>JANAVB010021599.1:31958625-32258625 GCA_029216955.1 Iris pallida
CTCCACTCTTCTTATTTTCCTTAGCGATTTCGCTAAGTCGTGTTGGGAAGGCTTGAACGAGTCTTCGAGGAGAAAGATAGTGTGCCGCATGGGACGAAGTGCTAGCAAAAACACTAAGTCCGTGACACGCAGCTTGGGCTTGCCACGTGTCACCATTTGCTGCATCCTGTCCAAAAAAATGGACAACCAGATGGCGACCCAGGTTGGGCTGAGCTGAACTGTCAGCAGCGACTCCTAATAAGGAAACCAGCCCAGTCAGCCACTGACTTAGCTAACATGTGGCCTGCTCCTCTCAGTCTGGGTGGTTGACTGTGCGCTGTTGTCTGTGTAAATAAATTCAGAAAATAGATTTCAAAACATTTTGGATCCAAATATCTCCAAATAAATTCCTAAATATTTTCAATAAATCCTAAGAAATTCTAAAAAAATATTTCTAAGTGCCTAGAACCTAAATAAAAATATTTTATCTCAAAATATCTTTGTGTGATCCCACAGTAATTCCCAAAAGCCTATGAAGAAATAAATTCTATAGGTTGTAATTATCTAAAAATTTCCAAAAATACTAGAAAAATTTAAAAAAATCATAAAAAATTTTAAAAAATATTTCTAGTTATCTAGAGCCAAAATAAAAATGTTTGGTCCCAAAATACCCCCGAATGACCTTATAGTAAATCCTGAAAGCCAATAAAAATAATAAACCTATCTATATTAATTTTCTAAAACTCTAGAAAATTACTACCAAAATAAATCATATTGGCGACGAATTTAGCGACGCAGTCATATACGTTGGTAATATTTGTGTATTTAGTGACGTTATATAAAAACGTCGCTGAACGTCACTATCAGCGACGTTTAGCGACCGTTAGCGCCACACATTATGCTTTGGAAAGCTGATGTCGTGGTCTAGTCGCAAAACGTCGCTATTTTGTTTAACTCAGCGATGTTTTACAACTCCATATTAGGGATGTCGCCAGTTTTTTATTGAATAGCGACGTTTAGCGACGTCCTTTGTGGACGTTGCTAAAATATTTCATATATGGTCCGACCCGATCGATCTTTTATTTTCTTTCACCCAAAATTTTCAATCTCTCGCTCCCCAAATTTCTCTCCCCCTTTCTCTCTCCTCTTCGGGGATCCCCTCCCTCCGGCGACCCCTCCCTCCGGCTACCCCCTCCCCGCAGTGACCCCCTTCCCTGCGGTGACCCCCGTTCCTCCGGCGTTCCCCCCTCCACCGTTGATTCCCCTCATCGACGCCGACTCGACTCCGACACCAACCCGACTCTACCGCTGCTCCAGCCCCGGCGACCCCGACCCGACTCCGACTAAGGCAGGTAAACCCTAACCCTAACTTCCTCCTCCTGACATATACGACATGCACACACACAGACATGACACACACGACACGCACACACACCACTACAAGAAAATAAAACATACTTGGTGATCACCACTTGGGTAGTTTTCAGGTCGGATCTAGACAAACTCAGCAGCGATGACTTATGATCTCGTCCTCTCAAGTCTTACAGGTACAAGTCCTACGGTTAGGTCACAAGTTAGGGTCGAATCGAATCTCTTCCAACTTTATTATAGGTATTTCAATATAACCTATAACCACATTAAGAATTGGACACATGTAAGATTGTTCTAGTGGAAGCGTAGCAGGCATCTGACCTGATCGGAGTGTTAGTAACTGTTTAGAGTGTCGGTGGGTATATGAATAATAATAATAATAATAATAATAATAATAATAATAATAATAATAATAATAACGTTAAGAATTGGTATACTTCACGATACCTAGCATGATTTTGAGGATCAACATTTGGGAACATATCCTATTAGTCCAAAGATGAGCCCATCAAAAAATAGGATAATTAAAATAAGATCCTCTTGACCAAGTAACAACTCTAGCAAGATGGTCGCTAAGAACCCAAGACTAAGACTTGTAAGTTCTGGTTTTTAACTCAATAGAAAAAAATCTAAATCGGTTTTAATTCGATTCTCGGTTGATTTTAGCGTATCCAAGGTCATTTTTATGATCGATCATAAACATTATCTTTGTTTGGGCATGCACATGTTTGCTCTTGTTCTTAGTCATGGGTGAGCACATATACCTATGTACCACTAGTCGCACACCTATACTAAACCCACCCGCATACGCGTTTATGTTCTTGAGAAACATAACTACTAGGGGCACACCAGATCTATAACTGCTCGCACGTGCGTGCTTGTTCTATTACTGCGGGCGAGCACAAACACATTTACCCGCGTAAGCATCCATGCACCTTTATGTCACGGACACTTGTGCGATAAGCCACCCCCTTAAAATATGACTAAGCTTTCTATAAGGGGCCTACTCTCCCTCTTTCCTTTCCATCCTCATATATACAATATAAGTTTTTAAGCGAAAAATGAGGTTGTTGAACTACCAAAAAAGGGGTAAACCAATGTGATCATGAACAGACAATCTTTTTAAAAGTTTGAGCGATGTTGGCACATTGACGTAAAATTTAAGGCATCTATTTTGCACTTAACAGTCGCATGTCACATGAATTAAGGTGCATGATTCATCGCTTTCAATTGAAGTGTCATCGACGTATAATTTTTTAAAAATCAGAGCATCATCTATGGCTGACAGTGCTCTAGCCTGTACCTATAAATAAGAGTGGGTATATGTGAGTGAGTGTCATTAGAGTGTTAGAGAGTTAGTTCAGTCCTAGTACCTAGAGTGTATAGTGTATCTTAGAAGTATAGGTATGATTGGTACAGTGTTTTGAGCCATTCTCTAGAAATTAAATTTTCTTATGCCAAGCCTTTTGGGCCTATCAGAGTTATAGATTTTTTCGAAAATATAGTATAATGCTGATTGCCTCAAAAGGCTTGCATAAGTGAGAGTGTATAGAGTGAGTATACTAGTAGTATATCGTAGTATCCTAGAGTGTATAGAGTCAGCTTCCCTACTTCTTTTCTTCTCATTCGGTTCATTGAGCTGACTATTCCGCACCATATGATATCTACCTCTACCTCAGCCTAGAGAAGTGTGGAAATATTAATGTTAACCAAGGTTCACAGTATCGGTATCGGTATCGGGTAATTCATTACTAAGGGCAACATGAAAATCTTATCAACCCATTCGGTCTATAAGATTTACTTCACTCAGTTTGTCAAGACAAGTAAACTTTTTAAATGTTTACGGTATATAAATACCGTCAACATTTGGTTTTGCCTTGTAGCTACAGGCAGTTGCCTATATTTTGCCTTATAACTTGGCCTATGGCCTGTGCTTGAGCAGTGTGGACTTTCAGGTTAGGGTGTTAGTTCATGATTAGCATTGTTTAGATATTAGTTTCAGTTAAAGGGTTAGTTTAGATTAGGATATTAGTTTATGTTAGAAGGAATATGAGAGTTAGTAGATGTTAAAGGATATTAATTTATTAGTTAGGATAGATAGTTTGAGTTAGGATACTGCTCAAGCACAGGCCAAAGGGTCGATATTGGGTATTAATTTAAAAAGTTTTACTTGTCTTGACAAACTGAGTGAAGTAACTCTTGTAGAACCAAAGGGTCGATATTGGATAGTTGGTGTCGTGTACTCCTACAAGTACAATTATACCTCGACAGATACCTTTTTCACAAGAGGTTGGGGGAAATTTGCCCTTAGTAATAAATTGCAAGTAGGAGACAAGTGCATTTTTTGAGCTGCTGTCAAAGGAAAATAATAATATTGTGATAGATGTTGAAATTCTCGAAAGACGAAAGCAACTTAAAAGTATTTGTGGTAGTGAATAGACCCCTAGTGTAGCATTGTTCCTTAACATTTAAACTCCAAATTTCCTCCTATAAGAATATTATGTGCTAATCGAGTTCTTTCTTGTTTCGACTTAAAATTTCTCTGCAACTGTAGAACTCTATGATGATGTAGAATGTATAGTCAAAACATGACTTAAATTTTTTGCAAAGATTTGTAGCTTCAAAACATGACTTACGTAACCCAAGCTCAACTTGCTGAATGATTGTCAGAACAATATTAAATTTTCAAGCTGAGACGGCCAATTCATTTGTGAGTAATAGTGAAGAAGTGCCAATGAGCGAAATGTCACCAATAATCTCAGTTTTCTCTAAACTGTCACTCTCTACCGACCTCTATCTAAATTGCGCACCCATATCTAAACTACCTTAACATTCATTCACTGACTGCAATGTGCATGTATCTATCTTACAGAATTATCCTCAATTGGATATGGATATGAATTACTACTTACGGAATCGTTTGTGGATGTACAACCGTCATCCTGATTACATGCGATGTGCGAGATGAATTCATAGAGGGTGTACAGCAGTTCCTACAGTTTGCTAAGGCGTTCCTTCAGTACATGGACGGTACCAAAATTAAGTGTCCGTGTGTGAGATGTCACAACTTAAAATATCATCCAGAAGTAGAAGTCACGTATCATTTATACTCGAAGGGTTTCACGCCGAACTACTATCAGTGGAGTACGCACGGAGAACTTGTGTCTTTAGCATCGGAGTATGAGCCTTATATGGATGTCTACAACAACGCTGCTTATGACGATGGGTTGGTGAACATGATTTTTGACACGGCGGGGCCTAGTTTCGATCCGGACGATCATGATGCACCTGAGGAGGCACCGAATACCGATGCTGCACAGTTCATGGAGTACTGGAGAATGCAAGGACTCCATTATATCCTGGTTGTGAGGATCATTCAACGTTGGAGGTGGTTACAAGATTGGTGAGCATCAAGTCTGATTTTAACATGTCGCAAGATTGCTACACCCGTCTTATGGAGTTGCTTATAGAAATATTGCCTGAGGGTGCTAAGTTGCCTAAAGACTTCTACCGGTCTAATAGGATGGTGAGATCGCTCTGGATGGGATACGAAAAAATCTATACATGTCGCAACAGGTGCATGTTGTACTACAAAGACGACAAGGATGAAGATGCCTGCAGATTTTGTGGTGCCTGTCGCTACAAGGGCAGTGGTAGAGGAAAGTCTGTCGGTGCCAGGAAGCCTACCAATTTGATGTACTACTTGCCGTTGACGTCGCGGTTGCAGCGGTTGTTTATGGTGAAAGAAACTGCAGAAAACATGAGTTGGCATAAGCGGGAACAGATCGAAGGAGTGTTGGATCACCCATCTGATGGAGAAGCATGGAAGCACTTTAATCGAGAGTATCCAGATTTTGCTTCTGATCCGCGTAATATCGGATTGGGTCTCTGTTCCGACGGTTTTACCCCATTCGGACTTTCGGGATCCCAGTATTCGTGTTGGCCTGTGATCGTCACTCCGTACAATCTACCGCTTTGGATGTGCATAAAGACTCCGTATATGTTCCTCACCGTTATTATCCCAAGTTCGAACAATCCGAAAAGGAACATCGATGTGTATTTACAGCCATTGATTGATGGGTTTAATCAGCTGTAGGAAATAGGTTCCAACACGTACGATGTATCTAGAAAACAAAATTTTCAGATGTGGGCAGCACTTATGTGGACCATCAACGACTTTTTGGCCTATCGTATGTTATCTGGATGGAGCACACATGGTCGTCTTTCATGTCCGTATTACATAGACCGCACTAAGGCTTTCCGTTTGAAACACGGAGGCAAACCGTGCTTCTTCAATTGTCATCGACAATTTCTGCCGAAGGATCATCCGTACCGAAGGAACATGAATGCTTTTCGTGCTGGCGTTGTGGAGAAGGCTTATCCCCCGCCAAGGTGGCCCGGATACACGATATGGGAAGAGGTAAAAGATTTACCAAGAGCTATTGAGGAGCCTGCTACTGGCTACAAGTGTGACGGATTTGGTCGCACTCATAACTGGACGAAGAGGAGTATATTCTGGGATCTGCCATATTGGAGCACCAATCTGATTAGACATAACCTTGATGTCATGCATATCGAGAAGAATATGTTTGACAACATAATTAATACTGTAATGGACTTAAAAGGGAAGATGAAAGACAATCCAAAGGCTAGATTGGACTTGGAAGAAATATGTAGACGTCCTACATTGCATTTGATAGAGGACGGGAATGGGAAGTTGAAGCAGCCTAAGGCAATTTTCTCACTGGAGAAGGAGGATAAAGTGAGACTTTGTAGGTGGATTCAAGGTCTAAAATTTCCAGACGGGTATGTTTCGAACTTGAGAAGATTCGTCGACCTCAAGGAGAACAAACTGACAGGTATGAAGAGCCATGATTGTCACGTATTCATGGAGAGGTTAATTTCGATTGCATTTCAGGAATTCTTACCCTCGGTTGTTTGGCATCCATTGACCGAGCTTAGCATATTCTTCAGAGATCTTTGTTCTAGTAAGTTGCTTGTCGATCGTCTAGAAAAGCAAGAGAATGATATTACGGTAACACTGTGCAAGCTCGAGAAGGTATTTCCTCCTGGATTCTTCGACTCCATGGAGCATTTGCCAATTAATCTTTTCTACGAGGCACGTGTTGGCGGGCCCATCGGTTATCGGTGGATGTACCCGTTTGAGCGGCATTTGAACCACCTAAAGAGGAAGGTGAAAAATAAGGCTCGGGTCGAGGGTTCTATTTGTGAAGGCTATATTTTCGAGGAGATTACAAACTTCTGCTCGACGTATTTCAAACCTCATGTTGCTACGAATAGAACAAGAGCTCCAAAAAATGACGACGGTTATCAAGAATCTAATGATGGAATACTGAAAGTATTCAATGCGTCCGAAAAGCCTTCGGGGAAAATGAAGATGAGATATTTGAATGACGAAGAGCTAAGGGCTGCTCAGTAGTATGTATTACTCAATTGCGACGAGGATGATGTGGAGAAGCTAGAGGGGTAAGTAATTAATAATGAGTTTACGTTACCTCAATGTAATAGTATAAGCTAATATTATTGTACTAATCGGTGGTTGCTTCGTTATTTTTCAGCACATATAATGATGAGTTGAGGTCGGTCAGACCCTACCTAACAAACGAAGCATTAGAACAAGAAATGAGACATCATTTTTCTTCTTGGTTGAGCGAATATGTAAGCAACCCGGTAATTACTGGCCTCTTTTAATGCAACTGCGCAATAAATAACT
Organism: Iris pallida; assembly: GCA_029216955.1. Classification (NCBI taxonomy): domain Eukaryota; kingdom Viridiplantae; phylum Streptophyta; class Magnoliopsida; order Asparagales; family Iridaceae; genus Iris; species Iris pallida. Next base: position 31,965,710 of record JANAVB010021599.1, read on the forward strand.
TACTATCTCTTCTTTGGTATTCAGGTCGATCGTCTAATTTCACCCGAGATTGAATTAATTAGAACTCTTTTCAAAGGACCAATTACTTTTGTTAAAATATAGCCAAGTTACTGTATCAATGGCTTTCGGTTCAAGTCGACAAATGCTCCGATCAGAGACAGCTTTCTAGATCTTGATTCCACGAAAAATAGTTGTTTGTGTATCAAATCTTCAAACTACAAAGACGTCGATCCAGGAAATGATTTCTTTGGCATCTTGCGAGAGATTATGGAGTTGACGTATAATTATGGCAGAGAACCTGCAAAGATCGTGTTGTTCAAGTGTGAATGGTTCGATCCGACTGAAAATCAAGGTTGGAAAATTAACAAGCATGGTCTTGTGATTATAAACTACAAGCGTAGATATCAAGGCTACGAACCATTTGTCCTAGCAACTCAAGCTCAGCTCGTGTACTTCACAGCTTATCCGAGACGGGGAGCAACGAAGTCTGACTGGTGGGCAGTATGCAAAACTAAAGCTAGAGATACTTTTGATGTTGACGAAAAAGCTTATCAGGAGGACGAGCTACCTCTTGTAACCAATATTGTTGATGTGGACTCCATGGAAGTTACGTATTACACGATACATAATGTGGAAGATGTAGAATTATCCGAAGAGGAAGACGAAGCCGACGAAGGCGAAGATGAAAGTGAAGATAAGGAGGAAGATGAGGTCGAGGAAGACGAACAAGATAATTATTCTGAAGATGATTGAGAGAGATATACTTTCATCTTGTAGAATGTACTATCTGAACTTAGATGTTTCTTATAAAATATACTATCTGGACTTAGATGTTTCTTGTAAAATGTATCATCATATGTTGTCTTGGTTATTATCTTGACTTTGTTGCACTTTCATATTTCTATACTCTATTATTTGTTGTCTTTGTTGTATCTCATCATATGTTGTTATCAGGCATGACAGGTCGTCGCGGATCGTTCCGTATTTCCCGACATGGGGCACGGGGTACTAATACTGGCAGAGGACAGAGTACTCCTTTGGTACCTATTGGTGGTACTGCTAGAGGATAGGGTTCTTCTTCGGTACCTCCTACTGGTACCGGCTTTGGATTTTCGTCATCCAGTACTCCTGTGTATCGGATGGTAGCTCCACCCACCACGATGCTACGTGGCATATCTCCTGGGACGAGTAGTTCCAGGCCTGAGACTGCTCCCGAGAATAGCATTCCTCCTGCTGATACGACGATGGAGGCAGAAGAGCAGATGGAGGAGGCTACGCCGACGGCCGACCAGTATCAGGCAGATGATGCCTGCGCACCTCCGGAGGAGACGAGGACGGAGATCTGGGATGACAGTACAAAGTAAGTATTTTGGTTTATCATTTTTTTCTGTGTTTATCATAAATTAACTTTTCTCATGAATATAATATGTCTGTATAGATATCGTCCCCCGTCAGTACAGAGATTCCTAGGCCAGCTCCTGAGGCAAAATTATGGTGGTCCTTGGATAAACTACTCGGATGCTCCGAACGATAGGAAGGACTACTGGTTTGCGTGCTCCAAGGTTAAAATAGATTTTCTTTTAATATTAATAATTTGATTTATGCATATTATATATTACTGAAAAATATTTGGTTTGCGTACTCTTCTAGGATATGTTTTTCTATCCACCGCACTGGGCCGAGCTGATCGAGGGGATGTTTCCTGTTGTCGCTGCTAAGCTGATCCGCGACGCTATTAATGATCAAAAGGCTCGTGATCGTGCCAGAAAGCCGATCTAAGGTTGGATCACCCCTGATCAGTGGGATGCGATGAAGGCTCGATTCAACGAGCCAAGGTACAAGAAAAAGTCCGAGAAGGCTAAGGAGGCTAGGCAGCATGCCTCGAAGTGGTACGGTGGGTCGATTCCGATGACGGAACATTTTCGTCGTCTGGTATGTATTTTTCTTTCAGAAATATTATCTTAATGCAAATTCGATAAATTATTACTAAGATAATATATTTAATTACAGGGAAGGAAGGTCGGTAATGCCGACATGGTGACCGTCTTCCTGGCCACCCATCGGAAGGGCGACGGCCTTATTGACGAGAGGGCCGAGCTTGCCTATATAAGTATTACAATACTATTTGTTAATTATAATACTTCGTGTTAATTTTAATATAACTTAGTAAATATGCATGCAAATAAATATTCATGTAGTTAGTAATAATAAGTACGTTAATTAGAGATTAGAAATCATAGAGTACTATCCATACTTTCTAGGCCGAGTATCAGAGGCTTCGGGACCGGACGACTGCTAGTGCACCTACTGCGGGAGAGGCCGGTACTTCCTCGCAGCCCACTCAAGCTCCGTCGGCGGACGAGCTGTGGATGACCGCCGCTGGTGGCCTCCGTAGGGGTGCGTACTATGGTACAAGATCCTATGGCGCCCTAGTTGCGAGCCAGTCCTCTAGGGCATCCCCTGCTAGTGTGCATGGTCCACAGCCGTCCCAGGAGTCTGCCCGAGTCCACCAGATGATGGAGTCTCTCCGGAACGAGCTGCTACGACGGATTCAGGACCAGTCTCAGTACCAGTCGGACGAGCCTGCGCTTATAGTACAATTGGATGCGCTCGACCGCAGCATTATAGAGCTCCAAAATGTGACTGAGCGGATAGAGCGGAGCGTCACCGATCTTAGAGCATCAACGGAGCGCAGCGTATTGGATCTGCAGGCATCACAGATGACCATAGGCTAGATGCTGAGATTGGTGCAGGATTCAGTGGCTGATAGCAGTGATAGAATGCTATCTACCATAGATTCATACCACCAGCGACTTGCAGCGTTGGAGCGTTATCATCCTCCTGGTGTGCCTTCATCGTCGTCGACTCTGCCGGCGCCACTGCCTTCTTCATCGACACCGATTCCACCGACGTCACTACCTCCTTCATCGGTGTCGATGTCACAGGAGGACTATGAGCTTTTCTTGGCCCTTCGTCGCGGTGCGCCCCCTCATGCTCTAGATCCCCAGTAGTCCTGCTTAGGACTGTTTGTATTGATTGTTTGAGTACTTGTTTTTCTTTGTATTTATTTGTGACACTTATTTGTTTGTGACACTTGTTTGTTGGTTGCATAGATATATTGGTTATTGGTTGTGTAGACCCATGACAATTTGGATATTGGTTTATATATGTTGTGTGAACTTTGGTTATTTTATGTTGTTATTCGTTTCATTTGGATGTTAATTTACCGGTGTTGAGTGTTCCACCGAAGGGGTCGGCGAACCCAGGGATAAAATGTGCTTGTGTATTGTGTTTCAGATTAAACTGCAGGAAGAAAATGATTCTGTGGAGAAAAGTGCATACTGCAATTTATTTATTTTTATTTTTTTTCAAATTTAGCGACGTCTACCGACGTTTACCGACGCCTTCCGATGGCATATTGCGTCGGTAGACGTCGCTAAACTGGCATATATTGCCAGGATACCGACGTATAGCGACGTCAGTTTCGTCGGTATGTGTCGGTAACCGTCGGTAACTTTCCCAAGATTTTACCTCATTTTCCCAGGATATACCGACGTATAGCGACATCACAAAACGTCGTTAATATTCCCCAGGATATACCGACGTAGTGCGACATCGTAAACGTTGGTAATTTTCCCAGGAAATACCGACGTATAGCGACATCCTAAACGTCGCTATTTCTTCGACGAAACGACGGTAAACGTAGGTATATTACCGACGTAGCTCTACGTCGGTAGACGTCGATGTTGGCGACGATCAGCGACGTCTTTCCAATCAGCGACTAAGGTTTCCGCGACAAGAGAAAAACGTCGCTAAACTAGTTTAGCGACGTCGTTAGGCGTTTTAGCGACGTCTTTAGGCGTCGCTAAAATGACTTATTCTGGTAGTGAATTCTAAAATCAAAATAACTTATTTGGGGCTACTTTGGAACCCTAGTAACCTAATATCACCATAGTACACCTATAGGCTTGGTTATGATCTCTTTTGATCTCAAAATAAACCCTAAATAAAATAATTAAAAAAAATCCTAGGAAGTAGCAGATGGTTGTCCATTTTTTGGGCAGGATGCAGCAGATGATTTATTTTTTTATTTAGGAAGTAGCATATGGTTGTCCATTTTATTTAGGGTTTTTTTTAATTATATAATTAAAGAGATTATTTTTTTTCTCTCTCTATTTTTTCTATATTTTTTTTTCTCTCTATTTTTTCTATATATATATATATATATATATATATATATATATATATATATATATATATATATATATGAGTGCTCAAGAACCAGCCGGCTGGTTTTGTATTATGAAACCAACCTATGTTATACACGTTGGATTGGAATTAAATGGTTGAGATTAGACGACTTAAAAAGTTGGTGGGGTCTATACCTTTTAATCTCAACCACTAAATTCTAATCAAACATATGAACATAGGATGGTTCAAACCAACCAGCTAATTTTGAAGCATTTTCAGATGCCTGATGTCTAATGAAGGTAAAATCTATTGGTGATGCTTCTTATTTTATAACTTTTATTGATAACTGTTCCAAAAAAATTTGAGTTTATCATATAAAGACCAAGGATCATTTGCTGCCTACTTTCAAAGAGTTTTAGGCCTATGTTCAAAAGAAGACGAAGAAGAAGTTATAGTGTGTTCGGTCCGACAATGGTGATAAATACATTGGTGCCTTTGATGCTTATTGCAAAGGACAAGGGATTCGATTCTAGAAGGGTTCTCCAAAGACACCTCAGCTCAATGGTGTAGCAGAGTGTATGAATAGGACACTAATAGAGAGGGTATGGTGTTTGATGTCAGAAGTAAACTTACTGGAAAGTTATTGAGGTGAGGCTCTCGACACTGATGCTTATGTTATGAATTTATCTCTGAGTGCTCCTTTCAGGATAATGTGTCTGATAGAGTATGATACGGCAAGGAACAGTCGTACAACACCTTCGAGTGTTTGATTTTAAGTCCTTTATGCATGTACCGAAGGACGATGGATCCAAACTTGAGCTGAAGACAAGGTAGTGTGTTTTTGTCAGCTATGGTCGGAATGAGTTTGGCTATAGACTCTATGATACAATAGAAAGAAAGCTCTATGGAAGCAAGCAAGTGGTATTCGTCGAGAATCATACCATGACCAACACTCAGGATTTTGAGATGCCCTTTGAGGCTAAGGAATTGCCTGAGTTAGATTCATCATGCTTCGAGTTGTTTATAGAGTACATTATAGAGATTCCAATAATGCATGCAGTCATGCACCTGAAAAATAGGTGCTCCATAGATTCCACCTATTGGTGGCATAGAACACAGCCCATGCCTTCTGTATATATGCCAAATCTCTGCAGTCTATCTATCGTCATAAGTCGTCCCATGTAAAGTTTGTACATACAATACGACATCTTCATAGCACTATCTTTCACCCATACCATGTCTTGCCAAGCCATATTTAACCTGGCCTCCCTAAGGCTATCCACCACTTCGCGATGAACAAATAGCCTGCCTCCATTTTTGTCCTACACCCATACATCTGCTGTCAGAAAAGTGTCAATCCTAGCCTCCCAAATAAGTCCACCCAACTGCCTCGTGTACTCGTGTAGCTCAGGCCTCATTTCCCTATTTCGCATGATGATGTTGACTATCTCCCGTTGGGGGAGTCTAGTGTACTCATGCCTGCATATCCGATCAGTTAGACTCTGATGGTCTATCCATGGGTCACACCATAAGTCCGTAGACCTCCTGTCTTTGAATACCCTCAAGATATATTATTTCAATTTAACTCAATAGTGAATGATATTTTTTGAAGACGACGGAGTCATTATTATTTATCTCTCTCTCTCCCAAAAGTTTTTCCCATAAAGGTATTTATTTTCCATCCACGTAGCCCAAAGCGATCCTCCTGAAATAAGTTTCCAGGCCAGTTTGATGCTTGCAACATCCCATATTAATCGCATGCAGCAACCTCAATCCGACTCCTCCTACCTTAATTGGCCGGCAGAGTGCCTCCCAACCTAAAGCATGAGTCACCCCTCTCCATATATATATATATATATATATATATATATATAGAAAACTGTAACTTTATTGAAGTAATAGGCGCAAAATGCCGAAGCCTATACAAGTAAGCACGCACAACGCATCCAGAGAGAAGAAAAAAAAGAACAAACAGTGTAAGACGCGCACAAAAAGAAACCAGGGCTCTACGACAGCCGACAGGGGCATCACAAGAGACCCTGAATAAGACCTAAACAAGGGCCTCCAAAAAGTGTTGGAGGCGTGAGAGCAGCGCCTTCTACCTTTGAGAATTTGTCTGATAACCTCTCTGAATAATTAGGTATGAAGGAGTTGGCGACCTTCATATCTGAATTTGTTCTTGTTCTTCTATAAAACCCAAATTCCAGCGGCTACGGCGATCTGATGTCCGTGGGAACCGCTCCAGCTGGCCAGGAGATCGTAGAAGCCCCCAGTCGGGGGGGCGATACTAAGTCTATTATATAGATTGAACCATATTTGAGTCGCCAACTCCCCCGAAAGAAGGACGTGCTCTGCCGATTCCGAATTGTGCTCAACACAGCAGTGGCATCTGGATGCGAGGCTGAATCCGATAGATTTGATAGAGTCGTCCGTTGGTAGCTTCCGGCGTAATGCACGCCAGATAAGGATAGACCATTTGATGGGAATATATGACTGCCAAAAATTTACACAAGTGGTATCTGGCACGCCACTGCCTCTGGCCACAATTCTGGCCGAAGCTAGCGTGAAAGTACCGCTTGGGTTAGGGGACCAACTCCACGTGTCGGATATGTCAGTGACCCGCAGGTTAGCATCCAGAAGACCGTCGACCGTCGACTGACCCAGCCAATCTCTGATTCTCCCCCAATTCCATCCATAACTGCCCTCTCATTGATCCCTAATTTCGTATCCCAACGGAATACGCTCGTTGGGCAGGATGTTGTCTTCTCCAAGCCACCGTTCCAGATAGGCCGATGAGCGTCCGTCGCCTAACTGTAGACGAATTAAAGGTTCAGCGATGTATCGTCCACGAATTATGCGATGCCACGACACCGAAGATCTGTTGTTAGTGACCGTCTCTGACAGATGAGAGAATCTGGAGTATCTAGCTCTCATGAACCTCGCCCATAGCAAGGTTTCCGTACGCAACTTCCACCACAGCTTCATGGAGCAGGCGTCAACGATGTGGGCCAGTCTACTGAATCCCAGACCTACTTCCACAGTAGGTTTGGCCATGGTATCCCAACCGGCCCAGTGATGTTTGTCCTTTTCGTCGCAATGACCCCAGAAGAACTTGGCAAAAAGGGCTTCGAGGGAGTGAAGGACCTTCTTGGGAGGGGAGCAGACGGCCAGGATGTACAACGGGATAGAAAAAAGAACGTGTTTGATAAGGATCATCTTGCCCCTGGAGATAATGTTGCGTTGTGCCATCCCGCGATCATTTTACGGATCTTGTCTACAAGTCGGTCGAACATACCCGAGTTAGACTTTTCGTATACCAGCGGGCAACCCAAGTATAGGAAAGGCGGGTAGGCCATAGCAAACGATGTCATGTTGGCGAGCATGGCAGCGCCGGTTCTGTCAGCTTTGTGATGGGTATAGATGACGCTCTTGTTTTTATTGACGCGCTGTCCAAAACATCTGGAGTATCTCGCTAGCATACTTAGAACCACCTCGATCGATCCGATATCTCCAGAGAAGAAAATAAGGATGTCATCTGCGTACACCAGGTGAGTGATAAGTGGACAACCAGTAGTGGTGTGGAAGTGATGAAAACCGGACATTCTGGGTAAGCTATTAAGGCTTCTGCTGAGCGCTTCTGCCGTAATGATGAAAATGGTGAAAGGGAGGGGGTCCCCCTGTCTAACTCCGCGAGTAGATCAGAAGAAACCTGCCGCCTGGCCATTGATGTCTGTGGAAAATGATGCATTGTTGATAGATCTGAAAATGATGTCAATCCAGGATTCGAAAAATTCGAAAGCCCTGAAGACCCAGATCATGAATTGCCAGTCCAGGCAGTCGTAAGCCTTCTCCATATCAAGTATGATGGCGACATTCCCCCTCTGGATGGGAACTTCATACATATAATCATCTTTTGAGTGAGTAGAATGTTGTCAGTGATGTTCCGGCCTTTCACAAACCCATTTTGTTCTTCGAAGATGATCATGGGGAGGAGATTAGACATCCGGTTGGCTAAGATCTTCGATATGATCTTGTTGGTGAATGTGCATAAGCTTATAGGACGGAAGTCTCTGAAGGTTTCCGGGTTATCTTTCTTGGGGATTAGGATGATGTTAGCGCAGGAAATGGAATTGGGATATCTCGCCCTTGAAAAAATGCTATAGTGGCCTCTAATATGTCGGATTTTAGGACGTGCCAACAAGCTCTGAAAAAAGACGCCATTGAATCCATCTGGCCCCGGAGTACTGTGTTCTTTTATAGACCAGACGACCGCCTCTACCTCCTCCTCCGAAGGGGTAGTCACCAGGGTCTCATTCTCGCTGTCGCTGATGATGGATGGGATAACGGACAGAAGCGCAACGTCTTCAACGACATGCTCTTTAGTAAAAAGGTTAGAGTAGAAGTTCTCTGCCGTCGCCTGAATGCCTTCCTTGTCTCCCACCAGAGCGCCATTATCGTCGGATATCCGATGTAATTTTAGTTGGTTTTTGTGGCCTTTGACAGATGCATGAAAGAATTTAGTATTCCGGTCACTGTCGTTGTCCCAGATCAATCTGACTTTTTTTTTCTAGAATTCCGTAACCACCTTAAGCATGGATTTAAGAATAGCTCTGGCAAAATTGAGCGAGGCACGGGCACCCGTCGATCAAACGATGGCAAACAAGGTCTCGGCACGAGTGACGTCGTCCTCCGCCTCCTTAATCGCCTGAAAGATGTCTCCAAAAGCCATTTTGCAACAGGACGTTAATGCCTTACGAGTGGCTTTCAGTTTAGCCGCCATTCGTAATAGAGGGTCAAGTTCCGAAACAGAGTTCCAGGCAGTGGCTATGACGCTCTGGAATTAGGGATGGTGCCGTCAGAAGTCGAGGAAGCGGAATGCTTTTTTAGTGCTTGTGTGGTTGTTGCTGATCATGATGAGCAGAGGGGAGTGGTCCGATTCAGTAGAATTCAGATGAAAGAGGTTGGTGATCAGACCCATGTCAGTCCAACTGTCGTTGACCATCGCCCGATCTAAACGAGAGTACTGGCCCCGATGGCCCTCCTGCATGTTGCGCCAGGTGAATGCACTACCGTGGAAGGGGATGAAGGTTAAGTTTCCGTAGAAGATAAAATTATTGAAATCGTCCATCGCCGGCTGTGGGGGCGAACGACTACCGGATTTCTTCTCTCTGCAGGACACCGTGTTAAAATCTCCGACACAGAGCCACGGGAGACTCTGGTAGGGTAAGGCAGCTTCCAAAAGGTCTTCCCGAAGTAATCTACGCTCAGGGATGTCATAACTTCCGTGGACGGCAGAAAGGATGGAGTGGGACTTGAGGGCCGGATGTTCGACCCAACAAGATAGAGCCTGAGGCGAGTCTTTTATGGTTCTAAATTTGACTTCTGGCCCGAAGAAAATCTAGATGTCATTACATCCTGTAATGGCATGAGGGAATTCGAGCTTGAGTTGAATGGCTTTGATTCTGCTTTGAGGAATTTTAGGTTCAATAATGATAAGGAGGTCTATTCGATTAGTTTTCTTGAAGCTGAGGATTCTATTCAGCGTCGGTTTATTTCCAAGCCCTCTCATATTTTAGGAGATGATGTTAAGCATTGGATTGGGTAGTGGGAGGGAGGTGATTAAGCTTTGTGGTGGACCTTGTTGTCATAGCCGTCTGCTTCTTTTGTTTGTTTTTGTTCTTATTAGAGAAGGATTTTTTGGTGGGTGTGATGGTGGACCCATTGGCAATGATGCCCTTGCTAGACCAGCCGGGTTCACTGCTACCATTGTCATCTGTCAAGGAGGCAGTAGCGTCATTTTCATTTTCTTCCAGGGTGCATAATGGATTGTCGCGGTCCAGAAAACCTGCTTCCTTGGCATGCCAGAACCTGCCGGTTAACGTGGGGTTGAAGCTGGGTTGAACGTCCGCTCTGTGAGGGAGAGGGTGCCGAGGGGGCCCTGCGTCTGATGAGGGGCTGGTCGTTTTGGATGTAAGACCAGTTGGATGAGTGTCGATACGCCGGGGTTCGGAATTCTGTTCTTGCCGGTTCACCATCTGAGCCTCTCCAGACTGATACGGGAGGTTGGTGGTACAAGAGGGAGAGTGAGGGTCCTCTGAAGGGGGGAGATAATGTACTCTAATATGTTGTGGAATGACATGGGGTTGGCGCAATATGAGAACTGATGATGCCTGGTTGAAGTACGTGAGGGGGGTTATGTCGCTCGGCAGAGCAACTGGGCTTAGGGGAATCTGGCCGGTCGTCTCCGTTAGGGATAGACGAAGAGGGCTCGCTGGAGTTATCGGGAGCCCTGTCAGGAGTGATGCTTGTGAGAAGTTCAAACGAATTGTTGAGTGAGATAGCGGATGGAATGAATGGTACGATCGCGGAACTAGTCATGGTGGTTGAACGGGAGCTGGGCAGAAGTGCTAGTCCGTTGATCGGGAGGGGAGGATTGGGATGCCAGGTCGGATTAGCAGTGTCAGGGTTACGGTGGCCAGCCGGCGCGCGCAGGGTGTGCGGGTTAGCCTTCTTATGCTCGGGGTGGGTACGAAAGTAGTGCCGTATGGAGTGACCGCTCATCTGGCAGTGTTTACAGAAGACGACGTTGTTGTCATAAACTAGTGGTTGGCTGTGTGTTTGATCTCCGAGCTTGATCTCTATAAGTTTGGAAGGGTCATTCACGAGATCTAATATCACACATATCTTCGCGTCGTTGCATTTGAAGAGGTTGCGAGTTTCTTCTACGATAGCTACCAGGGTCCCAAAGGAGCTGGCTATCTATTTTAGGGTAGCTGCGGGGAAGCATACCAGGGAAAGGTTGGGTAGAGTGATCCATGTGGATATGATTGTCGAATCCACTTTGGGATTGAAGTTAGGAGACCATTTGACAATTTTAACGATCTGTGCACCAATTCTGACAGTCCTCTTGGCCCGAACTAAAGCGTAGTCCGGTTCGGTTGACAGATAGAGGAACATGTGCTTGGGGTCAAAAGGAGTGACCCGGTATGCAGCAGAGGGGCCCCACCTGGCGACAGCTTCCATGACTATGTTGATTTTCGGGCAACCGAAACCAAATTTGAGGACAAACGTGTTAGTGAAGGAAGATGATAGGGCAGAGATTTTTATCGCTGCGAAGGGGACCCGGATGGGGTAGCCGTCAAGGGGTGACAAGAAATCAACGTCCGGAAGCTGGATCTCAACAACCAGATGTGGTAATTGCCTCCTACGGTCTAGCCGGAGAGCCTCAGCGTAAGAGGGAGCATGGAGGGGAGACACGCTGGGGATGTCCGAGTGAGAAGTGTCTCCGTGTGGGACCTCATTGACCGAAATGGAGGAGAGGCCGGGATCGACAGAGGAGGTGTGGCCAGCGTGGGGCACAGGGGAAGGGATGGTCTGGCCACCAAAAATCAAGGAGGAGGCGGCCGTAGTCGATCTGGGGAGGGCAGGTTGTCGCTGGTCCCCAAAACCTACGAAAAGGGATACTGACGAGGCGAGTGTGCGAGAGCCAAGCGCAGGTTGCGCCGGGAGCGCGGATGGGGGATGAAGTGTTGCCCAGGACGGGAAAGGCGCGTGATAAGGCGACTGTTCCCCGAGGGAGCCCGACAGTGAAGGTGCGCTGACGGGGGCTCCCAAAGTGCGAAGATCGTGCGGCTCGCCTCAGGCGCCAAATGGCACAGAGGAAAAGGGTCGCAGCCCTCAGCTTGTGCTAGGGGGCGAGCGCAACCTGCTGCTATCGCCAAGGGCCTAAAAGAAGTGCGTCTGCCCACGTAGGCCTCGACAAGAATGGTGAGAGCATATGGAACATGCCCACGTGGGTCGCGCCAGGACATCTGGTCAACAGAACCACCACAGATGCGAGCAGAAGACAGGAGGCCCATCACGCCTCCCAAGGAGAGAGTGCCTGGCACGACGCCCGAAGGGTGGGTGGCCTCAGCCAAAGAGGAAAGGGCACCGACTGGATCTTCCAATACGCTAGAGTGCGCGCGACACTCGACAGGCGCCAAAGAGCGCGAAGGAGTACGTGCGCAGCCCTCAGCTTGCTCCAAGGGTAGAGCGCAACCTGCTGGTTGCGCCAAGGAGCTAGAGACCCTGCCCACGTGGGCCACGGTAGGACCAGAGAGAGCAGAGGGGACATGCCTTCAAGGACCGTGCCAGGGCCGGAGGTCTGCTGGGCTAGCGCTGGCGTGAGCAAAAGCTTGGTGTTCCTCGAACCCAACGCCGGGCACGTGTCCCATCATGCGTCCCGAAGGGAGAGGGCAGCCCTCAGCTAGCGCCAAGGGGCGAGCGCAAACTGCTACATGCGTCAAGGGGCGAGCGCAACCAGCTACATGCGCCAAGGAACGTAGCGGAGGGACCCTGTCCACGTGGGCCTCAACAGACCGAATAGAGCAGAAGGGACATGCCCTCGAAGACCGCATCTGGGCAGCCGGTCTACTGGTCCTACGCTGGCGTGAGCAGATGACAGGTGTTCTTCGAACCCAACGCCAGGCACGTGGCCCGGTACGCCTTCCGAGGAGAGAGCACAATCGGCTGGGGGAGACGAGTCCGGAGAGGCAACTGCGCCAGGCGCAGCGTTGGAGAGGAGGGCCGACTTGCGCTGGTCAGATGAGGGGACCCGACCCGCGGAGGCAGGAGTGCCAACTGCGCCAGGCACTGCGTCGGAGAGGAGGCAGTGAGGGGAAGGCCGGCCCTCGAGCGAGGGAGCCACGGCCAGAAGAGGTGAAGGACGGGCGGTGGTCGGGTGAGAGCGTACCCACCATCGTCCTAGGAGAGTGAGTTGCTCTTCCATCCAATGGTGGGATGGGGGGCGCCGAGGATGGAAGGGGAAGACACAGTGGGGGGCTTCCGCGGCAGCCTCGGCCGACGAAGATACGAGTGACGGCGACGCTGTCTCTGCCAGCGGCTGACGGACGGAGAGGGGTCCTCGCCGGACAAGGGAGGAAGGACAGAGACAGAGCCTCCGGCATCCGACGGCCGGCGTGAAGACGACGACGAGGGGGAAGAAGGGAACATGGAGGCGACAGGGAGGGGGGAGCGAGTCCGGAGGAAGAAGGGGGAGGGGAACATGTCTGTATCATGTGTATATATATATATATATATATATATATATATATATATATATGAATCTTGAGTTCACGGTGAAGCCTTTTTAGTTTTCCAACTATATAATTGATAAAATGTATCCTAGCTCAATTGGTAGGTGGAGACAACCATCCTGGCTAAGTGGGTTTGATCTCACGGGAAAGATAGTGAACTTTCCATTTAATGGAATAACAGATGACAAAATAGAAATTATGTTTTCTGAAAGGGGCAACATTGAAATTTTGAGGACACAAATGTGTTTGCTTGAATATAATTCTTAGGCCGTCTCAAGTGGGAGTTTATCTCCCCTATTTCTATGGTAGTAATACATTTTTGAAAATAATGCCTCCAAACGGAGATTTTTATAACAATTTATATCCTATGTGAAGTTGATGTAGGATGGAGAGTTTCTATGTAGAAACCCTCATAGAAACTCTTTATCCTACATCACCGCCACGTAGGATAAAACTCGTGATATAAATTATGTTTGGGAGAAGTTTTTTCCAAAAATGATTTCTACCATAGAACTAGGGGGTACGTTCAACAAATTGGAATTCATTTATCAACAGATTTTTATCTTCGATCCGTTTGAATTTATTTTTAATTATTTTATTTTCTTTGATAGGTGCAACTAATATGGCCCGTCAATAATAAATACATAGAATTTAGAATACACGAAATTCTTAGAATTATATATTCTAAAATGAAAAAAGTAAAGGGTTTTATTTCAGTCAAGTCTAATGCCAATACTATCTTTTTTTTCTCCAATTTCTGTATTTTATTCAATGAAACCGATTGATTTGTTGTTCTTGTTGAAATGAATCTAGTGATGAGGAATTAAATGTTCGAATATGTACTTTTTTTAAGTGTCTATTTATTCTCTGTTGGTATCTATTGACTGATCACAAGTCTGAAATATGGTTAGGGCACTTATGTGTCTTGAGTTTATACTAAATTCGGTTAATATAAATCTGCTAAGATTTTTTGATTAATTTGATAGTCGACAATTCTCCGTTGGAGAGGGCCTTAGAGTATCTCCAACCCTATTATGAGTTTGGAAGAAATGGTTGCCACATAGGAATGACAAACATTTTTTTCAAAAGTACTTCTCCAATGCAAATGTGAAATAAATTGTGATGTTGACATGACAATGACATGACAAGGAGAATGTGAAGTTGGTTGTCTAGATCTAGACAATGCACTTCACAATGACTTTATGTCCACATCATCAATTATGAATAAAATATATACATAAAAAGAAGAAGTGAAAAAGTTGTCTTGGAAGTTGAAAAAAAGTAATTTTATTGTCTTCTCAAACTTTTGTATTGGAGAACATATTTTTATCTCATTGTCTTGTGTGAATGTCATCTTGCCACATAGGAAAGAAATTGTCTTATGTCTCATGCCACATAGGATTCACGAATCACAACACAAAACAAGACAATAGGGTTGGAGATGCTCTTAGCATCTTGGGTTGCGATGGCATGGATGAGTGTGCATGGACACATTCCAATGCCATTTAAATAATCTAATAGATGAGGATGAAGAGAGATAATGAGCCGGACGGATCCTCCAGAAAGCAAAGGAATCGAAAAAGGTTTTTTCTAAGGGCACTACCAAAATTGCTAGGGGGCATCATTTCCTTGGGGGCAGCCCAAGAAGGTGGAGAATTTGCTAGGGGCACCCAAAATTTGCTAGGGGCTGCCCAACCCCCCAAATCCTTCATTTTATTTCATTTGTCATTCTACACTCTCTCTCCTCAAGAAGAAAAAAAGAGCTCTCTCCCTCTCCTAAAACCCTAATTTCTTCTTCTCTACCACTCCACTCCCAATTCCTCTACCAAGATTTCTTCCACAACCTTCGTAGATTCGAAGAGATGACACGCAAGTCAAAACAACCGAAATCTAGGTAAGTTCTTCCTTAATTTCTTCGAAAATTTTATACATTCTATTCAAAACCCTAGAATATTTTTAATTCTTGAAAAAGTTTTGATAAAATAGGTTTAGAATCTCTCTATAGTTCTCTTCCCTAATTTTCGAACACAAGAAACCGACATTTTATGTTGAAACCCTAACCCTAGAACACGACAAACTAGCATCTCGTTTTGGCAGTTCGGGTCTCATAACAGTAGGACTGTCAGGACTGTGGCAGTCCAAATGTAAATCAGGACTGCCACAGTCCTGGCAGTCCTCTTGTGAAAAAGGACTGCCAGGACTATGGCAGTCCTGATTTACATTAGGACTGCCACATGCCTGACAGTCCTACTGTGATGACATATGAGGGTGGGTAACTGCATGATGCTCATATGCGGGAGGTAATTGCATGTCCTATTTCTGTTTCTATTATTTAATAACTGTATGTTGTAATGCAGTCCACCGACCGCTAACAAAAGAATACGACCCACCGCGTCAAAGTAGAAGAAACGTGCGGGACATCCTCTCGAGCGTCCGATAACAATTTTCGAACCGGCGCCCGAAGCTCGGAGAGGTTGCCAAAGTGACACTAGTGTCGCGGTCGCCAACGAGCTTGATCGCATCGACGACGTGGTCGACTTCCCCTTCATGAATAATAGGGAGTCTCGTTCAAAGGCCCGGCATGATATATAGTTGGATCTGGATATTTTTCTTGTTTCAAACTTAAGTTGGATGTGGAATAGTTATGTACTTGTTTGAAACTTAATTTAGATGTGGAATATTTGAAACTTAAGTAGTTGTGATGAATTATTGTAGTTGTGATGAATTATTGGGATGAATTATTGTAGTTGGATTATTGTGATAAATCTTAAGTTGGATGTGGAATATTTATGTAGTTGTGATAAATTATTGTTGTTTATGTGCTTATGATGAATTGTTTTTTTTTATGCACAGAGTATCAGTATCAGGATTGCCACCCCCTTGACAGTCCTACACTAAAGTAGGACTGTCAGGGTGCTGGCAGTCCTGACTGAAACTTGCTGCAACAGCAAGTTTGAGTTAGGACTGCCAGCACCCTGGCAGTCCTACTTCAGTATAGGACTGCCTGGGGGGTGGTAGTCCTACTTATCAAACTCTGTGAGGAGCTCCTCAACTGAAAACTCTTTCACAGAGTATGATAAGTAGGACTGCCAGGGTGCTGGCAGTCCTGACTGAAACTTGCTGCAACAGCAAGTTTGAGTTAGGACTGCCAGCACCCTGGCAGTCATATTTCAATATAGGACTGCCAGGGGGTGGCAGTCCTACTTGTCAAATTCTGTGAGGAGCTCCTCAACTGAAAACTCTTAATTTAGCACGGAGAATGGCCATTCTCTGTGTAATTTAGCACGAAGAATGGCTATCTGATCCAGTATCAGGACTGCCACCCTCTAACAGTCCTACATTAAATTAGGACTGCCAGCACCCTGACAGTCCTAATTGAATGTAGGACTGCCAGGGCGGTGGCAGTCCTATTTGTAAGTCTCTGTAATTTAGCACGGAGCACGGTGCACGGAGAATGGTCATTCTCCCAGTGTAAATTAACACGAAGAATGGTTATTCACCTACGTTTTAACACCGGGAATGGCCATTCTCCGTGTAAATTAAGACGAAGAATGGTCATTCCGGTGCATTTTATGGTCAGTCGAAACTTTGGAGGGCCATGACTTTGACTGGGAGGTCAAAACGAGGCCCGGTTTGTCGCAAAATGAGCGTATCTTTGAGGAGGCTGAGATTAACTGCTTCACCATTAGTCAGCCTTCCAAAATTTTAAAATCGCAAAAAAAATGATGTTTGGACCTCCGTTAGCACTTTTTGTCGAAATTTTAGAATCGCAAACAAATATTAATTCAATGACTTACAAATAGGACTGCCAGGGTGCTGACAGTCCTAATTGATACTTGCTGTAACAGCAAGTTTTAATTAGGACTGCCAGCACCCTGACAGTCCTAGTTCAATGTAGGACTGCCAGGGGGGTGGCAGTCCTAATACTGAATCAGATAGCCATTCTCCGTGCTAAATTACACGGAGAATGGCAAGTTTCAATTAGGACTGCCAGCACCCTGACAGTTCTCCTTTTGTGTAGGACTGCCAGGGGGTGACAGCCATAATTGAAACTCTTTGTGATAGAGAGTTTCAAAACTCTCATCACAGAGACTTACAAATAGGACTGCCAGGGGGTGGCAGTCCTGATACTGGATCGGATACTTTAACAAATTGGTATATTTTGTCACACATACTTGCACACATGTAAACACATATAACACAGATAGCACACACTTAAACACATATAACATAGATAGTACACAGGTAGACACATATAACAGATAACACACAGGTAGACACATATAACACAGATAGTACACATGTAAACACATGTAATATACTGAACTTCATATTCACTGTATACAAAATTTACTCCATATAAATTAGTGGACTTCATATTTTACTGTATACAAAAGTGGTCCTCCATATACAAAATGTCAAACTGTAAATATATCCATACTTAGTCGATTTTGATGTCGTAGTGGTCAACCACCACAGTTTGTCGTCCCAGGCGATTTCAAGCCGATCTGGATATACTAGAGCTATGTTGTTTTCTCGTCCAACTTCTAGACACCAATGTACCACACCCTCGCTTGATTCAAAACAAAGATCGGTCCAGAATAAATGGGCTACATTGACTGCAATTGGAGCTGGTACCGCAAAATCGGAAGATCTCAAGTCCTACAATAGAACTTAAATTAGACAACATCATAAAGCAAATAGGTTTCATAGATTAGGACCGTGCATAAGATTGGTGTCCATAAATAACAAATTGTGTTAATAACAAGACCGTCTTATATACAGCAATTGGTGTCCATAAATATCAAACACCTTTACTAAATGTATTGACTAAAACTTTGCATTCAGGTATAACAGATTAAGACTGCCAGAGAGGTGGCAGTCCTTCACATAAGAAGGACTGTCAGGATCCTGGCAGTCCTACTCATATGTAGGACTGTCAGGGTCCTGGCAGTCCTTCTTATGTGAAGGACTGCCACCTCTTCGGCAGTCCTAGTCTATGATCGGGACTGCCAGAGTGTTGGCAGTCCTCTGTGTCACAACACGAATTTTAACCCGATGAAAAGTTAAAATTTGATTACCAAAAGGGCTTCCGATGCATCAAAGTGGTCTTCGGACGTAGCGGGAACGTGTTCTTCGGACGTGGCGTAAACATTTGATGATCCCGGTTGTTCCATGTTCAATATTTTTCTACATTAAACATATAATTCAACTTTTATATGTGAAATTCATGTTTAAAACATTAAACATATATTAATTCATTCAATTACCAATAAATGGGAGAAGTCAACGACCTAGAGTTGAGGGAGAGAACAATTTGGAAAAAATGTAGGGAGAAAAGAAAAGAGTTGGGGTTAAATTCTTTGACCTAGAGTTGAGGGAGAAGAAAAGAGTTGAGGGAGAAAAAAAAAGAGGGAGAGAGAAAATAAAAATAAAAATTGGTATTTATACCTTTGCTTGGACTAGCCCCAAGTAAAAAATTTGATGGCAAACTTGTAATATTTTGGAAATTTTTTGGACTAGTCCCTAGCAAAAAGGGTGATGCTCTTAGAAAAAATCATCGAAAAATTAGAAATAAATGTTAAGCTTCTGGGACGACCCTTCCTCTCCTGCACCGTGGAAACGAATTCGAGGAGTCGTGTGAAGTACCAAAAAGCAAAATGAATGAAAAAATAAATTGCATAGGCTTTTTAGCACTAGCTGATCTAACGTTTCCTCTCTCTCTCTCTCTCTATATATATATATATATAAACAGCTGCTCCTGCCTGCTGCTGTTTCTTATTGACTTACTAAAGCTGTAGTATAGTCTCTTGCTGCATGCATGGTAATCTCACTCACTTTCTCTCTCTCTCTCTCTCTCTATATATATATATATATATATATATATATACATATATATATATATATATATATATATATATATATTTTATTTTTTATTTTTTCTCTCTCTCTCTATATATATATATATAAACAGCTGCTCCTGCCTGCTGCTGTTTCTTATTGACTTACTAAAGCTGTAGTATAGTCTCTTGCTGCATGCATGGTAATCTCTCTCTCTCTCTCTCTCTCTCTCTCTCTCTATATATATATATATATATATATATGAAAAATTATTGATACTTCAAAATGCACTAGAAAAAAACAAAATTGTGATATTATTGTGTCCGAGTTGTTTCCTTCTCGTGTTATATACATGCAACAGAAGTCAAAAGTAGTTGACTTTCAGATGGGTAAAGTTTATCCAGCAACACTTTTTTGTTATAATTTACTGTGAGTACGATAATATGTACATTAGATATGTGTCTGGCTTGCGGAAGTCCGCCTTCCGATACTCCTATTTTGTAATCTTCAGTATTAGTTCCGAGAAAAAATTCAATTTCCGTTTTTTGGTTAATCATTTTAAGAAAATCATAACTCCTATAAATAATAATTCTAAAAGTACACTATTTATACTTTTAACTTCCGAAAGAATTGTCCGAAGTGTCTGGAACTCCTCATTGAATTCCAAAAAAAATTAGTACTCCAAAAATAAAATAAAATAATAATAATAATAATAATAATAATAATAATATTTTCATCCATACAAAATAAAAATAAAAACGAAAACCAAGTAACTTCTCAACTATAATGTCCAACAACCATGAAAGAACTACAAAAATTAGCTTTACAACTCACTTCCAGCAACCATCCAAATAAAGGAACTAATAAAATATACGTACGCATGACATGCATATGGAATGCGCACACAAACTCTCTACTTCCAAATTTTTTACTTCTCTCTACTTCTGCGAACCAAACAGCCTCCAGGGGTGAGCATTATTTAGTTTTGGAACGAAAATCGAACCAAAAAAGATTCAGTTTGGGTTAAAAAAAATCGGATCGGTTTCGTTTTTAAAAATATTAAATTTTTTATTCGGTTTTGGATTTCGGTTTTGGTTTCGGTCTTAAACCAAAAATCAAAAAAGAAATATATATATATATATATATTTTATATATATATATATATATATATATATATATATATATATATATATATATATATATATATATAATTCTTCAATGCATTCATCTAAAAATTTGTATCGATACATCCCAAATCTGAATCATTGATTGTTGATTGAGTTTTCTTTGACTACTAATAGAGTAGAGAACATCATTTAATGCAGTTTTTGACTTTTGACCTATTGGTAACATACTATTGTAAGTCATTCTTGACTTTCAATGAACACCCTAAATTAACTCATATTTACTTTCTCTTTAAGCTGATAAAAATTCACAAAATATCCTAAATTAATTCATATTGGATTGATTAAATTTGCATCCGTACTACATTCAATATTTTGAAGAACAACAATCCACCGCCGGCGTCGCCGTCACCAGACCGGTAGTGGACTACAACTTCACCTTCGCCGTCGCCGTCACCTGTCCCCTCCTCTCCTCCTCCTCCTCAACCATCTCCTGTGTTAAAGGAATATTTTCTAAATAATAAAATGTTCCTCAAGAGTTCCTTCTTCAACAACCTATTCACGGACTGTTCCTCCTTAACATGGTTAATCACGATAACCTTTCAAACGGCTAGTAGATTCTTTGTTAGTCCGAAAGTTTATAATATTAAAAAATTATTACCGCCTACAATTTGCACTCATTTCATTGTTAGTCCCAAAATTTATTTGTCTTTCCATCTTTCTCACTTTTTGTATTTTTCTCTTGTTATATATACAATAATTTTCTTGTTTCAACTATTATTTTTTCTGAAATACATAGAATAGTTTTCTTATTTAATTTTGTAAAGATGTTTACTCATATGGAAGATGTAGAAGAGGTAGAAGATTGGATGTCGGCGTCAAATGAAAGCTTCATTCCGCGTATGATGCACAGGTTTGAAGAACATCTGTCGAAGATTTCAGCTCAACTTTTTTTGATCAATTCTAAGCTTTGTTCAATCAAACTTGAACAAATCAATATATCTCGACGTCTGGAAAAAATAGAAGAATCTTCCGCTTTCAAGAATACATCTTCATCTGGAGGAATTAATATTGAGGAGGAGGTTGACAATGAATCTTCTGATGAGGATGAGAAAGCGAAGGAAGTTGGAGAAACAATCGAGCAAATTTTGAATTCGATGCCTCTTGAAGAACCTGACCTTAGCAGTTCTACAAAAAGTATGGGAGGGAATTTAGTACCGGTCACACCTTTGAAAATTCAAACAAAAAGTTCAACCTCAAAACCTATCCAGTGGACAAGTAGTTGTTCGAGTTTTTCCAATTATAATTTTGCGGATGATAAAGTTGACAAGTAATATGAGTTTTCATTTTATTTCAACAGTTTATTTTTATTTCGTTTTTCCTAATCTATCAGTTTTTTTTTTAGAGAAATAATATCATCTTGTAACAAGTTTTATGTGACTCTGGCTGAGATGAAGTCCATTTCTTCAGGAAGAAGAATTAAAGATGGGGTATGTAGATAGTATATATTTTCTTAGATGTCATCTATGTTTACTTCAATGCCATCGCTGTATTTTTAATGAGATACTCAAATTGTTAGCACAATGTTGATGCCATCAATGTTTACTATGATGTATTCGTTATTTTTTAATGAGAAATACTCAGATTGTCAGTATAGTCTCTGCTCTTCTCACCGCGGAGGAACGGAGAAGAACTGACAATAAAGCTAATGTATGGTATTTACCAGTAAAGTTAACGGTGAGTGAGCTTTTTATTCCTTAATGATTATGCATTAACAATTTTCTCTCGTTTGTTTGTCGTTCGTAATGTATTATTTGATGTGTATGTAGAGAGCAACATTACCTCCATCTAACAAACGTATTCATGAAATATGAAAGAAGTTCAAATATTTCGAGGATTATATGGGATCTTTAATCATTTGTAATAAGGTATTAATTTATTTTTATTTAAATTTTAATTCCAATTTACTGAAAATTGATTAATTTATTTTACCTAATTAATCCTGATTCAGATATACATACCCATCCTTGTGTCTAACCACTATACTCTTACAAGAGTTATGGTTAAAACAAAGATTGTTGAAGTTTTGGACTCCCTTGCATCTACAGATGAGACAATTTATAACAAAGTAGTCATAAAACAAATAGTAAGCTCATATTCATAAATTTTTATGAATTACGTACTAGATTCATGGTATACTAATACATATTGTATTCTGGTAATTGTAGCTTTCAAATTTAGAC
The DNA here is from genome assembly GCA_029216955.1 of Iris pallida. Classification (NCBI taxonomy): domain Eukaryota; kingdom Viridiplantae; phylum Streptophyta; class Magnoliopsida; order Asparagales; family Iridaceae; genus Iris; species Iris pallida. The sequence continues at coordinate 31,988,186 of JANAVB010021599.1, forward strand.
CTCTTTCTCGAGGAAGAGATTTGGAATTTGAGAGATGCTGTGTTAAACTTTTCAACTTTCTCCATAATCTGTCGTCCTTATGATCCCCGCCAAGACAATTCATTTGACTGTGATATTTTTGTAATTTTATTCACGAAAGGCAGCTGTAGGTTGGACTCCCGTTCTTTCGATGTAAGTCTGAAAATATGCTGTCAAATACTTACACTTTTTAGAGCAATATTTTTGATGTTATGTTTGTCATATGCAGTTTGATTTGTAATTTGAAAGGCGCAAAGTTGTTGTATAGATTGCATCTTCAAAGCATAATGCAGAAGAATCCAAATTGTACAATAATATAATTAAACAGCAAAGGTCAAAAAAAGTCCACTCTGATGGGTGAAGATAGAAGATGATAAAAAATTTATTTCTTCTATCAAATAAAATATGTTCATTTGTTTTGTAACAACTGGTTAGAAATAAAATTTTGTGGAGTTATAATGTTCTTAAGATGTACGATGAAAATTATATCAAAATGAACCCTTGCCTTGTAATTTCCACAACCATGAAACTCTTTATCTTGGCAGTTGAATAAATTATGATTTGGTGAGTTCCTATAGGATGTCTGGTATTAAATTGTATCATAATATGGAAGTTGTTCTCCTATATTGTTTCAAAATCTTGCTGCTATATAATATATCTTTTTGTCATGAAAAAGTTTTCTGCTGTATTTGGAACAATTTTATGGAAAACCAATAATAAAAGTTGGGTAAATGAGAAAAGAAAACAATAGTACATAACGATAATTAAATCAACGACGTATCGCTTGGTTCATTTGATTCCATTAGCTCTTTCTCGGTTGCTCGCTTCCATACTTTACAATTACAAAATTTGTGACCAAATTTTTTATAAACTCTACAAATTCTAGGCTTGGGGATAGTTTGACTTTCTTTATTTTGGCTTGATTTTCCTTGAAAAGGCTTTTCTTTTGTTGCTACCGGGTTTGGCTCTTTAAAAGCTTCAGGCACTCCATAAACTGCATCAGCTACCATTTTTTCTTCTTCGCCAATGTCGGTCACTATTTTTTGCAACTCAATCAGCACAGCTGACATCAACTATGTTCCCTTTTCTTGAATTTTGCTTAATTTTTTTACAATAATACGTAAACATATTAACTTGTTCATTAATACCACCATACTTTATGCTCCCAATCCTGTCTGGGTGGATGAATCTCCTTTCTACGCTAGGTCCGAAGAGATAACTCTCTTTGCAATACTTCAGCCAATGAGTTTTTACTAAGTTCTTTGGAATATCTGACAATTACAATCTCTTCATTGCTGAAAAATGCCTACAAGGAATCCCCTTGGTCTCCATCCACAAGCAATCATAGTTTATGTTGTTGTCGATACTGTCACTTCCCGAGTCGACAAACCGTTCGTCTCCGGTGTTATTATGTCGAATCGATCGTACTCGCTAAGGCGTGATGCTGTACGAGTCTGAAATTGCACTCGTACAAGGAAAGAACGTTACGTTGATTATTATATTGAAACACCAAGTTAAAACTTCACAAATCATATCAGAATATAAGACGCAGTTTAAGAAGATAGAAATATGCTTTTCATTCATAGCTTGCAACGAAGTACAAGTCGTAATTACATTGGATGTCGTTGCGGCTACATTGATTGAAACAAAAGAAATATACTCGACAAGCTGCCGGAACTAACACTTGTCGCTCCATACATTCGCCCATTTATACATAAGCCTTCGATTGAATTGACTTCAAAATACTTCAGGATAGAAAGAGCTTCAAAACGCCTCTCCGTACTTCAGCTTCAGTTTAGAGCTCCCGCCGCACCTAGGGAGTTGGAAGAGGGGCTTAGCACACTTGCTAAGTGGACGAGATGAACCCACTCGTCTAAACCGACTCTAATTGTAAAGGTAGGCATGCTTTAGAGTTTTCTTTCTATTTAGAGCTAAATGAATTCAGTTCATATCGATAGCCATCTTTGAAGTAATAAAGCATACAGTAAAATATAGCAATTATTCACAGTTCTTACCACGGCCGTGCTCGTCCCTGAATAAAAAACAGAGATAATACTTACTACCTACATATGACAATAGGTGAGCATGCTACTATCTTTTATGTGCGGTCACTGGTGTTATACACTACTGGGGAGTATCTCAACGGTATTTTGGCCCGTTCAGTCTAGGTTGCAAGCCTGACTGACGGTCCCGTAATACATCAGTGCCGAAGCACGATTATTCATTCTCCCTAGGTCGATTCGATACCGATACCCCAGATACCGATTCGAGGAAAATCAAACTTGTGCACAAGCTGTCCATGCCAATGCCATTGCGTGAACAGTTTAATATATGTAAATAGATTTGTATAGCACGGACAAGATTGAACGGCATTATCATTTCTCCTAACTCATGCAATGATTCATTTTTTCCAAAGCCATACTCCCGATTTAGCGTCCCGTAGGTACCAAATTGCCCGAGTCATCATAACCCACGATTGACGTTTCATATTATTTTATAGCACGTGAAATAGTCTATCGTTTTACTAGAACCTTATACTTTCTCGTTTATGTGCGAAACTTGCATTTTCAGAGTAGATTACTCTAAATCGATACGTTTTTCCCGAGTTCTTGACCTTAGGGGATTGACATGCATTTAACTTGGCATCGTCGATTTGAATGAATTCGAGGCAAAGGAATTTTGTTTGCAGGACATAGTAGAAAAGAAGGGGCCGAATCACCCACCAAGTACTTTGATAGTGCCGACTGTCGAAGCACTTCGTGTGAAACCCGTAATTTTTCTAGTAATTAATTTTATCGTTTAAATTATGTGTTGTTAAACTAATATAAGTATTAGTGTTATTAAGTGTAAAATTCTTTTCAAAATAACTAAACTTGGACTTTTGTTTGTCAGCCAGACCCGAAGCCAATTGGAACCATAAAATATTTTTATGGTTGTAAAATGTTAAATTATAATTTTTCAAAATAAATAAATTATATTAGTTGTCATTTTAGTCATTTGTTAGAAGCCCAAATTATTTGGCCTAAAACCCAAACCCATTAATCCTTGGTTGTTAACCCATTTAACTTGAATAACCGTAGCCCAATATTAATAACCCTATAAGCCTTAGGCTAAAACCAATAATCTATTAAGCTTGTCATAATTTTGAGTGGAGAGAGAGACTTTGACTCTCATTCAATTTTCTCTCTCACTTCTTCATCAGAAGGAAACCCTTCGTCCGCCAACGTTTGGCCGACCCCCTTCGGCTCCCAGACGTTTGATGACCACTTCTCTCCCGTAACCCGAGCCCTAACCCTATTTAAACCCCATCTCCCTCACCTAACTCTCATTCCCTCTTCTCTACACTCTCTGAGAACAGCAAAACCCACTCCCCTCCTTCCTGAAGCCCTCTCACCCGCGGATCCGAGCGACTCCCTGCGGCCCCGACCCTCCGGCGTGCGCCCCTAGCCGGCAGCCCCTGCGCCCGACCGCGTCCGACCTCCTCTGGCCGACGCTCCGGCGCCCGCCCCAGTGGAGCCGCGCCCTCTCCTCGGCCGACCGCTCCACGTGAGCGCGTCGACCCGCGCCAACCCCTCCGGCCGGTCCGACGCCAGCGCGCCCCCGTGCGGCCTCCTCCCCGCCGAGCTTCCCTCGGCGAACCGCCGGCGACCCCCTGCTGGCCTGCTGCCCTAGCCCGCTGCCCTTTGGCCGAGCACCCCCGCGCCCCCTTGCGCGTCTCTGGCCAACTTCCCTGGCCGCAACCCCCTGGCCGTGCCCTAGCTCCTGCGTTTTTCCAGCGTTCTTCGTCGACGCCGTTGTTCCAGCGCTGACCTGGGAATACTTTACTGTTCTGGATCTCCATTTCTTTCTTATTATTTCATCTGAGAGCTCTAGCCGAGCAACCCGAGGTATAACTCCTGTTCCGCTTATTTTAATATCAGTTGATGATGAGAAATGGTCCCCGATTCCCTTTGGAAATTTGGTTTTAGCGACGTCGTAATTTTCCGGGACTTTCGGAAAGGTCCTGTGGATTATTTTGGATTCCCGGAATATTTCGGGAATTGATTTTTGGTATGTTTTAGCTTTCCGGATTTTTCCGGTAGCGTTCTGTGATTTGTGGGATTGGAATCGGACTTCCGAAATTATTTCGGGTCGTTTCGATTATTCTGTGGATTGGTTGTGGATTTCATATATATATAAATTCGGATTTTTCCCTGGTTTGGGATTTGCAGGAAATTATCGGCACCATTTTCCAGTTTTGGGTTGACCAAAAACAGAGGAGATGCTGCCGGAATTTTCCGTAAATTCCAGATTATTTTAAAAATGAATTTAAAATGAATTTTGGAATTTTATTTGATATTTGGTTTTGGGTGACGACCGTATCGGTCAATGGACCCGGCTAAGTGCAAACGAAACCGGTTTCGTCCGGACGTTGAGACATTAGCCAAAATGAGGATTGGACCATATCTGAGACTCTATTTTTACCTTTATTTTTACTATTTAAATTATGTTCACATTTTATTTATTTTCAGTTTAGGACTAACGTCAGTTTTGTCTTATTTCAATTTATGTAAATAAATTATAATGGGCATAAGTCCAGCTGGCTGTGGTCTGTAACTGTAATTAGTAGCTTAGATTTTTGTTATTTCTGGTTTTGCGGGTTTTTACTATTTAACGAGTAAATTGAATAAAAGTATTTTCGTATAAAATTAATTAAGATTTTCTCACTTAAAATTGACAAGTCTATTATTAAATAAAATTCACGTATTTCTCACTAAAATAAGAAATTAGTTTTATATTTATAGTTACTAAAATACAAAGTTTTAATCAATTAAATTGGTATCGACGAGTTTTCCAAGTTGCAAAGTTTAAAACGATCTTTTCCCTCGTTATTAAATCAACGCACCGATAATCGTAAATCCGTTTGTGTTTTGTTAAATAAGAATTAAAATGGATTATGACACAAATAGAGATTTCAACTAGCGTAGCTAGATTGGTAACCCTGGAATCTGAGTCAATTTCTCAAATGTAGGAATTCGAGGACGATTCTGAATTCCCGTCTCGAAGTCTTCATCCTCTCCAGTCAAAATCCATTTGAGGCAAGTATAGTTTGTGTTAGTTTTACAGTTATTTTAATTATCGTCTTACTGCAAGTTTAAACCACGATGCAAACAGGAAACTCTCTCGGAGAGTACTGACTGCAACTACTGTACTGATTGGGGACTGGGGGAGTAGAGTAATGTTTATGACCAAAGCCAACTGTAACTTAGGCCAGTATTAGCTTACCCCTCATACACATGGGGATAAGCCGAATCGTATCAATAGGATACAACTGTACATCCCAAGCCGGTCATATTCATTGCCTATTCAAATCACACTGTTTTACTGCTAGAAAACTGTTCATTTCTAAACTGTTTAAAAGTGCATGATTCTATTATTTATTTTAACTGTTTAAATTAGCATGAATTGTACTTTGCTCACTCCTGACTGGAGACCCAATATTTTAGGTATCACTGATGATGCTTTATTCCGTGGTATTTTCCCGAGATTCCAACTAGAGGATGATGATCTCGAGACTGATGAGCTAGTTGTCTAGATTTTTTTCTTCTTTTATAAATTATGATGTTTGTGGAAAACAGTGTATTTCAGATGTATCTTTTATTTTATTGTAAAAAGTTTTTTTAAAATTCGGAATAATAAATTTGTGGCAATTATTGTGTTGTTGATATTACCTGCATGAGTGATACAGCTTACTGCCGCCGTCTCAACAACGGTGCAGGCTGGACATGATCCGATTCGACCCAAGAAATTGGGGCCGGGTCGTGACATGTTTTTAGTGGTAGCCCATGCAGGTCAGAATCAACAACTTAGGAGAACCAACTTAGAAACAATTAGAACACGAGAACATCAAATTGCCACAACATAGGACCGATATATATATATATATATTAAATATTTTTGTTTGATTATAGACTGGTAGGCTACCTTGCTTATGTGTGCATCCTAAACCTTCCAGAGAATGGCCACTGACAAGACCAATCCTGCTGGCGATGAGGTGTCATCTCCGAATCATACCCCATCTCCTCAACCAAGTCCAGGGTTTATTCCCTCGCAGCTGATTAACCGTCCCCATAATGCATCCAGTAAAGTTTCTACTACACCGGTGGATCCTACCTCTTCTCAAACTGAGCTACATTTCCTTGAGGAAGTACCCATTCCTGATGCTCCACCAGTACCAGCGAACACCTCCCAAATGGTTGCCCTACTTCAAGAAATCTTGGAGTCCCAGAAGGCTCATGATGAAGCCCAACAGGAATAGATGTATATCACGAGAGAAGTCATGAAGAACGTCAATGATGTAGCCTTAGCTATCTCCAATCAAGTTGGAGCGGAACCTTGCCCTAGGAGGTATACCCCTGAATCTAGAAGATATTTGGGTCCCATCAAGTACTCTACTTTCCAGCAGTCTTGTTATAAGAGGCTATGGGCTTGTGACTACTGCAAGAGGCCTGGTCATCAGGCCGTTAGTTGCCGTAAGAGATTGGGACAATGTTTGGCATGTGGATCCGCTGAACATCGGGTAAAGAACTGTCTCTTATCTCCCCATTATACCAGAGCACCTATCCCAGCAACACCTGCTACGCCGCAACCTAGGGACTCTCTTCCTATCAAGCAGACCTTGCCTCCTACACCCATTGCAGAAGGGCATGATACAGACTCGAGGATCATAGAGGAAGATGAAGCAGTTGGAGACTGCTCGTACAAGAGCCAGAGCCATGAGGATTAATACCTAGAACTGCTGAGTAGTAATATCTATTGTTATAAGAAGTTGTAACATGATGTCCTTAGATCAATCATAAGAGTTTTTACTGTAATTCTCCACATGAATAGAATTCTTAGTTACACCTTTATGGTAGATGTTTTTTTTTGATAATTTGCCCAAATTACCCCAGATCTAGACATAGAGTTCACTATTGACCTAGTCCTCGGCTCTCCCTTATTTCTAAGGGATGCTATAGAGTCAACCCGAAGGAGATCAAGAAGATGAAGGACCAGATCGATGAAGGTTCTAGGATTTATCCAGAATGGAACTTCATCCTAGGGAGCGTCTGTCTTGTTAGTACACAAGAAGGACGGAACAGTACGGATGTGCATTGACTACCGGGCGCTGAACAATATCACCATCAAGAAACAAGTACCCTCTGCCCGGATCGAGAATCTGTTTGATCTATTTGTGTGGAGTTAGGGTGTTTTCGGAGTTTGACTTAAGATCTGACTACCATCAAATCAAAGTCAGGAAGGAGGACATTTCCAAGACGGCATTCAAACACCAAGTATGGGTAGTTTTCTTTGGTCATGACGTTGGACTGACAAATGCTCCTGCTGTGTTCATGAATCTCATGAACAGAGTTTTTCATGAGTATTTGAATCAGTTTATCTTCTCCATAGATAACATTCTGATATATTCGAAAACTGAAGAAGAGTATGAAGAACATCTAAGGAAAGTTCTGAAAACTTTGAAGAAAAAGAAATTTTATGGTAAGCTATCTGAACGTGGATTTTCTTTGACAAGGTGGATTTTTGGCCATGTTGTCAAGAGAAGAAATTTCGATGGAAGATAGCTGCTGTTGAAAAGTGGTATACCCAAAGTTCAATTCGGAAGTTTCTTGAACTTGGCTGGCTACTATCAGAAGTTCGTGAAGGATTTCGCCAAGATTGCTGAGCCGATGACGAAGCTCACTTGGAAGAATGAAGAGTTCATCTGGACGAAAGATTGCCAGGCGGCATTAAGGAGCTGAAGAAGAGACTTACCACTACACCAATATTTGCGCTACCCGCAGGAACTGGTAGTTTCTCAAGCTACAGTGATGCCTCTGGAAAAGGACTGGGTTGCGTTCTTCAACAACATGGAAAAGTAATTGCTTACACATCTAGGCAACTACAGACTCATGAGAAGAATTATCCCACACCAAATTTGGAATTTGCTGCAATTATCTTTACTTTGAAGCTATGGAAGCATGATTTTTTATGGAAAGGGAGTGAAAATATATACGGACTACAAAAGTCTGAAATATGTTTTCACTCAGAAAGAGTTGAATGTAAGACAAAGAAGATGGCTGAAGCTAATGAAGGATTTCAACATCGACCCGCTATACCACCCGGGTAGGGCTAATGTGATCGCTGATACACTTAGTCGATACCCAGTGGCGATATTCTTAACCAAGGAGTGGCACCTACTAGAAGACGTCGAGAAGCTTGGACTGGAGGTTATACTATCTGGAGATAGAAGGACGGAGCTGGATGTTGATTCAGTATTGATGAAGTTCGAGGCTGATGGACAAAATCAAGAGGACGTAGTTCAAAATGAGGCACTTTGCAGGCTTAGAGATCAAGTATTGGCAGGAACACTTGAGGGTTTCTCAAATCGCCAATAATGGAGCTCTGAAGAATGGTACGAGGCTTTGTGTACTATTTGGCGAACTGAGGAACAAGGTAATACAAGAAGCGCACCAGTATTCCATACATCCTAGCAAGACGTATCGGGATATGCGTACTATTGTTGGGTAGTATGGAATGAAGAAGGATGTATTCAGAATTGAGGTTAGATGTTTAGTTTGTTAACAAGTGAAGGCTAGCCGACAGAGACCCGCAGGACTTCTACAGTCGTTGGACATTCCGGACCGGAAGTAGAAGCACATAACAATGGACTATGTGTCAGGATTGCCTTGATTCCAAGGAGGGAAGAACACCATTTGGATTATTGTGGACCAACTGACTAAGTCAGCTCACTTTATTCCCTTCAAAGTTGGTTTATCCACTAAGAAGTTGGTAGCATTGTATGAGAAGCACATCTACCAGATTCATGGAGTACCGAGGAACGAACAATCAGAGAGGTCAATCCAGACGCTTGAAGATATATTGAGATTTTGCGTCTTGGAATTTGGAGGGTCTTGGGAAGACCAAATTGCATTTGGTGGAGTTCTCTTGCAACAACAGCTACCAAGCTGGAATTGGTATAACACCATTTGAAGCACTCTATGGACGTCATTGCCGTACATCACTTACATGGACGAAGTAGGAAAAAGAATATTGCTGGGACCCGAGATGGTGACTAATGCAGCAGAGAAGGTGAAGGTAATTAGAGACAAGCTCAGGATTGCCCAAGACAGACAGAAGCATTGGGTTGATAGTAGTCGTCGACCAGTGGAGTTTGAAGAAGGAGATAGCATTTTTGTGAAGTTTTCTCCTACCAGAGGAACAATCAGTTTTGACGGAGCTGAGAAAAATTGAGGCCAGCTCAGACGCTACATTCCGGATCCGAGTCTCATTTTGGATAATTCAGAGCTGAAGATTGGACTCAACCTTTCAGTGCCAGAGAAACCAATAGCAAGTGTAGCAAGAAGTGAGAAGAAGATCAGAAAATTTGAGCCATCACATAACTCTTATTTCTTATCTTTTCGTTATAAACTTGATTGATGTTGCTAAGATAGCCTAGTTTTGTAAGCTATTTCTTTATCGAGCTTGATCATGACAGTATTTTATTGGGTGCACCCACTAATATATTGTCTAATCAGGACCGGTGCATGGTGGTCTGATCAACCTCGTGTATTTTGGTTCGCTTTTGTATTTTTTTGCATAGATGATATCATAAATGAAACTTCTCCCTAAACTGTCTCATCCACGACTGCCTTGGAAATTCTTATTGTTGGACCTGAGATTGCGGGAGCAATACCCGTATTTGTTTGAAACCTGAGGTAATTCCTACCCTATCCTTAAATTTCTAGGACGAAATTTTCTAAGGAGGGAAGATTGTGAAACCCGCAATTTTTCTAGTAATTAATTTTATCATTTAAATTATGTGTTGTTAAACTAATATTAGTATTAGTATTATTAAGTGAAAAATTCTTTTCAAAATAACTAAACTTGGACTTTTGTTTGTCAGCCAGACCGGAAGCCAATTGGAACCATAAAATATTTTTATGGTTGTAAAATGTTAAATTATAATTTTTCAAAATAAATAAATTATATTAGTTGTCATTTTAGTCATTTGTTAGAAGCCCAAATTGTTTGGCCCAAAACCCAAACCCATTAATCCTTGGTTGTTAACCCATTAAACTTGAATAACCGTAGCCCAATATTAATAACCCTATAAGCCTTAGGCTAAAACCAATAATCTATTAAGCTTGTCATAATTTTTAGTGGAGAGAGAGACTTTGACTCTCATTCAATTTTCTCTCTCACTTCTTCATCAGAAGGAAACCCTTCGTCCGCCAACGTTTGGCCGACCCCCTTCGGCTTCCAGACGTTTGGTGACCACTTCTCTCCCATAACCCCAGCCCTAACCCTATTTAAACCCCATCTCCCTCACCTAACTCTCATTCCCTCTTATCTACACTCTCTGAGAACAGCAAAACCCACTCCCCTCCTTCCTGAAGCCCCCTCACCCGCGGATCCGAGCGACTCCCCGCGGCCTCGACCCTCCGGCGTCCGCCCCTAGCCGGCAGCCCCTGCGCCCGGCCGCGTCCGACCTCCTCCAGCCGACCCTCCGGCGCCCGCTCCAGTGGAGCCGCACCCTCTCCTCGGCCGACCGCTCCCCGCGAGCGCGCCGACCCGCGCCACCCCCTCCGGCCGGTCCGACGCCAGCGCGCCCCCGTGCGGCCTCCTCCCCGCCGAGCTCCCCTCGAAGAACCGTCGGCGACCCCCTGCTGGCCTGCTGCCCTAGCCCGCTGCCCTTTGGCCGAGCACCCCCGCGCCCCCTTGCGCGTCTCTGGCCAACTTCCCTGGCCGCAACCCCCTGGCCATGCCCTAGCTCCTGCGTTTTTCCAGCGTTCTTCGTCGACGCCGCTGTTCCAGCGCTGACCTGGGAATACTTTACTGTTCTGGATCTCCATTTCTTTCTTATTATTTCGTCTGAGAGCTCTAGCCGAGCAACCCGAGGTATAACCCCTGTTCCGCTCATTTTTATATCAGTTGATGATGAGAAATGGTCCCCGATTCCCTATAGGAATTTGGTTTTAGCGACATCGTAATTTTTCGGGACTTTCGGAAAGGTCCTGTGGATTATTTTGGATTCCCGGAATATTTCGGGAATTGATTTTTGGTATGTTTTAGCTTTTCGGATTTTTCCGGTAGCGTTCTGTGATTTGTGGGATTGGAATCGGACTTCCGATATTATTTTGGGTCGTTTCGATTATTCTGTGGATTGGTTGTGGATTTCATATATATATAAATTCGGGTTTTTCCCTGGTTTGGGATTTGCAGGAAATTATCGGCGCCATTTCCCAGTTTTGGGTTGACCAAAAACAGAGGAGAAGCTGCCGGATTTTTTCGTAAATTCCAGATTATTTTAAAAATGAATTTAAAATGAATTTCGGAATTTTATTTGATATTTAGTTTTGGGTGACGACCGTATCGGTCAATGGACCCGGCTAAGTGCAAACGAAACCGGTTTCGTCCGGACGTTGAGGCATTAGCCAAGATGAGGATTGGACCATATCTGAGACTCTATTTTTACCTTTATTTTTACTATTTAAATTCTGTTCATATTTTATTTATTTTCAGTTTAGGTCTAACGTCAGTTTTGTCTTATTTCAATTTATGTAAATAAATTGTAATGGGCATAAGCCCAGCTGGCTGTGGTCTGTAACTGTAATTAGTAGCTTAGATTTTTTTTATTTCTGGTTTTGCGGGTTTTTACTATTTAACGAGTAAATTGAATAAAAGTATTTTCGTATAAAATTAATTAAGATTTTCTCACTTAAAATTGACAAGTTTATTATTAAATAAAAGTCACGTATTTCTCACTAAAACAAGAAATAAGTTTTATATTTATAGTTACTAAAATACAAAGTTTTAATCAATTAAATTGGTATCGACGAGTTTTCCAAGTTGCAAAGTTTAAAACGATCTTTTCCCTCGTTATTAAATCAACGCACCGATAATCGTAAATCCGTTTGTGTTTTGTTAAATAAGAATTAAAATGGATTATGACACAAATAGAGATTTCAACTAGCGTAGCTAGATTGGTAACCCTAGAATCTGAGTCAATTTCTCGAATGTAGGAATTCGAGGACGATTCTGAATTTCCGTCTCGAAGTCTTCATCCTCTCCAGTCAAAATCCATTTGAGGCAAGTATAGTTTGTGTTAGTTTTACAGTTATTTTAATAATCGTCTTACTGCAAGTTTAAACCACGATGCAAACACGAAACTCTCTCGGAGAGTACTGACTGCAACTACTGTACTGATTGGGGACTGGGGGAGTAGAGTAATGTTTATGACCAAAGCCAACTGTAACTTAGGCCAGTATTAGCTTACCCCTCATACACACGGGGATAAGCCGAATCGTATCAATAGGATACAACTGTACATCCCAAGCCGGTCATATTCATTGCCTATTCAAATTACACTGTTTTACTGCTAGAAAACTGTTCATTTCTAAACTGTTTAAAAGTGCATGATTCTATTATTTATTTTAACTGTTTAAATTAGCATGAATTGTACTTTGCTCACTCCTGACTGGAGACCCAACATTTTAGGTATCACTGATGATGCTTTATTCCGCGGTATTTTCCCGAGATTCTAACTAGAGGACGATGATCTCGAGACTGATGAGCTGGTTGCCTAGATTTTCTTCTTCTTTTATAAATCATGATGTTTGTGGAAAACAGTGTATTTTAGATGTATCTTTTATTTTATTGTAAAAAGTTTTTTTTTTAAATTCAGAATAATAAATTTGTGGTAATTATTGTGTTGTTGATATTACCTGCATGAGTGATACAGCTTACTGCCGTCGTCTCAACAACGGTGCAGGCTGGGCATGATCCGATTCGACCCAAGAAATTGGGATCGGGTCGTGACACTTCGTAACATTCAAGCTTTAGTTACGCGAGCTCCTGCAATGGCACCAACACTTAGTTAGAATTCTTTTTTTTTCCTTCGCTTCGAAATTCGTAGATTACATTCAGAAAACGATACGAAAGCACTTTCATCAAAACCAAGCGACAAAAGCTCCAAGAAAACCATACAGCGGTCCGGTTCCGTCGAAGGGACTCTTATTTAGAGCTCACTCGCCGAGACGCAGCCCGCTGCATCTAGGACTTATTCCAACCGAAGTTATTCCATTAGTTGGATCGATTCTCGTAACATCCATCCAAATCGATTTGATCGATGTCGCAAGGTGTTATCGTTTACCAAGCTTAGCGATCGAGTCAGATGGCCATCTAAGTTTTTGACCGATCTGACTCGGCACAAGCATATTATGAAGTCCATCGTCTATCGGAAGTGAGGCACTACATAATATACTACTAAGAAAAAGTTTCGTCTCGAAACTTAAGAACAATGGTCTGACCTAAAATTAGACAAACAACGAAGGATACTTATCCTTCATCTTCGCCTCCATTTCCCACGTCGACTCTTTAACTGAATGGTTCTGCCCAAGAACGCGGACCAAGGACATCGACCGATTTCATAATACCTTCTCCTTACAGTCCAAAATTTGAATAGGCTCCTCCGAGTAGGACAAGTCAGTATGTAGCTCCAACTGATCGAAGCTAACCACGTTACTTAGATCATGCACGTATTTTTGAAGTTGTGAAACATGGAAAATATCGTGCACAAAAGCCAAGGTATGAGGTAGTACGATCCGATAAGCAACCGTTATGACTCGTTCGATGATCTCGAAGGGGCCTACAAATCTCGGACTTAATTTTCCTTTAATCCTGAATCGTATCATGCCACGCATGGGCGTTACTTTCAGAAACACATGGTCCCCGACCAAAAATTCTAGGTCGTCGATGAAGATCTGCATAGCTCTTTTGTCGATTTTGCGTGATACGGCGTCTATCTCGGATAAAGCGGACCTTTTCGACGGCCTGCTCCACCATTTCCGGTCCGAGCACTTGTCGCTCTCCGACTTTGTTCCAGCATATTGGAGAACGAAACTTCCTTCTGTAGAGCTCATCATACGGAGCCATCTGAATGCTCGACTGATATTGTTGTTATACGCAAACTTCGCAAGCGGCAAATGCGTATCCCAACTAGTCTTTAGATCGATCGCACATAGACGCAACATATCCTCTAAGATTTGATTCACCCTCTCTGTCTGACCATCTTTCTGGAGGTGGTATGCAGAACTAAAATTTAGTTTGGTCCCCATCGCCGCTTGGAGGCTCGTCCAAAATTACGATAGGAATAGACCGTCTCTGTCCGAAATTATTGAGGCCGGTACCTCGTACAGTCGAACAATCTCTTCGATATAGATTTGTGCTAACCGATCGACGTTCCATCCTAAATTAATTGCGATGAAGTGAGCCGACTTGGTCAATCTATCAACAATGACCCAAATCAGATCATTCCCCTGCAGCGTCTTCGAAAATATCATAATAAAATCCATCGAGATGTTGTCCCACTTCCACTCGAAAATGGCGAGATTCTGCAGCTCTCCGCTTGGCCTTTGGTATTCTGTCTTCACTTGCTGACACGCCATGCACTGCGATATAAAAGTAGCCACATCTTTTTTCATGCCGTGCCATCAAAATTTCGTGTGCAAGTCCTTGTACATCTTGGTGCTTCCAGAATGTAACGAGTACTTCCCATAATGTGCCTTCATCAGTGTAAAACCCCTATTTTTTAAAATTATTTTTTATTATTTTATTAGACTTCAAATTTAATTTATATAATTTATGGTTTTTATTAATTATTAAAAATGACCTTAGCCATTGTTGTGTTTTGAGCACAAGATGACCATAAATTTTGGTACGAAAGATGTAGCAGTGTGCTTTGACCAGTATATTACCCATGTCATGGAAGGCTTAGCCATAGTTCAGTCCGAACTAGGAAAACCAGGCCGAGTTGTGAATTGACCCATTTAAATTATTTTAATTAAATATTATTTATATTGATTTTTAGATGACCCGGTTGGCCCAAACCAGCCCGAACTGGGCCCGGACCGAACCCAAGCCCATGTAAGCATGTAGTGTGACCAAATGGGGCAATGTAGGCATATTTTATGTATATATAAATATTTTCTAAATTATTTTAGAATTTTATGTGCAATTTCTAATTATTTAAATATTTGTACAATTATTGGTATTTTATTTTTAAATAATATTTTACAAGATTGTACAAATTTTTAGACCCGGATAAGAGGCCTAATATACGTTCACCAAAATTTTCATTTGATTATTTTATTACTGCAATTTATTATTAATGTATTTTTAGAATTAAATTAATTGTTTAGTTAATGGTGATCTCCTCGCCATTAAATATATGTAGATATGTAAATATATTTAAATGTATTATATATATATATATATATATATATATATATATATATATATATATGTTTAAATATATTAAATATTTGAATAAGATAACATTAAACTGGTAATTTGATTTATAGAGATTTTGTTATGTATTTAAATATACATGTATACATATATAGATATGTATATATATATAAAAGATAAGAGAATAGAAAAAAAAGAAAAAAAAAAAGGGGGGGTGGGTGGTCGGCCCCACCACCAGCCGACCACCACATGCAAATAAGGAATAGCAGCAGCACTATTAAATGTGCCCCCCCCACCTTAAACTAATAGCAGCAGTAGCTGCGTACATGAAAGGGGCCGACCCCTTAAAACAACTTAGAACTTTTATTTTTTTGCCGAAACCCCCTTTTCTTCTCCATATATATACATATTTGATTCCAAAGAAAAACCCCAACCAAACCTAAAATTTTCTCTCCCTCTCCCTCTCCTCCGCGTGTCCGAGCACAGCAACAGCCCCGCCCCGTGACGACGACAACAACGGCAACAACAACGACAACCGAAATTAAAAGCAAGGTACCGATTTCTTCGTGTGATTTCTCTCTCCTTTTCGATCCGTTTTAGATCCGTAAATTTGTGTAGAAAACCCACATGACCCTCTTCGAGATCCCCCAGGTGAATTTCGACATGACCATCCAACTTGCTCGAAAAATCGAGACGAAGTTGGAGAAACCCCACTTTTCTGAATATTAAAAACTGTTTTGAAACACCAACTTGTCGGCCACTTTTCTCGCTATCCATTAAACTTTCGTAAAAACTAATTGAAGACAGTCAAAGACAACCTAACCGAGATTGTAACGCACCTTTTGGATTCACTTTTCATCTAGTATGTAGAAATTTACACGTTGTTAAAGTTTTACGAAAAAATTGTAAATTCTGTTTTCAAAAAAGTGGAAAAACACCCGATACGGTGTGCGCCCCGACAAACCAGGCGACGTGGTCGTGCACTATATGCATCGAAAGGCACGTATGGATGTTGTCGACGTATGGGAACTGACGAAACCCAATTTTGTTGCATGTACGCGACGAAATCAGTGCGTATCCGTCGAGATACCCCGTATCGACCCTTTGCAAATTAAGTCACAACTTTGTGCACACTCATCATATCGCGATGAAACTTGCGCCATTGGACTCAAAATATTTTTCTGGTCCTGTGAGCCAAGTTTGGTCCGATTCTGAGACCGTTGATCGGGACGCTATTTTGGCGGGCCCACAATCCCACTCAACGGGCGATTTTGTGCACAGCCCACCGGAATCCAAAATTGGACATACCGTTGGGTTCGTCTCATCCAAACAAATCTGTAGACATGTAGTTTGATGACTTTAGAGACCGTAGATATGGGCACACATTTCGGTGCAAAGTGGGTCCAAAGACGGACATCGTTTTGACCCGAAATTACAAATTTGCCCCTGTTCCAGAATTTGACTTTTGGACAGGCATTTCCTAGGCATATCTTTTATTCCAAACTCGTTCGTGATGTTTGTTTCAGCATCCGGAGCTTCTTGTGGATTTTGACTTTCATGTTGACGATTCTGATTGTTGGATTTCTGCTGCTTCTCGCACCACCCTCAGGCAAGATACCTTGCCATTATACTGTTTATATTCAGTTTGCATTTTATTATATATTACTGTTCATTTATTTCCAGTTCTTACTGTTTTTGATTTACTGTCTACTCAGTGATATTAGATATACTTTGTTATTATCCTTTGATTGCATGTGGACTTAGAGTTAAGAGACTATCGACTGTAGTGTATCGCATATACCTTGACACAGTTGTACCACGAGGATGTGTGAGATGAGTAGCATGTAGAGGTTCTTGTGTGTGGGCTGATGCCCCATGCGCATGCGATAGGGCTAACTGCTAATAGAGGCATGTTAGGAGACTTAGCAGTTAGTAGAGGTATATGAGGCATGGATGTGACTCTGTTAGGCATTGGGTGGGAAGAACAGTTCCTTAACGTATGGGCCAAGTATGTATTTTCCTATTGCCGGTTATCTCCGTGAGAGATACGGTCCTGGATCCTGATACTGATTTACTGCTGGCCTCTGACATTCGATGAATGTTATGCTTTGAGGTCCCTGGTATCCTGATGGGCTATACCTGAGATTACTGCTACTGAGCCAGAGTGTCCATGCGTTAGAGGTTTGTTCTTAACTGCATAAACACTGTAGTACGGTTAGATTACCTTATTGTCGTCTTGTCACTTATTTCGGTTTGTGACATATTATAAATTTTGTTTATTATGGCATGTTCTTTATGTATCTTGCTACGTCCCTCTGAGGACCTGGTTATCTCCAGGTGTGTGCTTCTGTGATTTTGCAGGTGTTCTAGCCAAGGTCGTGATCTTCTCCATTCTATCGAAGACGATTGCGCTTGGTTCATCTCGTTATTTTATCGATTATTTCTTGTACATTTTATTTGAGATAGTTGGTAGTGGACTTTGTCTCCGCCCAACGATTGTATATATGACAAATTCAAAGTTGCTTTTATATCATTTTTTTATCTAGTGGATGAGATTTAGTTATTATGGTTCTACTGCATTTTACAGCTTATGTATACATACAAGGTTTCCATATATTGGAGTGTACTTCATATTTATACAGCTGGCATGTCGATGTACCTAGTCCTATGTATTTTGGGACTGGGACGTTTCATGTTTTTGTGGTGGCCCATGCAAGTCGAGTTTGTCACTTCGGTTACGTTACTGTACCGATGTGAACCTGCAACATAGGATTAGAATTATAGGAATCTCATCCATACCGCTTGACCTCTTCCCTTGGCTTCAAATTCCGAACTCTCGTTCGACTTCCTTGAATTGTATCTTGCTTGATTCCTTTCTACCTTTGATTCTTATTTTCGTGCTTAGTGTCAACTAGGAAGATGACTACACTAGTATATGCTCATAGGTCAAACACATGGCTAGAATGGTTATATTGGCAATTGGAATACATTCAAGACTCTAATTGAGTTAAAACTGTGTTTTTTGTATGATTTAATGATTAGTAATTTGTAAAGTAGGATATTACCACGAAAAGTTTTAACCTTGAGATTTCTAAATAGTAAAAACCAGAGGATTTATAGGATTTCATACTTGGTTTAAGAAATTGATTAATTTTCAAGATTTGATATTTATGAATTATTGGATTATAGTTATACATCCTTGCACAAGTATAAAATTGATTTGCTTTTCGAGTTGTGATATTTATGAGTTTTGGGTGATAGATATACATCTTTGAACAAATATAAATTTATTTGATTTTCGAGTTTTGACGTTTGTGATTTATTGGATTATAGTTATACACCTTTGAACAGTTACAAATTGGTTTGGAAATGATCTGAGCTCTAAAAAAAATGGCTGTAGGAATTATTTAAATTTGAGTTGTACAACTTACGATTTTCGTGTTCAGTAAAATTTGAAAATTTGAGTGGAAGTAATGACGGTGAATTTTGGTTTAAATATTTGAAAGTTATGAAAATGATTTTTGAGAAATTTTTATTTTAATTGGTGTCCTATGATTGAGGATTTACAAATCTATCTAGATTTTCGGTTAAAAAAAAGATTTTGACTGATAAGATTATTTAAAAAATTAGTTTAATATGGGATTGCTAATATTAAAAATTTTGGAGAATTTCGAAGGATGTGATGGAAAGTTATTTTGATTGATTAAAGGAAGTTGCCATTTAAAAGTTATGATTTTGTTGGAGTAACTTAGCATGAATAGAAGTTAAAATTGATGAGAGCATTGAGCTTAATTTTTGAGATTGCTTTTAATATGCTAAGAATTTTATTATGAGTTATTTGAAATTTTCAGAGTGATTAAATTTTTGATTGATTGTGAAATTTTTATGTATTCGTAAATTATGAACTCTTAAGTTAAATAGTTGAATTTAAACGTTAATTTTGGAAAATGTTAGTAGTAACGTGATAAAATTTTGCTTTGAGAATATGAGAGTGATTTAAATTTTTATGATGAATTTGAACGGGTTGGAGTGAATACAAATTTTGGTGGTTTATTTTTGAAGGTTTATTTTTGAAACTTTTTGGAGGAAACTCGAGTTGAAATATTAATGGTAGGCCACAAAGGTAGCCCTAATGAGTTAGAAGTATTCCACACTAATTGCCATGTCACTTATGACCATGATAGTAGTATATACACAAGTGTTGTTAGTTATCTACCCAGCTATGTGACTGTATTTCCACCTCGACTTACTCGACCTTCCTTCAATTCTAGATCTTTTAATTGCGACCTTCTAACCCACTTGCAATTTGAATAATGATCTAATGGTTCTTTAACTGTATTCATCTAGAAGACTATTTTCTCTCCGAAATTGTGTTCCTAAACTTTTTTTACTGGATTCTTTAATTAATTTTATTTCATGCTTTAACTTGACCTTCTTTATTTTGTGCATTCATTATCACCTCGTGAACTCCCACTTTCTATTTTAGATATTTTGGCGTCACTTACCATGACTTGGATATTTGGAGCACAACACTAGACTTTTTCTTCCAACAAATTTTATATGTAAGACCTAGACGAGCCCACCTTCCTGTAGACATATCATATCCCACCAAAACCCACCTCCTTGTACTCTATTTCTTGATATGACCTTATGGTCAAAATGGCCAAACTACAATCTTTACCATGATACCGATATATTTTTCGACCACAGATAGGGATTCAACCTCGACTCAATTCTTTCGACTGATATATGATTTTGTTCTACTTAATTCCTTAAATGCTTAAATTTATGCTTTATCTTGATTGCTTGACTCATTGTCCCATCACACTACTAGTTTAACTCTTGTAAGTTGGGTAGAATACCTCACCACCTAACAAACCTTTTCCTTGTGAACCACATTGATAAGTTCACTTAGACTATAAATTCAGAGGACCCTACCTTATCTAGGCTACCAAGCTATAAATGAAGAAACACTAGGACAACTGTATAGGCCCAAACTTTGGGCGAGCCTTGATTTTAAAAGATCTTGGACTATTTAAAATTCCTTCATCAGTATCTTCCTTGCTCATATTTTGACTATCTCATGCTGCTAATGTAGCTTCAGTTTTGCAAGCTTATTCTTTTCGAGCTTGATCATGACATATTTTATTGGGTGCACCCACTAACATATTGTCTAATCAGAACCGGTGCATGATGGTCTGATCAACCTATTGCACTTTGGTTCGCTTTTCATGTATTATTCTACGTGGATGGAGACATAGTTAAACTTGCCTTGAGTCTCATCCACGACAGCATCGACAACTCTCATTTGAATTATTTTCGTCGCCTATGAACCACGTATTCGTACTCGATAGCATCGTCTTTGAACTCTTTATTGATTTTACTTTACTTATATTAGAAAGACCAGGTACTATGCATGATAGATAGATGCAAGATATCACCTTTTATTTCCTATCAGTTGTTTCAACACGAATTTAGATAGCCACCGACCCACTCATGTGGCTATATCCTCACCTTAAACTCTTCTTCTCTCCAATCCTAGAAATTTTATTGTGCCCTTCCAACCCCTCTTGAACGCACGAGAGTGATTCTAATCATCACTTAATCAAACCCTCGACCAAGACGATAATTATCCAGTTCTCCCTTTAGGAATCACATCTCCTAAATGTCTAATTTATTCTCTTTGGCCTACTCAATTCCTTACTGTTCTCTAAAAGTGGATATTCAAAATTTTGCTACCTTCATTAGAAACCTTTATTCAATTCCCTAACCATGATATATTTTTGTATATATCGACTTCACAATTTTCTATTGCATGGTGGTGTTGAACGCCGTTTTATCGCCTGCTCCAAAATTTAATTGCATTTTGGTATTGACGAACTCTTCCTATCCTTCAACCCTATCTACCCTATTAATCCTAAATTTCGAGGACGAAATTCTTGTAAGTTGGGTAGGATATAAAACCCCTATTTTTTTAAATTATTTTTTATTATTTTATTAGACTTCAAATTTAATTTGTACAATTTATGGTTTTTATTAATTATTAAAAATGACCATAGCCATTGTTGTGTTTTGAGCAGAAGACGACCATGAATTTTGACATGAAAGATGTAGCAGTGTGCTTTGACCAGTATATTAGCCATGTCGTGGAAGGCTTAGCCATAGTTCAGTTCGAACTAGGAAAACCAGGCCGAGTTGTGAATTGACCCATTTAAATTATTTTATTTAAATATTATTTATATTGATTTTTAGATGACCTGGTTGGCCCAAACCAGCCCGAACTGGGCCCGGACCGAACCCAAGCCCATGTAAGCATGTAGTGTGACCAAATGGGGACATGTAGGCATATTTTATGTATATACAAATATTTTCTAAATTATTTTAGAATTTTATGTGCAATTTCTAATTATTTAAATATTTGTACAATTATTGGTATTTTATTTTTAAATAATATTTTACAAGATTGTACAAATTTCTAGACCCGGATAAGAGGCCTAATATACGTTCACCAAAATTTTCATTTGATTATTTTATTACTGCAATTTATTATTAATTTATTTTTAGAATTAAATTAATTGTTTAGTTAATGGTGATCTCCTCGCCATTAATGTAAATATATTTAAATGTATTATATATATATATATATATATATATATATATATATATATATATATATATAGATATGTTTGAATATATTAAATATTTGAATAAGATAACATTAAACTGGTAATTTGATTTATAGAGATTTTGTTATGTATTTAAATATGCATGTATACATATATAGATATGTATATATATATATATAAAAGATAAGAGAATAGAAAAAAAGAAAAAAAAAAGGGGGTGGGTGGTTGGCCCCACCACCAGCCAACCACCACATGCAAATAAGGAATAGCAGCAGTACTATTAAGTGTGCCCCCCACCTTAAACTAATAGCAGCAGTAGCTGCGTACATGAAAGGGGCCGACCCCTTAAAACAACTTAGAACTTTTATTTTTTTGCCGAAACCCCCTTTTCATCTCCATATATATACATATTTGGTTCCAAAGAAAAACCCCAACCAAACCTAAAATTTTCTCTCCCTCTCCCTCTCCCTCTCCTCCGCGTGTCTGAGCACAGCAGCAGCCCCGCCCCGTGACGACGACAACAACGGCAACAACAACGACAACCGAAATTAAAAGCAAGGTACCGATTTCTCCGTATGATTTCTCTCTCCTTTTCGATCCGTTTTAGATCCGTAAATTTGTGTAGAAAACCCACATGACCCTCTTCGAGGTCCCCCAGGTGAATTTCGACATGACCATCCAACTTGCTCGAAAAATCGAGACGAAGTTGGAGAAAACCCCATTTTTCTTAATATTAAAAACTGTTTTGAAACACCAACTTGTCGGCCACTTTTCTCGCTGTCCATTAAACTTTCGTAAAAACTAATTGAAGACAGTCAAAGACAACCTAATCGAGATTGTAACGCACCTTTTGGATTCACTTTTCATCTAGTATGTAGAAAGTTACACGTTGTTAAAGTTTCAGGGAAAAATTATAAATTCTGTTTTCAAAAAAGCGGAAAAACACCTGATACGGCGTGCGCCCCGACAAACCGGGCGACGTGGTCGTACACTATACGCATCGAAAGGTGCGTATGGATGTTGTCGACGTGTGGGAACTGACGGAACACAATTTCGCTGCATGTGCGCGACAAAATCAGTGCGTATCCGTCGAGATACCCCGTATCGACCCTTTGCAAATTAAGTCACAACTTTGTGCACACTCATCATATCGCGATGAAACTTGCGCCATTGGACTCAAAATATTTTTCTGGTCCTGTGAGCCAAGTTTGGTCCGATTCTGAGACCGTTGATCGGAACGCTATTTTGGCGGGCCCACAATCCCACTCAACGGGCGATTTTGTGCACAGTCCACCGGAATCCAAAATTGGACAAACCGTTGGGTTCGTCTCATCAAAACAAATTTGTACACATGTAGTTTGACGACTTTAGAGACCGTAGATATGGGCACGCATTTCGGTGCAAAGCGGGTCCAACAGCGGACATCGTTTTTACCTAAAATTACGAATTTGCCCCTGTTCCAGAATTTGACTTTTGGACAGGCATTTCCTAGGCATATCTTTTATTCCAAACTCGTTCGTGATGTTTGTTTCAGCATTCGGAGCTTCTTGTGGATTTTGACTTTCGTGTTGACGATTCTGATTGTTGGATTTCTGCTGCTTCTTGCACCACCCTTAGGCAAGATACCTTGCTATTATACTGTTTATATTCAGTTTACATTTTATTATATATCACTGTTCATTTATTTCCAGTTCTTACCGTTCTTGATTTATTGTCTGCTCAGTGATATTAGATATACTTTGTTATTATCCTTTGATTGCATGTGGACTTAGAGTTAAGAGACTACCGACTGTAGTGTATCGCATATACCTTGACACAGTTGTACCACGAGGATGTGTGAGATGAGTAGCATGTAGAGGTTCTTGTGTGTGGGCTGATCCTCTATGCGCATGCGATAGGGCTAACTGCTAATAGAGGCATGTTAGGAGACTTAGCAGTTAGTAGAGGTATATGAGACATGGATGTGACTCTGTTAGGCATTGGATGGGAAGAACAGTTCATTAACGTATGGGCCAAGTATGCACTTCCCTATTGCCGGTTATCTCCGCGGGAGATACGGTCCTGGATCCTGATACTGATTTACTGCTGGCCTCTAACATTCGATGAATGTTATGCTTTGAGGTCCCTGGTATCCTGATGGGCCATACCTGAGATTACTGCTACTGAGCCAGAGTGCCCATACGTTGGAGGTTTGTTCTTAACTTCATAAACACTGTAGTACGGTTAGATTACCTTATTGTCGTCTT
Source organism: Iris pallida (assembly GCA_029216955.1). Lineage (NCBI taxonomy): Eukaryota > Viridiplantae > Streptophyta > Magnoliopsida > Asparagales > Iridaceae > Iris > Iris pallida. The sequence continues at coordinate 32,012,343 of JANAVB010021599.1, forward strand.
GTCACTTATTTCGGTTTGTGACATATTATATATTCAGTTTATTATGGCATATTTTTTATGTATCTTGTTACGTCCCTCTGAGGACCTGGTTATCTCCAGGTGTGTGCTTCTGTGATTTTACAGGTGTTCTAGCCATGGTCGTGATCTTCTCCATTCTATCGAAGATGATTGTGCTTGGTTCGTCTCGTTATTTTATCGATCATTTCTTGTACATTTTATTTGAGATAGTTGGTAGTGGACTTTGTCTCCGCCCAACGATTGTATACATGACAAATTCAAAGTTTCTTTTATATCATTTATTTATCTAGTGGATGAGATTTAGTTATTATGGTTCTACTGTATTTTACAGCTTATGTATACATACAAGGTTTCCATATATTGGAGTGTACTTCGTATGTATACAGCTGGCATGTCGATGTACCTAGTCCTTTGTATTTTGGGACTGGGGCGTTACAATCAGAATTTTTTTTCTGAGCTCGACAGTTTCAGGAATGCAGAGCCTTCCTTTTAGTCGCATCGTCCCGTCTCTGTCTTCCGTAAAGTCAGTCGCCCTTTCTGTTGAATTCAGCTCGCGCATCTTCTTCAGGAATGAATCGTCCTTCTGTGCGGTCTTTATTTTGCTAAGCAGGCTCGATCCTAACTTCAACTGAGCTAGGTGCAGGTGTCGATACTCAATTTCGAGTTCGATACCTATTGTTTCAAGGTCTCGCCGTATCTCATTATTTATGGCCAGTGATCCCGTAAACATTCTGCTAAGCGCGTCAGCTATAACGTTTTCCTTTCTCGGCGTATACTCGATCATTTGCTCATGATCTTTTATGAGTTCGAGCCAACGTCGATGCCATAAGTTGGGTTCTCGTTGCGTAAACAAGTATTTCAAGCTTTTATGATCTCTGTAGATTCTGCAAGCCATACTATAGAGGTAGTGCCGCCAGAGTTTCAATACAAACATGATCGCCGCCAATTCTAGGTCATGCGTTGGATTGTTTTTCTCTTGCTGCTTCAACTACCGTAAAGCGTAGGAGATGACTTTATCTCTCTGTAGGAGTACGCACCCGAGGCCAGTTACTGATGAGTCGCTGAATATCTGAAAGCCTTCTGGACCATCTGGAAGTGCAAGGATTGGAGCTGAGACGAGTCGTTACTTTAACTCTTGAAAGCTGCATTCATAGTCGTCACTCCACTCAAATACTACTCCCTTCTGGGTGAGACGAGTCAGAGGCGACGCTAGATTTGAAAAGCTCTGTACGAATCTTCGGTAGTAGCCCGCTAAGCCCAGAAAACTTCGAATATCGCTAGCCGAGGTAGGTCATTTCCAATCTACCACCACTTCAATCTTCTTTGGGTCCACCGTGACACCTTCGACAAAGATTACATGTTCGAGGAATATCACACTACTCATCTTGAACTCGCATTTACTCCGCTTGACATATAATTTTTTTTCACGCAGAGTCTGCAATACCGTCTTCAAGTATTTTGCATGCTCTTCTCGATTCTTTGAGTAGATAAAGATATCATCAATGAACACGACTACAAATTTATCAATTTGGGGTCGGAAGACTCGGGTCATCAGATCCATAAAAGTGGCTGGAGCATTCGTCAAACCGAACGACAAGACTAGGAATTCATAATGACCATATCGAGCGCAAAAGGCAGACTTCGATACGTCGTCGGACTTGATCTTCAACTGATGATAGCCTGAACGAAGATCAATTTTTGAAAGTATTGACGTGCCTTACAGTTGGTCAAACAAGTCATCGATTCATGACAAGGGATACTTGTTCTGCACGGTCGCCTTGTTGAGTTCCCGATAGTCGATGCATAGCTGCATCGATCCATCCTTCTTTTCCACAAATAGTACGGTAGCTCCCCATGGAGAGATGCTAGGGCAAATAAATCTGCGATCTAGCAGCTCTTGTAATTGCACCTTCAGTTCCTTCAGTTTTACTGGAGCCATTCGGTAAGGCGCCTTTTATATCGGTCGTGTATTCGAAAATGTGTCGATGCTGAATTCTATTTCTCGATCCGGCAGCATCCCGGGCATCTCGTTAGGGAAAACATCGAGAAAATCTACCACAACATCAGTCTGCATTTTGTCTGGAATATCCTTTCTCGTATGTCAAACTAATGCCAAGTATCCTGCGCAGCCGGAACGCAACATACACCTTGCCGAGATTGCCGATACCATCATTACCGTCTTCGAGACCGTACCATACGAATATGAGAACTCTGTCTTGCCAGAAAGATGAAACACAACTCTCTTCTTCGTGCACTCGATTGTTACATGACAAGCGCCCAACCAATCCATGCCCAAGATTATGTCGTACTCTTTGATGTCTAGTACGACAACATCCAAGGATATATTTCTTCATCCCATGCAAATGTGGCCATTCCTACAAATAAAGTTTCATATCGACTCCCGATGGAGTGCTAATGCTAATGTTCATATCTAGTGACTACACAGTTATTTTATTTTCTTTCGCATAATCAGCAGATATAAAACTATGCGTCGCACCCGAATCGAATAGTACTTGAGCAGGTATATTTTTATAGAATAATATACCTGTTACAACAGTATCGGACGCGAATGCCTTGTCTCGAGTTAATACATAAACTCGGCCTTGAGCTCCATGGCGTTGATTCTGCGGGTTCACGGGTACCGTATTTGTGCCTTGTAGTGTAAGCACTTTATATTGATTCGGAACGTTCCTTGGTAGGTTGTGTTAATTCGGAACATTTTATGAATAATGTTGAACTATATGGCCTACCTCACCACGCTTGTAGCAAGATCTCGTGACGCAATCGGTGGTTCGGTGCCTACGCCTACCGTATCTGCTACAGTGTTGTCCGCCATGGCCCCTGTTATCAAATGTGTTAGGATGTTTTGACACTCCTGATCCTCCGACGTCATTAGGACGCTTGTTGAAGTTATTACAAAAGCCAGGCACGGCTCTTTGCGACGTACGGCCAAAGATACGTTCACTATCGAGAGCGGATCATAAGATTCATGGTAGGTTCGACACCTTTGATTCATGACGTCCCTTCGTAGTTCGTCATTTAGGTCTTATTGGAAGCGTTCAGACCATGCTTCCTTGTTGGACAGGAAGGCACCGACAAACTTTGCTAGTTTCAAGAAGCTCGAGTCATAATCATCAACAGTCATATTCCCCTGTCGTAACATCATGAATTCGTCTTCTTTTTGACGACGGACGGTGCGAGGAACGTACTGCTCAAGAAATGCTTCCTTGAATATTTTTCAAAAAATCGTGGTGTCGGTATCGGCTTCATAGATTTTCTACTTCATAGCTGTCCACCAGTCGTAAGCCCTCAGTTGTAGTTGTAACGCCACACATATTACCCTTTGGGACCCTTTAATACTAAGCAGATTAAATATGTCCTCAATCTATGTGAGCCACCCTACTATCACATTAGGCTTTGCTCGGCCATTGAATTTAGGTGGGTTCATCTTGCAGAACTCCTTTGCTTTGAACAAGAAAGAAGAGTTTATCATTTGCGGTTGAGCTTCTTCCTCGACTTCATCTTGGACATCTAGCCTCTCTTCGGATACCACGACCGTTGCTTTGGTATTGCCCACCATCTTGCTTACGATCTGCGTTAGGTCGTCCATTTGCTTCTGTTGTGCATCAAATTGGGCTTTGATTTGCATCTGAAGCCGTTGCTCCTGCAGCTCCATCAACTGTAGCATTTTCTCCATCGTCGTCTCACTAGGGCCAGTACTCTTTGAACTCGACGTACTATCCACGGTTTGGGTTGTTGTGCCGGGATTATTCTTATTTTTCTTAGTCATTCCTACAAAAGAAAGTAAAGCCGTTAGTATTTTTCAAAATATCTACGGGCTTACCTGTATAGAACTTTTATTTCACGTAGTATGTCGACAATCATTCAATCGAGCAATCGCAACGAACATTCCAACAATGAAACATCTTTCGAAAATTTGAGGAAACATAACTGTGCTCTAATACCAATTTGTCACGCCCGAGTCGACAAATCGTTCGTCCCCGGTGTTATTATGCCGAATCGATCGTCCTCGCTAAGGCGTGATGCCGTACAAGTCTGGAATTGCACTCGTACAAGGTAAGAACATTACGTTGATTATTATATTGAAACACCAAGTTGAAACTTCACAAATCACATCAGAATATAAGACGCAGTTCAGGAAGATAGAAATATGCTTTTCATTTATAGCTTGCAACGAAGTGCAAGTCGTAATTACATTGGATGCCATTGCGGCTACATTGATTAAAATAAAAGAAATATACTCGACAAGCTGCCTGAACTAACACTTGCCGTTCCATACATTCGCCCTTTATACATAGGCCTTCGATTGAATTGGCTTCAAAATACTTCAGAATAGGAAGAGCTTCAAAATGCCTCTCTGCACTTCAGCTTCAGCTTAGAGCTTCCGCTGCACCTGGGGAGTTAGGAGAGGGGGTTAGCACACTTGCTAAGTGGACGAGATAAACCCACTCGTCTAAATCGACTCTGATTGTTAAGGTAGACATGTTTTAGAGTTTTCTTTCTATTTAGAACTAAATGAATTCAGTTCATATCGATAGCCATCTTTGAAGCAATAAGGCATACAGTAAAACATAGCGATTATTCACAGTTCTTACCACGGTCGTGCTCGTCCCTACATAAAAATAGAGATAGTACTTACTACCTGCATAAGATAATAGGTGAGCATGCTACTATCTTATGTGTGCGGTCATTGGTGTTACACACCACTAGGGACTATCTCAACGGTATTTCGGCCCGTTCAGTCTAGGTTGCAAGCCTGACTGACGGTCCCGTAATGTATCAGTGCCGAAGCACGATTATTTATGTAAAACCCCTAAATTTCTACCATTTTTTTATTTTTTGTACTGATTTAAAATTTTGTATCGTACGTCACGTAATCGTATTGTACGTCGTGTACGAAGGTTCGTCTTTCGTAATTTCTCGACGAATGCGAATATGTGCGAGCGTACATATTTTTGAAAAATATTATTTTTATTATTTTTATAGTTTCAAAGAAATATAGACAATAATTATTTCTAGCTATTATTTTCAAGTTTACGATTTTATTTATGAAAGCCTTTTCGTTTATAGCAGTTATTAATGATAAATAATATTCTTAGGCATACATATAATTCCTAAATATTTTGCTAGTTTATTTTAAATAAAAATATAATTTTTGAAATTTATTAATATTAAAATTTTATTATTCAAAAAGATATTTAAAAATATTTATTATTTTCGAAATTATTATTATTGGTATTTTGAAAAATATATTTGAAAGTTATTATGGACATTTAAATCTTGATTTGATTTTTGGATTTATTTAATATCCATATTTGGAACTTGATTTATCCCATTTGATTTGAGCTAAGATTTAATTAGATTGGAATTGGATTTGATTTGGATGTAGAATTATTGAATTGATTTAAATTAGTAACTTAATTATCTATTTTGGGTTTAAACAAATCCTAACCTTTATCTATTTGGGAATTCCCACATCCTATAAATAGGCAGGTACTCCTCCAATTCAATATTCATCTTCCACAAAATTTTTTTCTACAAATCTACGTGCATCGTGTCTGTGTCCATCCAAATTATTATTCTATATTTTTACATATACAATTCCATCTCCGTCGTGTCGGACAACCCCGACACGATACAACCCAATTCAATCTCTAACCCTAATCAGAAAATTTCAATTTCCTAAACCTAGTCCTGTCTTGTCCGCAGCCATCGACCCCCTCGCCGTCGCCCACCGTCCGACCTTGCCATCCCGGCCAACCTCCTTTCCGACTAAACCCAAACCGTTAGCACCACATACTCCACGACACCACCATCCATCACCGTCCCCCATCACCAACACCACTCGACCAAACCGCTACCACCACCCTGCCATCGGCAGCATCTCGATAGCCCCCGCCAAACCATCAATACCACCACCTGACTTCCACCACCACGATCCCTACAAACCACTACCCCGACGACGACAATCATCACAGCCACTATTTTTTCCCAAACACAGAGAATAAGAAGAAGCCCTCACCGTGTCGACGCCCGTGTTGGCCGCACTTGGCCGCTGCCACCAGCGCGTCCGCCTCCGCTGGCCGCCCAGCCATGGAACGCCGACGGCTGCCGCGAGAAGCCTCCGTACCCCAAACTCAGCTGCGCCCATCCGTCCAGTCGCCGGAAAACCCTCGTCGTCGTCCCCGCCTGGCCGTCACCCTCCGCCGCGTCAGCCCCTTCTCCGTCGAGCATGGCAAACCCTAGCGCCCGTCTGCTCATCCCGGCGAGCCCCGGCCAAGCCCCATCCGACGAACCCCTGCGCGCCGCCCCTCCAATCATTCCACGCCGACCGCTCTCTCCGCTCTTCCTCCGCCTTCTCCGTCTAACTCTCCGCCGAAACCCTTCCCCGATCATCCTCCTCCCCTCTCTTCCTCTCCCGATTTGTCTCCAGCTCCCCGCGTCGACCAAAACCGCCGTCACCGCCGCTCCTTCCTTCCTTACCCTCACTCGCTGCTCCGCTTCCCCCTCGATCCCTCCACCTCTCCATCTCTTTTTTCTTTTTCTTTTGAGCAGCAGCAGTCATTTGACTACTGCAGAGTTAATATTATTATTATTATTAATTAATTTATTATTTATTTAATTGTTTTGTTGATGTTTATTTTTGTGTGTGTGTTTCTTTGTATTTATTATTAGGAATACTATTATTATTATTATTCTTTTACTGTTATTATTATTATTATTATTATTATTATCATTATTGTTTTTATTATTAGTATTATTATTATTATTGTTATTATTATTTTAGGCATAATTTTATAGATATATTTTGCTTCCATATTGGGTTACAAATATCCAAATGGTTACAAAAATCTAGTTTCCTAGGCTATGGAGAATGAGTTTTTCTACCTAAATTATTTTCTATTTTATTAGTAAAAGGTATAGTTTAAAATAGCTATAAATATATTTCGATTTTTTAATAGTCAATAAAAGTATAGGTTTTATCAAGATATTATTTTTACAAAACATGTTTCTTAGCCTTAAATAAATTTTCTAATATTATTTAGTTTCGCTTAAAATATTTTTTGTCTAAAATATTATTTGACAAAACTTACAGTTTGCCTTAAATCGACTTTTGATTTTTGGATATTTATTTGTAAGCATATTTTGACTAATAAATATTATATTTCAAGTATTATAAATTATTTTTCTAAAATCATATAATTATTATTCTTTTCTTTTGAATCTTCTCCTGCCCATAACCAATCCCATTATTCATGTTCTCTCTCAAATTCAAGCCTATCTTATGTCCACCCTAACTAATTTGACCCTTCCGGACTCAATGACACGATCCGTGCCGCCATCGGAGGTCGCCTTGCATAGTTGTTGCACCGAAGTTGCAGTTCGTGCCACATTGATCATTGCAGCACACCAGGCGTACTATCAGGCAAGACACCTTGCCATTTGTTGTTTATTTATTTTAGCTCATATTTCATGCATTATTTATTTTCTTTATGCAAAATAAACTGTGATACATGGCATAACCTGTTAGAACTTACTGTTCATTTATATTTCCTGCTATGTATTATTTTTCTCACATTAAACCTAGATTTAAGGGACCACCTTGTGTGTTGCATTCATTAGCCTTGACACGTTGTACCATGAAGTTGTGTGTCGCATGTAGAATACGGAAGTGCGTGATTGGCTGGCCACCAGTACGTACAAGCCGTACTATAGGAATAACCGCTAATAGAGATTGCATGCTAGTTTGACTTAGCGGTTATAGTAGTTTGTGTTGTAGATACAACGCAGTAGACATTGGGCGGGGAGGACAGTTCCTTAGCGTATGGACTTCGATGCACTTTCCTTGTGACCCGGACTCTCCGCTGGATATACGGGATTGATGACCCATGATTACTGACGGCCACTGACGATTCTGCGGAACGTCATGCTCTTACTGATGGGGCCTCTGGTGCCCAAGGGGGACTATGCCGATCCTATTTTGCCAGGGCCCATGCGTAGGAAGGATTGTTCTTAACTACATATCACATAGAATGGTAGGCTACCTTTATCCGTTAGGTACGAGTACTTTTGATTTGGGTACTTGTATCTGACCGTGACTTGGAACAATAACTTGTCGCGGATTAGTTCGTCACATCTTGTCCTTGTTTGGTTGTAGGTGTGACTTACTACTTCGATGAGAAGGTATTGAACCTTGTTGGGGTCCGAATACTATATTGGATTCTTAGCATGGAAAGGTACGTCACCGTGAATTAGTTTACCATCTCCTGTCCTTGTTTGGTTGGGGGGATGGTACGCTCGTTCAGTAGGTGCATATTGGACCATGTTATAATTCGATTTACTTATTTATTTGAGCAATATTTATTCAGTTTATATGGCATGATATTATGTGTCTTGTTACGTCCCTCTGAGGACCTGATTATCTCTCCAGGTGTGTGCTCTTGTCTTTCGCAGGTGCTTTAGCTCTAGCCGTGACCGTCTCTATTTCTTAGAGGATGATTGCGTTTGGATCGTCTTCGCTTCGCTCGCCAAATTTATTTTTTTTCTCATGTAATTTTCCTTTACTTGTTGGTAGTGGATTTGTCTCCGCCCAACATATTGTATCAAGACAATTCATTATCTTTATATGATGTCTTTTATTCATTTATTTTGTATGGATGAGATTAGTTATGGTTCTACTGCATTTTACAGCTTATGTATTTATACGAGGCTTCCATATATTGGAGTATACTTCGTATGAATACAGCTGGTATGTCTACGTTCCTAGTCCTACGTACTTTGGGACTGGGGCGTTACAATTCATTCCCCCTAGGTCGATTCGATACCGATGCCCCGGATACCGATTCGAAAAAAAATCAAACTTGTGCACAAGCTGTCCATAACCATGCCAATGCGTGAACAGTTTAATATATGCAAACAAATTTGTATAGCGTGGACAGTATTGTATGGCATTATCATTTCTTCCAACTCATGCAACGATTCATTTTTCCCAAAGCCGTACTACCGATTTAGTGTCTTGTAGGCACCAAATTGCCCGAGGCATCATAACCTATGATCGATGTTTCATATTATTTTGCAGCACGTGAATAGTCTATCTTTTTACTAAACCTTAAACCTTCTCGTTTATGTGCAAAACTTGTATTTTCAGAGTAGATTACTCTAAATCGATACATTTTTTTGAGTTCTTGACCTTAGTGGATTGGCATGCATTTAACTTGGCATCGTCGATTTGAATGAATTCGAGGCAAATAAATTTTGTTTACGGGACAAAGTAGAAAAGATGGGGCCGAATCACCCACCAAGTACTTAGATCGTGCCGACCGTCGAAGTGCTTCGCAACGTTCAAGCTTTAGTTGTGCGAGCTCCTGCAATGGCATCAACACTTATTTAGAATTCCTTATTTTTCCTTCGCTTCGAAATTCCTAGATTGTATTCAGAAAACGACGCGAAAGCACTTTCATCAAAACCAAGCGGCAAAAGCTCCAAGAAAACCATACAGCGGTCCAGTCCCGTCGAAGGGACTCTTATATAGAGCTCACTCGCCAAGACGCAGCCGCTGCATCTAGGACTTATTCCAACAGAATGTTGGCCCATTCCATGGTCACACCCGATTTTAATAATCGACATGAACTTAAGTCAATACACAAAATATATGAACTGCTGCTAATTATTTCAGGACATACGAAATCAATATCAACAAGCGTACTACTGTATCATCAAGCACATAAATCATCAGTCTGAAGCTTACCTTCATTGGAATCCAGTCCGAGTCATTTTACAATTTATCATGTATTTTATCTTTATTGAGTCTAGGACATAAATTGTAAGATCGACTAGGTAATACTAGCATAGGTTAATCTCAGTCCACTTTTCTATAAAGCCTACCTATTCATATTCCATCCACCAAAAAGTTCAATTTCATTTTTATAACAGAATTTGACAAATGTTATATATTTTTCTAGACAGAACTCAAACCGAGTTCGGCCCGAGTTCGGTCCGAACTCTGCCTGAGTTCGGTCTGTTTGAATTCAAATATTCGTTGCCTCTAAATCTGCATGCAACGTTCATATGCAAAATCTTTGCATCAGAACTCTGCCCGAGTTTGCTCCCAGAAAACACCTATAAATAGAAGAGAGTTTTTCATTTCAAAACACTCATTCATTCTTCATCTTCTCTTCTCTATTCAATAAGTGTTTTTCACCCAATCAAAAGTTTTCATATCACACCTACACTCCTCTTAGCCAAAAGCCAGTAATATCTATTTCGATCTAGAGTCTTTTGGTTCTCAAGAGTTGTAAAGTGGTTGTTCAAAGTACAACAATTATCTTTGTTGTGGAGCCGGTCGTGCGCTCGTCACCAAGCATGGTGTTGTGAAGTTGGTCATGTACTTGTCACCAAGCACGGTGTTGTAAGAGACTGCAAGATCTCAATTAGCTTGTGCCTTAGTAGATTAACATCGAGTAAGAGTACTCGAGACTGGATTAGTCCTCTCAGAGGTATACCAGTATACATCGCTGTGTCACTGAGTTTGATCTCTCTTTCTCTTGCTACATTTATTTACTGTCTCTTATTTACTGCCATAGTTATCTGCTTATATTTTTTAATTTGGTGGTTATTTTCTGCTGCACCCGCACTCACTCAATTTACCTCCCCTCTAGAGGTGCTCTACGGTCCTACAATTGGTATCAGAGTAGGTTATATTCTAATATAACAAACCTCAGAGAGTATATATGGCAGCCGTGAAATCAATATTCAACGGTGAAGGGCAATCCAGAAATAGACCCCCACTATTTGATGGTACAAATTATACCTACTGGAAAACATGGATGACTTTCTTCTTAAAGTCTCTTGACTTTGATCTTTGGTCTATAGTTGTTGACGGTTATAAGAAACCGACACCTACAGTGGTTGACGGCCAGCTTGTAGACAAGCCTCATGACAAATATACAGAGACTGAAAAAGCAAAGGCTAGTCTAGATGCTCACACTATTCTATGCAATTGATAAAACAGAATTCAACAGAGTTTCAAACTGTAAAACATCTCACGAGATTTTGAAACTTCTTGAGGTAACTCATGAAGGTACTTTCCAAGTGAAGAAATCCAAAACCAGTAGACTAACACAGGAGTATGAATCTTTTAAGATGAAATTCGGTGAGTCAATTACACAGATATTTACACTTTTCCTTGATATTACTAATCCTTTGCAATCTCTTGGTAAGGATTACAGTAATCATAAGAAGATCAGAAAAGTGCTACGGGCTCTAACCAAGAACTGGAACCCTAAGGCAACAACAATCATTGAAGGAAATGATCTCACCACCATATCTCTGGAAACACTGATAGGCAAGCTCATGACCCATGAGCTTGATCTGCAAGAGTTTGAAGAAGCAACCCTAAAAGAAAAGTCTATTGCCTTCAAAGCTCAAGCCAGAAAATCTACATACAATAATTCTGAGGAAGAATCATCAAGTGGTGATGAACAAGCCCTACTAGTAAAGAACTTCAGAAAATTCCTAAAGTTTAAAAAATCAAACAAAAGGAAGAGAGATATCCAAGAAAGCAATGAAGATGAAACAATATGCTTTGGATGCAAGAAATCAGGGCACATGAAGAAGGACTGTCCAACTTCGATGTAAAGCAGTCCATATGACAGATCAAAATTAAGCAGAAAAGCAACAACCAGTCAAAAGTATGCTAACACAAGTATCTGGCATGAAAGTGATTCCAGTGACACAGAGGAAGAAGACAGACCCTGCAAAAATGCCAATGTCTGTCTTATGGCTTTTGATAAGGTATCCTCAAACCCTTTGTATGATGACTTTACTTTCGATGAATTAGAAAATACCTTTAGCGAATTACTTGAAGAACACGGAACTGTGCTTGACAAGTATATGCAATCTCGAAAAGAGATTAAGGCATACACAACCGAGATAGCTAGAGTGTCCAGTCTTATTAAAGACATTAAAGAGACGCCTACTACCGGTAACACGGAAGAGATAGCCAAACTCAAGGTAGACTATCATGAGGCTATCCTCAAGGTTGATAAGAAAGAAAGAGACTATGTCAAAATACAAGAGCTACATGACATAGAGAAGAAGAAGCACTTAGTCACAGAACAAAGACTCTCAGACATGACTGCTAAATATGAAAAGTCTGTTGCAATTTCTCAAAAGTTTGAAATCAAGTTAGGCATATAGGCAATACCTGTGACACAGCCTAAGTTTAGTCCTAATGCTAAGCATACATCTAAGAGGACTAAAAATCAGAAAGCACGAAAGAAATACGACTATCACCATGCTTTCACTTATAGGTTTTCCAAGAAACCAAATAAGCATGTCAACACAGTTTCAACTACCACTGGTTCTAAACTCACTTGCACATATTGTGGTACTTATGGACACATATCACAGTATTGCTTAGCAAGGAAACTTGTCGAAAATCGCACTTTATTTTGGAGACCTAAGACTAATCAATATGGACCCTTCAGTAAATAGGTACCAAAGGATTCATCTACTTGTTTTGTAGGTGGACCCTCAACCCTCTCATGCTAAAAGTAAGTGGATCCTCGATAGCGGATGTTCGCGGCACATGACTGGTGATGCATCTTTGTTCGCCACGCTATCGATAAAGAAAGAAGGATACGTCTCCTTCAGAAATAACCTAAGAGGTGATATTATTGGTAATGGCACTGTTGGTATATCTCCTTATCCCGTAATAAAGGATATTTGTCTAGTCACAGAATTGAAACATAACCTACTCAGTATAAGTCATTTGGCTGATAATGATTATGGTATCAACTTTGTAAAAGACAAATGTACCATATATGATATGTCATCTGGTAATCCCGTATATGAAGGGATTAAAGAAGACAATATTTATGTTTTCTTTTTGGAGAGTACTAATAATGCAGGAAGATGCCTACTAGCTAATTTAGATGAAAGCTGGCTATGGCATATGAGACTAGGGCATGCAAATATGGACACTATCTCACGACTGAGCACTAAAAAGTTGGTAGAAGGACTCCCCGAGATTCTATTCAAGAGAGATATGGTATGTACTGACTGTGAAAAGAACAAAGCACATAGGTCTACATTTAAATCCATCAACGCTGTAAGTACTTCTAGACCTTTACAGTTAATACATATACATTTATTTGGTCCTAGTAGAGTCGCTAGTCTTGGCAGTAAGCTCTACGCTTTTGTTATTATTGATGATTTCTCTCATTTTACTTGGATTTACCTTTTATCAAACAAAAGTGATGCTATTTTTGAATTTCAGATATTTTGCAAAAAGGTACAAAACGAAAAAGGCTACATGATTACTCGTATCTGAAGTGATCATGGTGGCGAATTCGTAAATAATGATTTTAAAAAGTTTTGTGATGATAGTGGGTACAACCACAAATTTTCTTGTCCTAGAACTCCTCAACAGAATGGTGTTGTGGAGCGGAAGAACCGTACTCTAAGCGAAATGGCTAGAGTTATGCTGAATCAGCATAATCTTTCTAAATATTTTTGGGCAGAAGCTGTTAGTACAGCCTGGCATGTTTTAAATAGGGTGTTAATTCCACCTATCTTGAAGAAAACACCATATGAACTTTGGTTTGGAAGGATTCCAAACATTTCTTATTTCAATATTTTTGGATGTCGCTGTTTTATCCTGAACACCAAGGACAACTTGGAAAAGTTCGACTCTAAAGCAGACGAAGGAATATTTCTCAGATATGCTGCTAAGAGTAAGGGATATAGAATTTTTAATAAAAGGTCTATGATTGTTGAAGAATCTATTAACGTTACTTTTGATGAGCTCAATAGTCACAGATCTACCGACAGTGATGATGAAGGTGTACAAGCAAAAACCAATAAGAGTCATATGAAAGATCTGGCTCATAAATTTGAATCATTAAAGTTCTTACCAGATCATCCAAAGACACTCATCATAGGTGATGTATCAAAAGGTGTAAGTACACGCTCTTCTCTTAGAGATTCTGAAATAGCAACAAATGTAGCTTTCATTTCTCAAATAGAACCTAAGAATATAGAAGATGCCTTTTCTGATGAGTTTTGGATTAATGTCGTACAAGAGGAACTAAATCAATTTGAGAGAAACCAAGTTTGGGAACTCGTTCCTAAACTATTGGTCAATTGATAATTGGTACCAAATGGGTGTTCCAAAAGAAACTTAGTGAAGATGGTCAAGTTCTACGCAACAAAGCACGTCTAGTGGCACAAGGTTATAATCAAGAAGAATGTATTAATTATGACAAGACATATGCTCTTGTTGCTAGACTAGAAGCTATCCGCATGTTTTGTGCATTTGCATGTTTTAATAATTTTAAATTATTTTAAATGGACGTAAAAAGTGCATTTTTGAACAGATTTCTAAAAGAAGAAGTTTTTATGAAATAACCCCCTGGTTTTGAAGATTTTCAAAAACCTGATCACGTCTTCAAGCTTAAGAAGGCACTCAATGGACTCAAATAGGCACCTCGTGCTTGGTATGAACGCCTAAGTGCCTTCTTACTAGATAATGGTTTTTCAAAAGGAAGAGTTGATACAACTTTATTTATCAATATTTAAATGATGACATTCTTCTTGTACAAATTTACGTTGATGACATTATATTCGGTTCTACTAATGAAAAACTTTGTCAAGAGTTTGCTAAGTGTATGCAGAGTGAATTTGAGATGAGTATGATGGAAGAGCTGAACTTCTTCCTAGGACTCCAAATCAAACAACACTCAAAGGGAACATTCATTAATCAAGCCAAGTATACGAAGGACATACTGAAAAAGTATGACTTTGATAATGTAAAGCCTATCGAAACTCCAATGGCTACATCCACAAAGCTTGATACTGATGAAAGTAGCAAACTTGTCGACCAGCGTAAGTATCAAGGTATGATTAGTAGCTTATTATATTTAACTACTAGTTGCCCTGATATTATGTTCAGTGTTTGCATATGTGCACGATACGAGGCAAATCCTAAGGAATCACACCTAAGTGCCGTTAAGTGTATCTTTCGATACCTTAAAGGAACTTCTACAGTCGGCTTGTGGTATCCTAAAACCAAATCCTTTGACCTGATAGGTTACTCGAATGTGGATTTTGCATGATGCAAAGTAGACCGTAAAAGTACAAGCGGTACGTGTCATTTTCTAGGAAAGGCCTTAGTCTCTTGGTTTAGCAAGAAGCAAAATTTTGTAGCATTATCAACTACTGAGGCTGAGTATATCGCCGCAGGACGTTGCTGGGCTCAAATTTTGTGGATGAAGCAAACCCTAGAAGACTACAATCTGCACTACACTAAGATTCCCATTTATTGTGACAACACTAGCACTTTTAACCTGACTAAGAACCTTGTATGTCACTCACGCACAAAATACATTGAGATTCGTCATCACTTTTTACGTGATCACCAACAACACAGGGATATCTGCTTAGAGTTTATTGATACAGATCATCAACTAGCAGACTTTTTCATAAAACCACTGGCAGAAGACCGATTTAACATAATGAGGCGAGAGCTCGGCATACTTGAATTTTCAGATTCATAGTGTAGTATGGTAATTAAATTTATTTTTATAAATCAAAACTTCGTAATTTATTTAACAAAAATTATTTTGGGTACAAGCCGAAAGGGTCCTTCTGTCATACAGGTGTAAATAGCCTGAAGCGTCATGGTGCACTAGTCTTCGGACTACCGCTAGCTGGGATCTAGCCCCTACAGCTAACCCAAAGTAATATAAGTTATTAAATGTAGAAGTCAGCAGTCATAAATTTAAAATTTAAACAATAATACTGCATTTATGACCTAGGAAATACAAGCAGCCGAACTCGGACCGAACTCTGGCCGAGTTCGGACCGAGTTCGGACCAAGTTTGGTCAGCGCTGTTCAGCTTCCAGAACCGAACAGCCGGCCCAAGCCCTATTTAAACCCTTCCTTCCTTCTTTTTTTTACTCATCCAATCCGAGCGAAACCCTCTACTACTCCTAAGATCACTTCCTCCTCCTTCCCTTCAAGCTTCTTCGGAGTTTCAGCGGGCTGTTCCTCTCCATCTTTTTCCTCTTTTTTAAGGTAATTCAGTTTCCTTTCCTCTCTTCTATGGCACCCAAAAGTCAGAAAAGAAGGATGGATTCCTCTCATGCAGGATCTTCCTCTTCTGATTACGTCCCCACTAATGTATTCAGTCCAGCTAGACCCATAGGTTCTGATGATTCTGATTCTGGTTTATTTCCTGAGAAAGAATTTTCAGACCTTTGGTTTGATTCCTTTTCTGGTCGTAGAATATGTGCTGGAGCTTGTGTAAACTTTAATATATTTTCTGAATACGCTCCCACATTTGACCGTCTCGACTTTCGTGACTTCTTCAAAGTAGCTGAGAATATCTATGACAATGATATTCGTATGTTTTACTGCAACTTGCAAGTAAAACCAAACGGAAGCTTCTATTCTTGCGTTGCTGGGCAAGAATTAGAATTCAGCACCACCGACATCAGTGAATACTTCCATGTTCCTGATGTGGGTGAAGCATTAGTGGATATCCATCACATACAATTCCCTGAAGGTGTCACTCTCGACTCCTTCAAAGAACTGCTTTGCCATCCTAGACCAGTTCCTAGAAGTGTATTTTCTAAAAATCTCAACCAAAACTTCTATGAACTACATAGGTTTATTTTCTCAGTTCTTCTTCCGAAGAAAGGATCCTCTGATGAGATCACTTTCTTGGAGTTGTTCGCCATGTATCATATCCACTTTAGCATTTCTTTTTTGTTACCAAGACCATGATGGCTTGGATGCTAAACTGCAGAAATGCAGGATGCAACCTAGTCTATTCCTTGCACTTGGCTTATATCTTTTGAAGGTTTGAAATTTATCATCAAACCTGTGCCTACTCTTCCACAGCCATAGAGCTCAGTAGATCTCGACTATACCCTACTCCTCCTTTGCCTTCTGGAGCTGAGCCTGTTCCAGATGCTGACCCTGAGGCTCCTCCTCCTGATGCTGCTGCTCCAGCCCCTGCTCCGGGTTTTGACCCTGGATTTTATCAACGTTTTGATGACTTTGTTGCCCTCTCCGCGCAACGTCATCAGAGCTACATTGACTCAGAGTTCCTCCATATCACCCAAGCTCAGGTGTTACTGAATGGTATTGCTGATCTCCACTGGAGTCTCTCTCAGGACCCATCACATCCATTAACCATACTTCCTCACCCCGGCTTCCCAGGATCCAGGTTCGGAGATGAGGCGACTTTCCCTTACTTTGATCCTACTGTTGCTTACTTTCCTTTGGATGCTCCTAGCGGTGACGACTCTACTATGTGATGCGGGCTTGAGCTGGTGGATAGTGGATAGGACTGTTAGATGATGATCTATACAGTAGTTTTATTTCATGTCTAAAATTTTTTAGTTAGACATTTTATTAGCACTTTTTGATGATGATGACTGTATCTTTCCTTTCAATTAGACATTGTTATGCATGATATTTTCAGTACTAGTTATCTTTGTTATGCACTGTGTTATTTTCAATACTAGTTAGGCACTTTGTGTGGAACTGTTGTTATTTGGTTATCTCTTTAGTATCACTTTATTTGCTAAACATTGTTGGCTTCACACATTACGGAGGAGCCAAAGCCATTTTTTATATTGACAAAGGGGAAGAAAAGAGTATAATACCAAAAATCAACAATAACAATTAGAAAGAGTACAATCCAAACCAAAACCATTTTTTCCAGGTAATTTTATTTGTTCTATTTCTTAGATATATTTTGGTATAGACTCAAGTTTGTTAATTATCAAAATGGGGGAGATTGTTGGCCCATTCCATGGTCATATCCGATTTTAATAATCGACATGAACTTAAGTCAATACACAAAATATACGAACTGCTGCTAATTATTTCAGGACATGCAAAATCAATATCAACAAGCGTACTACTGCATCATCTAGCACGTAAATCATCAGTCAGAAGCTTACCTTCATTGGAATCCAGTCCGAGTCATTTTACAATTTATTATGTATTTTATTTTTATTGAGTCTAGGACATAAATTGTAAGATCGACTAGGTAATTCTGGCTTAGGTTAATCTCAGTCCACTTTTCCATAAAACCTACCTATTCATATTCCATCCACCAAAAAGTTCAATTTCATTTTTGCAACAGAATTTGACAAATATTATATATTTTCCTAGACAGAACTCAAACCGAGTTCGGCCCGAGTTTGGTCCGAACTCTGCCTGAGTTCGGTCTGTTTGAATTCAAATATTCGTTGCCGCCAAATCTACATGCAACGTTAATATGCGAAATCTTTGTATCAGAACTCTGCCAGAACTCTGCCCGAGTTCGGTCCCAGAAAATACCTATAAATAGAAGAGAGTTTTTTATTTCAAAACACTCATTCATTCTTCATCTTCTCTTATCTTCTCTATTCAATAAGTGTTTTTCACCCGATCAAAAGTTTTTATATCACACCTACACTCCTCTTAGCCAAAAGCCAGTAATATCTATTTCGATCTAGAGTCTTTTGGTTCTCAAGATTTGTAAAGAGGTTGTTCAAAGTACAGAAATTATCTTTGTTGTGGAGCCGGTCGTGCACTCGTCACCAAGCACGGTATTGTGAAGTTGGTTGTGCACTTGTCACCAAGCACGGTTATGTAAGAGACTGCAAGCTCTCAATTAGCTTATGCCTTAGTGGATTAACATCGAGCAAGAGTACTCGAGACTTGATTAGTCCTCTCAGAGGGATACCAATATACATCACTGTGTCACTGAGTTTGATCTCTCTATCTATTGCTACATTTATTTACTGTCTTTTATTTACTGCCATAGTTATCTGCTTATATTTTTTAATTTGGTGATTATTTTCCGCTGCACTTGCACTCACTCTATTTACCCCCCTCTAGAGGTGCTCTACGGTCCTACACATAAGTCGTTCTATTAGTTGGATCGATTCTCGTAACATCCGCTCAAATCGATTTGATCGATGCCGCAAGGTGTTATCGTTTACCAAGCTCAGCGATCGAGTCAGATGGCCATCTAAGTTCCCGACCGATCCGACTCGGCGCAAGCATGTTATGAAGTCCGTCGCATATTGAAAGCAGGGCACTACAGATACTATAAAATATAACCTTCTGGTTTAGATTGTTTGTCGACAAATACTTTTTGATAGTGCAAACTTCTGCCTCTCTTATGATATGAAGGTGGACAACTCTATATTTATCAGAATGTGTGATTTCATTCCTTACCTCTATAAACACTTTTTTAGTGTAAATTGCCGCAAATTGATCTTCTATTACGGCCATGCTAGTTTGTTTCACAACTGGCGTTGGGAGTTTATCAGTAGCATGCTTACTCATCTGGCCATAACGTAAGGCCGCCAAACTATGACCATGGTCACAATGTTGAAGGGCATTTTATAGTGGCAACTTTTCATTAAAAAATCTTTTCAGAAATGCGTTCATTGATTCATATCTATTTGTTGCAGTAGAACCACCAAAATAATTTCCATGTAGAAATGTGTCCGCCCATCGATGCCTGGTTCTGTATAATGCACTGGTCCACTCATTGTTCTCTAAATTATAATCCCTTAGCATCTGCTGCCTACGGTTTTTAAATTCTTCGACTGAATAGTACATGTTTAAAAAACATGGATAATAATAAAAGTTTTAAAACTGTAACAATAACATACTTCAAAGTAAATTACCAAGTGTGAGATGTACCTTTTAATCAGATTACTCAATTCTTTTGCAAAACCATCTCGGTGTACATGATTGGTTGAATTGTTTAGGATATGCCATGAGCACGTTCGATGAACTACGCTGGGCATTAAATCCTCAATTGCTTTATTCATGGATCTGCAACCGTCCGTGAGAATTGTCTCTGGTAATTTGCCTTTCATACACTCTTGGAATTTTTATAAAACCCAAGAATATTTCTCATCATACTCATTATGTATCAATGCAAACCCAAACACACAAGTCATTGTATGATTGTTTGAACCCACTAGAACCACCAATGACATTTGACATCTATTTGTTTTATATGTAGAATCAAATGCTAGTGAATTTTTAAATAATTCGTAATCGAATCGACTTGCACCCTCAGCCGAAAAGAGATGGGTCAATCTGGAATCTTCATTAACCTTGTACACGTAGAAGAAATTTGGGTCAATGCCCTCCTTAGCTTGAAGAAATGTAAGTGTTGTCGTAGCATCAACATCGTCTAGTACTCTACTATCTTTAGCTAAAACATTGTATAAATCTTTTTTCGTCCATCCAACCTTATCCCAGCCACCATTCTGGTAGACAAATAAATTCCATACCTCTAAAGTCGTCATCCCAGATTGTTTCATCAGCTTAGCTTGTTCCAATTTTGCGGCTGATATCTTACAAAGGGATCTCAAAAAAATTATTTCAAAATTATTCGCCAGATTATGGTTGTGATGTACTCAACTTTTTTGACAACCCATAGCTTTGTAGAAATGTTATACCCAATGCGAAAAATTCTTTACAACCACTTCTACTTTCACTTCTTGGCTGACGAACCCTGTTAGGAGCTTCAATGTATTTCTTCTGTCTGAATCCCGCATTCGAACAACACCAACTATATAATACTAGCATCCCAGATTTGTTTTTCTTTACTTCGTTCTTTCTAACACTGAAACTAACTATTTTTGAATATATCCGGTAGAATGTGTCTGCTTATTCAAAAGAGTTGAACTGTAAGCCAACATTATCTTCATCTAAGAGATCCCTTAGGTATTTGTTAATGTTGGCAGACTGTAATATTTTTTTCATCATTGTTGTATCAAAATCTATTAGAGATTCACTATCGTCCCTAAAAACAGAATTAAACAAAATAAGTATGAGAAATCAATGTAAAAATATAATATATTTTTTAAAACCATTAGAAAAGGTGAAGCGAAATAACTTATCATTGTTTGCGTTGATGTCATTGTCATCGTTAGGATGTATTTCTCTGTTCTTTTCTTCCTCTTGTTCTTTATCGTCTCCTAAGTTAATAGCATCCAATATTTGTTCATCATCTAATTCTTCCAGCTGACCCTCAATTTCTCCATCTGACACCGCTATTGAACAAAGCTTTCTTCATCAACTAATTCTTCCACATGACCCTCAATTTATCCATGTGACATTGCCATTGAAGAAAACATAGTGTGTTAGAAACCAACAGAAGAAACCTAGGACAAGAAATAATACAAACAGAGGAAATGCTTGAGTAATCCTAAAAGCATGCATAATTTTAAAAAAACAACTTCCAACACAACCTTTTCGGCTTCTGTGTACATATTTTATTGAATTGTGTGGGATAAAGCATCCAACAACATTTAATGCTACATTTACTAGTGTGTAATTTTTTTAATGATATAGTATTAATAGCAGCATGCATATCATATCTCCACTTTCCTCCAATTTTTTTTAATTAGTAGTACCCATCCCCCCTCCTTCATAACCCACTAGGAAACAAATAATATAAAGACCCATCCCCAATCTATCTGCTAAACTAGAAATCGTAGCCCACTGAGCTCCCATGGCGCACTCTGCAACTGAAAGCGATTCGTTCGACTCGGTATGGTTCGATCAAAAGAGATTGGTTCGGATTGGTAGCAACCATAGGCAATCAACTGTTAGGGGCTCACAATGATCCGGGGATGACTAATTTTAGCGTATGCGTTGGGACGAATACTAACACATCCCTAGCTCCACTGCCATTTAACTTGAGACTTGGGTTTGGTTTGATTTTGTTTTTTAATTTAAGTTTACAACTAAAAAATAATTAAAATTTAAATTAAAAAATCCCTTATAAAAATAAAAAAAGTTCACATTAATATTATCATGATTTCTTTTACATTAATATTGAAACTAATATTAATATTAAGATTAATGTTACGATTTTAGACGAACACTAACCGAGCCCGAGCTAAAGCTCCATTTAATTTGTGGTTCAAGTTTGGTTCGGTTCGATGCGGTTTGTTTGACCCATATGTGCACACCCCTAAATCCAATTGATCACGTGGCAAATTTTAAAATTAAAATTAGATTTAAATTAAAAATTAAAATTAAAATTTTAAATTAGAATGAAATTTTTATTTAAATTTAAATTTAAATTTACAACTGAAAAAATTGTTAAAATTTAAATAAAAAAATCCTTGTAAAAATAAAACACATTAATATTATCATGATTTCTTTTACATTAATATTGAAACTAATATTAATATTAATATTAACAATAATGTTACGAGACCATATATATTCGACTGATAGCCCATCGATTCGGATTGATATAGTTCGATGCGGCCAGTTTGACCCATATCTGCAAAACCTCCTAATTCAATTGATCAAATCAACAAGTTTTTATTTCAATGGTTTCTTTTATTAATAACTACCATTATCACGTATCATTGTTACATGCAAGTGCGTACTCAAAAATGGTGTTTGAACTCGGTTCGATTACACACACGAAATGATCATGCTCGACTATTTTTAGTGTATGAGTTTAGACGAACACTAATCGAGCCCGAGCCAAAGCCCCATTTAATTTGTGGTCCAAGTTTGGTTTGGTTCGATGCGGTTGGTTTAACCCATATGTGCACACCCCTAAATCCAATTGATCACGTGGCAAATTTTAAAATTAAAATTAATTTTAAATTTAAATTTAAAATTAAAATTTGATTTAAATTAAAATTAAATTTAAATTTACAACTGAAAAAATAGTTAAAATTTAAATAAAAAATTCTTTGTAAAAATAAAAAGTTCACATTAATATTATCATAATTTCTTTTACATTAATATTCAAACTAATATTAATATTAACATTAATGTTACGAGACCATATGTTCGACTAATAGCCCATTGGTTCGGATTGATATAGTTCGATGCGGTCGGTTTGACCCATATCTGCAAAACCCCCTAATGCAATTGATCAAATCAATAAGTGAATATTGATATAATCATGATTCCTTTTCGTACCCCTAATTCCTATTGAACACATGACAAATTTTAAAATTAAAAATAAAATTAACATTTGGAAAGTTATAACTAACATTTATTTTTAATTTAAATTAACTTTAAATATGAAAATTACTTGTACGAACATGTAATTTTAAAAATTCAAACTTTTAATCTTAATTAACTTCCAAATTTCTAAGGGTAGGGGACGCAGAGTGAATGGGGGACGCGTGGCTACAGGTAGCGCATGGTCACACCCCCACGAGAAGGTTAAATAGCTTTTTCTATTAAGAAAGAACCCAACATACTATAAAAAAACAAAGGAGAGAAGAAGAAGAGTCGCAATGGAGAGGAGCAAGAGCAAGATCAACAGCAGCGGATGGGCCGTCATCCCTACGGTGATTCTCTCGATGATACTGGTACTATCGGGGATGCCGGCAGACGAGGTCAAGCGCAACGTGGCCTCAGTGTGCCGTTCGTGGTGGAAGGCGCTCTGCGGTCCCTACTATTGGTCCAACGTGGACTTGGATCAGTGGTGCCGCAGGGACCACCAAATCGTAGAGATTGGTTTGACCGTAAAGAAGCTCGTGGCTCGCAGCACGAGAATTCTATAGTCCTTCTTCGCGTATAAGCTCGACGAAGTCGCCTTCTCTTTTGCATGTTATAGTCCTGTGTAAAATTTTATTTTTTTTCTTCTTTTAATACTTTATTTTTCTAATTAGAAATTTTTATGTATACTTGGTTAATTTCTATTGATCCTATGCACAAAGTTGTGAATTAAGATATTTTTCCCTTTTTATAATACAGTGAGAAATTTCTAAGGGTGCTGCGCATTCCTATGTGTGACGTGAGTGATGAAACTTTCGTGACACACTTGGAGTTTCTCCTGGTGCTGGTAGAACTCGACATTAGCTACTGCCTCTATTTCACGTCGACGGAAATATTTTTTGCCGGCAAGTATTGCCAGCGGCTGGTCAAGCTGAGGAGGAACATGCCCCTCCATATTTCGTGGTCAGGAACGGATTCGTGCTGAACACGTTCAACGAGATAGAGGGAAAGGCTATGGCTAGGGCTGAAAATTGAACGAACAAGATCGAACAAACTGTATTCGAACTCGGTTCGACTAAAGTATCGAACGAGCTTTATTCGAGCCGAGCTCAAGATCGAGCTCAAAAATGGTGTTTGAACTTGGTTTGATTATAGGCTCGAAACAATCGAGCTCGACTCGATTTAGTTCTCGAGCTCGGATGAGCCCGAGCCAGGACCGAACAAAAGTCACATTAAACTTGTTGTACGGTTACTCTCAAGTCTTAAATTTTTTTTGTTGAATTAATTATGCTTTTTATATCACAAATTTACCATCATATATATAACAAAAAAGTGAGTAAATTTTCTACGACAAAATTTATCAACATCTATAAAAATATATAACATATATTAGAAAAAGCCATAATATTAGAAACCGAGCCGAGTTCCAGCAAGTTCGCGAACGAGATCGAGTCGAACAACCTATGGTCGAACTCGGTTCGAACATCGCTTCGAAAACAAAAAATCGACCGAGCTCGATATCGACCTGCCGACGAACGAGCTTCGAACCGAGCTTGGCCCGAGCCGAACACAAACTGTTTGAATCATTTTACAGCCCTAGCTATGGCCGATTCGATGTCGCATCTCGAGTACCTCGAGATGGGCTCAGGCATGTTCAACAGAGACATGCTACGATCTATCATATACAACTGCAAGGGTCTTTGCGTGCTCAAAATACGTGGGTGCTTCAATGTGTACCTCAATGACGACCTTAGGAACATTTGTGATTTAATACAGACGTTTAAACGACCATTTAACGATGTAATCCCAGGGGAACGTGGATACGAGATTTATAGTAATTTAAATCTCATCAATACGTCCTGGGGTGAATGGTTCTTCTAACATTAGCATGCATGCATGCATTTTTATTTTATTTTTCATTTTTATATGATATCAGTATGTTATCCTCAATGTAATGGGTTATTAGTGTTAAAGTGTTATTAATGTTCTTAGTCTGGATATTTATATGATATCAGCATGTTATCCTTCATTTTGGAGAAATTGCAAAATTATCCAAATTATGTGAAATTATGTGATTATGATGCCAAACTCGATTCCTTCTGTCCCACAACCCAATGAAGACGAATTTTGGCGGTACAATACAAAGTGAAGAATTTTGGCAGTGCAAACAGTCCTGATACTGACTGTATCAATGCTTAACATTAATACAACATCAGTGTAATCATATCCAAGAGATTTGGACATTTTTCCACACAATAATGACATTTTACCTTCTTCAAGATGAATTTCGGCGGTGCAAATTCTACTGCCCTTCACCATAATTAAGGAGTGGCCCGGGGAAGATACGAGGAAATTGATCTCTTTTTCACAACCCTTCAAAATCAACTTATACAGCCAACCAGCCAAACTATTCATCTTCACCACCCTTCAAATCAATTTATATAGATTAAAAACTAAACTAAACAGCCAAACTATTCATATTCACAACCCTTCAGAATAGTCTCAATGGAGAAGAGCAAAACCAACATCTGCGGATGGACCGCCATCCCCAATGAGATCCTAGCCATGGTTTTGGTACTAGCGAAGATGTCGTCTGAGGGGGTCGTCCTCTTGTTTTTCGTTTGCCGGTCGTGGTCGAAGGTGCTCTACTATACCTGCATTTGGTCTGACGTTAAGTTGACTCAGTGGTGCCATAGGGTTAGCCTAACCTCAAAAATTGACGAGGCGGTGAACAAGCTAGTGGCGCGCAGTGAGAGAAACTTAACCTCCCTCTCTGTTTATAAACTTGGCAAAGAGGTCTTCCCCTTTACTTCCTCAAGGACAGTACATGATATTTTTAATCTATTTTGTTTCATAAGTTATAAGTTGTTAATTTTAATTTTTTTGTTTTCCTGGTTATACCACTATTTATAATACAGTTGTAAATTTTTAAGGGTCCTGCGAATGCCAATGAGCAACGTGAGTGATAAAATATTGGAGAAACATTTAGAGTTTTTTTCGGTTCTGACAGAACTCGACATCAGCTATTACCTCCATATTACGTCTAAGGGCATCAAACTCCTCGGAAGTCGTTGCCAGCATCTAGTTACGCTGAAGAGAACATGCCACATTCGCAGTTCATGATCGTGAACGGATTCAAGAAGGAAACCTTCGACAAGTCAGAGGCCATGGCCGTGGCATTTATGATGCCGCGTCTCGAATACGGATCTTCGCGACAACAGGCTGAGAGCTATCATGACGGAGTGCACGGATCTTTGTGTACTTGACCTAAGAGGATTTTGGAATGTGCGGCTAGATGGGGACCTCGAGTACATACATGGTTTGTTAGATTTTGTAAAGGATCCCTTCCAGGATCAGAACCCATGGGAGGGTGTGTACCACATATGGGAGGAGGAGGAGAATGATGATTCACTTGACATCGGTGATAATCCATGGTTGGATTACGAAATGTCATATGATTGTTCTGACTGTTAGTATTAAATGATTGTTCTTTATTAAAAGGCTCTCTGTGTGCTAAATTATAAGACTATATGAGATTATGATTGAATCTAATATTTCTTTACAGCGTCATAAATGTTTATGATGCGAGCTAAATGTGTTGGCTAAGATCAAAAAATGTGTTGCCACATTTTTAATAAGGTTCTTGAGACTTGGGTTTGGTTTGGTTTGGTTTGGTTTGCACACTATATAAATTAGCCTCAAAATTCCATGATAATTTAGCTTTCATTAAATCTTTACATAGATGAGATTGTTAGTTTCATTTTGCTGTCGTTAAATCTTTACATAAATTAGACTCAAAATTCTATGATAATTTGAACTTGAATAACGTTTTAGTCTATAATTTATTTCATTTAGATTTATATTGTTTAAATTCTAATGCATGTTTAAATCATATAGGCTACAAAAGAAAAGGACTCAAAATTAGTTTAGAATAATCATACTAATATTTGGTTATGTATTAGACCAGATTAAATTTGATTATAATTAGAATTCTTAATTTTTTTATAAGATTAGGTTGTTAATTTAATTTGCATTGCATTAAATCTTTACATACATTGGACTCAAAATTATAAACTAGGTTTAATATTTTGTATATATATTATATGTAAATTATGGTAGATTATATTTTATTACATTTTAATTATATTAAATAGTAAAAAAGATTAGATCAAATATGGTAGTTGTCTGCTACATAATATGGTATCAAATATAAATCAAATATTTATATTATATCAAATATAAAATAATAAATAATTTGGCCATTTAATTTAAATTATGTTAGTTGTCTGCTACATAATATGGTATCAAATAAGTTTGGTTGTATCGTAAATAATAATTTTTTAAAATAAGTTTGGTTGTAGTCTTATGTGGATTTATTATAACATTTTATGTAGATATCTTAAAAAATGCTATAAAAATGGTAAACGTGTTGCTTACCCTTAAATTACACGACAAAATGGTCAAAGGCAGAGAATAAGAAGAGTCAGATTAGGAAAACGTGTGTGTGTGTGTGTATATATATATATATATATATATATATATATATATATATATACATATGGGGTCCCCATTCATATGGGTAGGTTGTAAATTAAACATGGCTCCAAAAAAAAATCTTCAGGTTGGGAACGGTGGCCCGAGGCATCATCTAGTCGTCGTCTAGCCCCTCCGTCTAGAGCTCCCTCTGCGCCGCCTTCGGCCCCTGATGGAGGGAAGAGGGTATGGGAAACTGACTGACTGACCGAGGCTGCGGACTTCCTGGCCTCCTTTAGGTTGTCACTGGAGGTCATTGGTCGACCTCTCGATCCGGCGCCTAACTTTGACCTATTGTCGATCACTCCGGAGGAACGGGATTCTCTAGAGAAGAGGGAAGGGTTACGCCGCCTGTGCCATCGTGCGGGTTTGCGCACCCTAGAGGATTTTGTGGAGGTCCTTTGCGAGGCTAGTGAGGGGTCTACCTAGACCTCTTCTTTTTCTGTTTTTTTCCTCTTTTTTCTGTTTTTTTCTTCTCTTGTATCCCTCGCCGGAGAATGTTCGGGCAAAAAAGCTGGGATTTCAATGCAATCAAATATTTTGTTAAGTCAATTTGGTTTGTGCTGCCAGCAACTAATTATTTTATCTATTTTTGAACTAACAAATCTTGTTACGTTAAATCCATCTATCTGTGACAATATCCCCATCAAGTCTTGTTACGTCAATTTTGTTTATGCTGCTAGCGACACGTTCTTGCCGTCAAATCCATCTATTTGTGACTAATTATTTTCTCTATTTTTAATTAATAATTTTAATTACAACAACCAGTACAAAAATAGTACTGAAAATGACAAAAAATTGTAGGTGAAAAAGCAATCTACTTATTAAGGGGATAACCACTAGCAGCCATAGCTTCATCAGGTCTGCCGTCAAATCCATCTATCTATGACGATATCCCCATCAAGTCTTGTTAGGTCAATTTTGTTTATGCTGCCAGCGACACGTACATACAAACTAAGTTAAATAGAAGACAATTAAACTATGTGCAATGCACGTACATATATACTAGTAATAATAATAATAATAAATTTAATTTTCAAACGTAGTTTTTCAAATTTGGGTCTCAGAATCCCAAGGGTGGGTGCTCTTATAAAATTTGAGACTCAAAACTACTCATAGGTTCCCACTTTCCAAGGTCAAGCACTTGAAAGTACTTCTACTGTGAATGTTCTTATATAATCCAGCAACCGATTGTTAGGGTTTTTAAAGTACTGTACCTTTTCTTCTTCTTTTCCTAAACCCTCTCCAAATCCTCTCCCAAATGACTGCCTAAAATTATCAAAATGTCGCCGATAAAATGATGACCTTCTACAAAGGGGAAGAATACACAAAAGGGATACGATACATGTTGCATGGGCGACGAAAGCCAAGATTATGGCCGCTAGGACAGAGGCCGAAAGGGCATCGACAGCCAAGATACAGGACGCTAGGGCAGAGGAGGCCGACCGGACAGAGGCCACAATGGGAGTGGCGGCAGCGACGACAGCGACAAATGCAGCGACGAAATCGATAGAGGCGTTAGCGGTAAAGGCATCAGATGATTGTGAGTCAGAGGCAGCCTTAAGACACCTACAAAAAAGGCTAAAAAATTATACGAAATGACAAAGGCCAAAAAATTTATCTTCGATACGGAGTCCGAAGACTCAACTTATAAAGATCAAAAGCGTACTAAAGTGAAGGCAAAGGTGACAACGGATACAGAGTCGTCAGCGTACTCTAAGGATTCTAAATCTTCATCAGAAGATGGAGATAAAGAGGAAAAAACTATCATCAAATAAGTCCAGGGATGTAGAGGAGATAAACTTTTTTACAAACTCTAAATTTAAGAAGACTTATAATAAACATTTCAAAAAAAGGCTGTTATGACTGAAAGATCAATTAAGATGGTTGATGTCGAAGACGAAGGTTTCCTGAATATATTGAAATTCTTTCAGTTAAAAAAACTAAATAAATCTTGTCTTGGAAAAAGCTTCCAAACAATAGTAAGATAATTTTACTCAAATCTTAGGGCTGAAATTGAAGAAAAAGAAGAGGATCAACAACTGGTGTTTCTGATAGAGAAACTGATAAGGATAAATACTGCTGTCATCAATGAATTTTATGGATTTGATCCAATTCCTGATTTTGATATAAAAGATATTGATAATGTTTCCATGAGGGATGCAATTTATGAGATTACATGTGTATTAGTGGGTGCCAAGATCCTATAAAATGTATACAAAGATCAATTAAAAACTTTGTATAAATTGTTGCATGCCTACGTATCTTAAACACTCAACCCTACTGGATATAAGTTTTTCATCCATCCCGAGAGAGTAAAATTTCTTTATTATATGGGAAAGAAAAAAAGGATGGATATAGGTTCTTACATGTTCAGTAGAATGATGCATCTCGTGGAAAAACCAACTGGAAGGACAACCCTCCATTTCGGATGATTTGTATGCTCAATGGCTAGTAAACATTTTGTCCCAAGCTTAGCAGGGAATGTTTATATTAAAAACAAAGGCCCCATGAGAAAACTAACCTTCAATCGAATGTTTGAAAAATGAGCAACAAAAGCAAGCAAACCATCAACATCTAAAAAACCATCAACTTATGGAATCCCAAACACTAAGGACAGGATTGACGATCTATACAATTTTGTTGCTGTAAACTTTGAGAATGTCTTCAAAGAGATGACGACTATATCCGACAACCAGAAATTGATTCTGGAAAAGATTAACCAGCTAGAGATGGAATTGGCTGACGAAGATTAAGAATTTCCTATCTTCGTGAAGAATGAGAGTTTAATTCATCGCGACAGGAGTTAACCATAAGAATGGGCCGGTCATCTGCTAGGTTATCGTTTGAGAAAACAGGGGCTAGGTATCCATCACTTTCCAGCTGGCTGGGTAAAGGAGAAAAGCATATTGGTTGCCTTCTTCTCCTCTTAGTTATCTGACTTAAGGAAGTAAGCTAGAAAGCCAGTTTAAGTGAGAGGGTAATCCTCTCCAGTGGTAGTTGGACCAGCTTGATAGATAAATTTTGAAGGGAGTTTCCATAGGTTGTGGAGGAGTAACGGGTTGATGCATGGGCTGAGGGGTAAGTTAAAAGATTGGTCGCATGATGGATTGTATAGGAGGGTTGGTGGGGTAAATGGCGATGAGACAAGCATCTGACTACTGGCAGGATCAACCAGGTAGCACGTCCTCATCGACGTCGGCTCCGCCCGGCCGCTTGCGGGGCGTGGGACGTTGGCGGGGACGACCGTCGTGTTATCGAGAGCGGCATAGAGTAACCGTTCGGGTCCGGGGTCGGGGGTGGATCGCCCCCGAGCCCTTCCGCGTCCACCGCATCCGCAAGCCCTACACACGTGCGCACCGAGTGCCCAGCCGGTCGAAATGAGCTGACGTAGGGCCCTGACTCGGGGGCATCGAGTGGCGCGAGTTCGGGTGCCCTTCCGTTACCGCACGAAGCGGAAGGGATGGCTCGGAACATACTCAACGGGGCATTTCCCGAATGCGATCGGGTTTACTGCACAAGCAACTCGGGTGTCATCGGCGAGGCCGGGAACCGACTGAAGGGGACGTCATATCGGTAGTTGGCTGCATGGAAGCAGGGAGCCTGCCGAGGCTAGAGGGTCCAAAATGACTCACGTGCCGACACGGCCGCACCCGAGGCTGCTGCACACTGCCCGAATCGTACCCCACGGGGAGCCGTATAGCTCGACCCACGGGGACACAAATCGGGTCAAGTTTTGTAGCTGCCCCGGGCGCTCCGCCGATCACGACGAGAAAATTCACTAATTTCTAAAATTTTGTGGTGCAGCGACGGGTCGTGCTGCACCATTGAAGGCGACATCGGTAAGCTCGCTGCACGAGGGTCTACGGTCGTGGGGAAGGTCAAGTTGTATCTGGCGAGACGACGTTAAGCTCGTTCGGACGGCATCGCATTCCTGCTGCGACGCAATTATTTTTGCATCGCACGGGCAGTTTCGGTCGCGTACCCGCGTCCCGTGGCCTCGTACGGAGAGCTTCAAACAAGGGTCCGTGGTGCAGCAGTGGGCCTTGCTACAACGGGCGCGTCAACGATAGGGTCGTAGGGGATTTCGTTCGCACAACATCAAATTTTTCCCGTAAAGCCGTATATACTCAAAATTTGTTGCGCCGCCCAAGTTTCAGCTCAACATGCTTCCTCCTATAATAGATTTGCAGTTTTATTGTTGGGGTGACTCCGGAGGACCAAACTGCTTGAGGAGCTTGTCATTTTTGGCAAAAATGTGCCCAACCTCCCGCTCGATCGGGGAGGGGGGGTTAAAACTGGCACGAGTTGCGACAGATTCTTTCACACGGGCTGAGAACTGTGCACCGCGTGCAAAACAGCTGCAACGCCTAGCCTCGCGCTGGGACGCGAACGAGGAGGGTGGCCCGTACAGCCGTTAGATGCACTAGTCGCCTTAGCGTGCGGACGCGCGCACGGGACCCTCGTCTCAACCACATCGTGCAGCACGGGACACCCGAAATCCTCGTATCAGTGCGGACGGGAACGTCGACCCTCAAACTGCTATTGGGACCTTCTTGCCATCTGAATTTGAGAATGATTAGGGTTTTATCCTTAGTCAAATGCCAACCTAGGAGACTATCTATTCTCAAGAAACCAATTGTTGTGAGTCTCTAATTAATTGCTAGAAGCTTGCTTTAACAAGCAACCCTTGAGCCTTAACCCAACCTTTCCTCAACCCAAGCCCACAGTTTAGACATGAGATGAATAGACAAAGGTAAGGACAATCATTTACCATGACTTTGGTAGACACCCATCCCGAGATTAATTTCCAACAAATATTATCCTAGTTATGTAAATTTTATTATTAAGACCTAACTATTATTGGAACACCACAGTCACTAGCTTAGCCAATACCACAGCTTAAATACCCTGTCATATTATGATCTGATAGTTATCAACAATAATACATGAACACTACAGCCTATACCACTAGAACCCTTGTGACAATAGTCTGGCAGGCTTGCCACAAATAGAAAGTCACGATTCAGTTGATGGAAATCTCTTCATATGAGGTGCCTTAGAGTTGGTTACCCCGTCAATAACTCTTGTATACTATGGACGAGTAGATCATTTTATTTTATCGATCGTGTGACATGGTACACACTCATTTTCCCTTTATTTAGGAACGATCCTTGACTTATATCTACTGTATCTCGTACGCCGTACCTTATTCTTTATTAACAAGAGTCGAGGTACAATATCGGGACTTTAGAATTCTTCTAACCTCATTATTCCTAAAACCATGTCCTAGCTTCTAAGGTGGGTAGACTGTAAGCCTTCTAAAATTTTAGGATATACGAGGATTACCGATTGATTAGAATAATTTCCATTAGGATGATAATTAGTGCCCCATGGACTCCCACTTTTCATTTAGATCATTTTGTGTTCCCGGTCGTGTCATTCATATTCGGAGCATGAGACCAGCTATTACCTTCCAACAAATTTTATATGCGAGCTCTAGACGAGTCCATCTTCATCTAGGTATATCATGTCCCACTCAAACCTGTTCCCTTATATTCTTTTTTTGTGGTGCGACTTTCAGGACAAAAAGGACTAGCTATAACCCTTACCGTAACACCGGCATACTTTTCGACTTCCATTAGAGCCTCAACTTCGACTCAATTCTTTCGACGCAATATATGGTGGTGATCTACTCGAAGCCTACTATGCACATGCCACTAGTGTGCCACCCAATTGAGGGACCTAGCTAACCAACTCGACTGGCAACTAGCTCAACCACTTGGAAGGAATCCTATTCTAGGTTACCCTAATCTATTAGGAATAGTTTTACCTTGGGATCTTGTCCAGTCAATATAGATTGAAATCCAAGTTTTACCGAACCAACGAGTGATATCCAATCAGGGAACCCATTAAGACCCAGTAAAACTCGTCCATGTATACCACTATGTTTGTACTATAAAACCGAACTATTTAAAATAGGTCCCTATACCTATTATGTAGTCCCCACCTCTTAGAATATGAAGTCATTCGTAATCCTTATTCCATCTACCTGGAAGTCGCGATACGAACTTGTATTACATTTATATCCCTTGCTCCTGTGTTTAAATAACCACGAAAAAGATCACAATCTTGATTTCCCAAATTTCGTTCTGTTATGGAATCTTGTTCAGATAAAAATTTCGAGAACGGAATTTTCGTATTTGTTTGCCATTGATTATCAAAGAACAGAACAGTTTTATGGGAGGACTGAACTTTAATTCACAATTACAAACTCGCTCGTACAAAGAGAGCCTAGGAACAAAACCTAGGAAAAGCAATCTAAGTATAATTGTTTAATTTGAATTCTGGAGGGTGACGGTAGAGGCTTGGGAAAGTGCTATCAACTCTGTCTTACTCCTTGGAAGATCGAACGCAACCTCGGCTCCGGCAAAGAAATGCTCTCTCTCTGCTCGGCTCTATGTTGCCCTATATGTCTCTGTGTGTGTCTCCGTCCGTGTACAAGGGAATAGCACCTTGATATTTATAGGAATATGTGATGAGTGGGGTGTACAGCCACGTGGCCACATCCTTGTAACTGCGCCTTGAGAAGTGGGCAGTTGGGGATTGGTTAAGATTAATCTTGATCTGTTTGTTGCAATAAATCTGGACTGTTATGTTGGTTGAAATAAATCTGAACTGCTATGATATGTTGGTTGCAATAAATCCGAGTTGTTAAGACTTAGTCAACTTCTGCCACGTGTCCCAACTGCCACTAGGTTGCGAGTTGCATGAAGGACTGTCCCTCTGTCCGAGCTGTATGAGGATGGCCTCACAACCGAGCCGCATGAGGGTGGCCTCACAACCGAGCTGCATGAGGGTGGCCTCACAACCGAGCCGCATGAGGGTGGCCTCACAACCGAGCCGCATGAGGGTGGTCTCACAACCGAGTCGCATGAGGTCACTCAGGCGATCCGCATAAAGAACTTTCTTAGGATTTGTGAACTGTGCCAGCTATCACAAAGATTTTCTTGTCTTTTTATGAGCATGTCGCGTCTCTTCTTTATGTCAGAGCCATCATGTTAGAGCCATGTCAGACCTGTCATTTTGTGTCAGAGCATTAATGGCCAGGTGCATGGAGTAATTATGGCCAGCTATATGGCACTACACCAAATAAGGTCTTTTACGGCCCATAATGTGTGCCGTAAAACTAAATTTATGGCTCACAGGGTCATGCCGTAAAAGCTCCAGCCGTAAAAGGGTAGGAGTATTTACGGCATACGAAAATAGGCCGTAACGTAGGTAATTGCACGCCTTAAATGAAGTTGCTGGGAAGCTTTAGATCTTATTTATGGCCCATAATGCAGGCCATAAATACTAATATTTTACGACTCGAAGTGATGGCCGTTAAAGTATTCAATTTATTCAATTTATGGCATACATAGCAAGCTGTAAATACTTAAAACAAAACATACAATCTCACTTTAATGGCCCTGCAAAGCAGGTCGTAAAGGCTACGTGTTTATGACTCAAAATAAGGGCTGTTAAAGAGTTAATGAGTTAAATTTTGTGGCTCACAACGCGTGCCGTGATAATAATTTATTTTTTTTAATATCAACATTTGAATAGCTACAAATATAAATTAATCAACCAAAATCAAATATGACAATAATATATTTCTCAAAGTATTTTCAACAAAAAATCAAACTAATTACACATCTTGAGAGTATTTACTTCCAAACAAATTGACTAAATCCATAAACATTAATAAGATGAAACAACATGCTAGAATCTTAACACAAAGCAAAATTGTTTAAATTAGATTTCCAATACCAAGTCATTTTCTTACTACAAGACTCAATCCAAAAGCCTTTAAGCTCAAAAAAAAAATTCTTAATACAAAAGGAAGTCACTGTCTTGCTACAAAAAGGAAGTCACTGTCTTGCAGTGGTTGTCTTCCCATTTTCTGTCCTACCGAACTCCAATAGCGTGGCACGGTGGCTCTCTGCAGGCCTTCCATCAGGAAATTCCACTTCCACTTCATGATGCAGGAGCACCATGTCCTGTAAGACATAAGTTAGTTGAGAAAGTGAAATTGCAAGATTAATTGCGGACCCAGAAACTTGTAATGATTTGTGATAGGGAAACAATTTTAGAGTTCATATTTGATTCATGATCCTCACATTAATAGACTCCAATTGATTAGGATTAATAAAATGCTAATAATATGCACCCCCCCTCCCCCGCCCAAAAAAAAAAAGAATTCCAGAGTTGGTTGTTGAATCATAATCCCCACATTGATAACAATATAATTTGATATTTATGATTAATAAAAAATCCTAATAAGTAAGGTTCCATGAAAGAAAACAAAGGAAATATTATAGAGATTGCATTTACATCTTCAATACAATCAATTTAGAAAAGCTTACAATTTTGTGAGACCGGATTTACGTTTTACAGTAGATGAAGAGGTGATTATTAGCAGAATGACAAATTTCTATACAATCTCTCTGACCAAGTTCACAGAAAACTTGGTTCCAGGTTAAGTGAAATGGTGCCCAATTTGAAATCGACTTAAGTGTAGTTTTCTAATTTTGAAATTACATTTGATTATCCATAACCCACTAACTTTTGTATTTGTAGCAAATACAACAAAAAGAAGCAAAAAGGACTTCTCTTATCGTGGTTGGTTTGTGTGTTCCCCAATTCTTGGTTGCAGCAGAAACTCTTTGTATACTTTATCCTATCCGACAAACTGCTACTCTACTAGCGTGCAATAAAGAGCACCAAAGATTTATAAAAAATGCTTATTTGTACGAAAAACAGAAGTACCTGCTCATTGGCGGAGTAGGATAGTCTCTCTTCCATGCGTAAACACACTACATCGAATGCACTAGAGCAAGTTGCTGGAATTTCTACATTCTCATGAAGTCCCAAAAACCTGGTTCAAAATAGACAACACTACTTTGAGCCAAATGTAGATATATATTAACATACTTCAACATGACTGACAAAACAGTTGCAGCAGATCGACTAATATTCTTAACCTCCAAGAATGAAGGCATGGTTCATGCAAATAACCTCATGACTAAACGGAGAGAAGAGCTCAAAGAAAACTGTTGACATGCAAATCAAAATAGCTTCCGATCACTATGCATTTCAATGTGTATTTGGGTATTGCTTTCAACATCTGCTGTCAAGATCGTTTATAGTTGTATCTTGAAGCCAACCAGTAATACTGAATATAGTAACATGCCCCAAATAGCTGTTCTCACGAGATTAAGAGTGATTGCAGGTAAAGCTATGAATAGCATTGTCTAGGGAATTCACATAAATATATACTTTTGAAAGAAGATTCTGAACCAATCATGAAAATAATAACCTCCTCTTCATATTTTCTGAAAGATGGCTGATCTCACACATGGATAGCCAATTTTCTAAAAGTCTACTATGCTGCCAGCATCAATTTGGATAGGAACACCCATCTACAAAAGATAACCAGTGCTTACCATGAGATGAGCTAAACATAGAGAAAGTGTGCATGAAGTGTTTTTAATATTGAGTCATTGACCATAAAAAATAAACAGGTGTTATCTTAAGTGTATATTGGACAATAGGTGACTTCGTGGGTATATGTGGGACTCGCAGGCTATATATAGGAAGAAAGGAGTGAAACATGAGTAATCCCTCAACAATACTGAACCCAAGAGTTCCTAATCTGAACTTTTCAATGTCAGTAGATTTCTCCCAAGACTGGACCCTGCTCACCCCTACCTGTAGTATAAGAAACAGCCTACAGCTACAACATCATACAATTTCCCAAAGGAACTGTATTGTTGCAAAAATACAAATCCAACCATTAGTGTATGTAATGAGAGAACTCAAGGGAACAAGGGTTTGGGTCCCAGTGAGCTTACTGTGGGGAAATTGCCTTATAATGCAAAGGGTGTTATTCTTTTAGGCATACGATTCTCTCAAACTCTAATAGCTGCTACCAAACCCATTTCTCTACTGATACCTAGTAAGGAACCATCCCCTACTCTCAAGGTTGGCAGTCTAGCTATCCATTCCAGGTTCAAATCTGGAACATAGGTAACAACATGTTTTCTTGCTACACTCTTAAACCTCTTATACACCATTAAACTCCTGATACTAACCAGTTCACAATGACACATATATGGGCACTAATGATACACTCCTACTGCCCTGTTTTCCTGCCTATCCCCTTGTACTCTACAAGCATACAGGTGGTTGTAAATGGTGTTCCTAGAGGGACATAAAATAGTAACACTGTTATATTGAAAGGATTTCATTAAGGGTCATGATCATTGCCTCCTTCTATTGGTAGAAACAACAGGTAAGATTATAAGGAGTGAACAAGATGGAGAGGATGGCAAGTCCACAATCAACCAACCCAACAAGCCATTAATTTAGACAGCAACAAGAGCTGTTCAGGTCATGGTTTCCTGAAATGGAGTTTGATAAACAGAACAGAGGGGAACGAGGTCTAGCCTATGGCCACCTTACCCGTACACTAGTCCCTATGGTTGATACTTCCCACAAATGGAATAATACATATGTTGGAACACACCATATCCAATTTGGTGTGAAGGAAAACTTTGTATTCTATCACATACCCTCCCACAAGTATCCTTTCAACCACTTTGCAGTATTCCTTGGTTCCAGGTACCCTCTCCCTTATGCTTGGTACCACTGTGCTTGGAAACAACTGTTATTTAGATAGCAGTTGACTAAATTGATATAAACAAAATGACTGAACCTATATGGTTCTAGAACTGAAACAAGTGAGGGTCTGAACTAATGCATCCCTGCTAACTGGAACTGAACCCAAACGTATGTAAAAGACTGAACATGTATATAGAGTGGACTGCTCAAAGTGTGGACTGAATGGAAAAGAACAGAGAACTGATCTCTGAAACTCAAGTCCAGGGAACCCTCTGTTGACATTCCCTACCTTGTTGAAACCAATCTATATTCAAATATTCCCAAGTGCAGGAGGGTACCTTCCTGATGCCCACAGGCATTCACTAGGACTACCTGCTTCCTGGAATTCCTATGTTAACACCCATTACTGCCATTCATCAAGACCCCATGGCCTACCTGCCACCATTGGTGCTTGATACCCCATACATTGGACAACAAGACTGAAAGGATTATGAAGGCAGAATCGAGAACACAATCTTGATGAAGTCATGCAACTGGATGGAAATGAATTTGGCAAAGATTCTACACTGAACTAGAAGGAGGCACAACGAAAACAATTCATGTTTTTGATGCAATGGAGGATGCAATTCCTCATGAAGAGGTCACTGGTACTTTCCTCTTGTTAATACCTGGGCTCACTTATTCATCCAGCCTCCATGAGAACCAGAATTCCTGAACTCCTAATACTCGTGTACCCTTCTCATGGCTTATGCCTAATGCTTCCATTCTGAACCCCTCTGATACCAAGTGTACAATTGTGCTATCAAGTATCGAACCTGATACGAAGATTCAAATAGGGTACTCGGTATTAATCTGATACTAAAATACAATGTGCTTACCAAGTATGTGTACCCTAAGATTAAATGGTATTGAAATTGCTTGCGAGTCCTACTTCAGCTTTTCTTTTTCTTTCTCACTGCAATGCCTACTGCTCTAAAGCTACATGCTACTGCCTTGTCTGCAGCTGGCAGTAGGCGAATTAATGCTTAGCTATTGCAAGGCAAAACCCTGCACTTCTCTAATACCCTCTCCTATTATCCATGGGTCTGATACCTACCGATCTGTAGTTACTGATACAACTGTCCCCCCCCAAACTGAATGTTTAACCCCACAGTTTGCGGGGCGACTGTTGTATCCCAGATTTGATCGATACATAATATGATTTCCTAGCCATTATATCGAGCACAAGGGGGCCTATGATTAGTTTGAGATAATAACTAACATAGACGAGAAGGTTAGATGGTTACCTGATGAGTACGTGAAATGGCACAGCTATTTCGAAGTCCTAGAGATCCTGGCCGCAACTCCTATGGCTTCTTGCGTCTTCCGAATTGTTTTGAGAGGGAAGTAGAGAAATTTAGGGTTTCGTAGAGACTTGGGTCGGCTACAATCCTCCCTCTATATACTAGTGCATGATAGTTTTGGAGGAGATAGGAAGGATTGATATGTTCTTATCTAAACTTATGTGAGAGTTGTTTGAATTCACACGAATTCATATACATGGTTGAAAGTTCGGTTGAAAAAGATATTTGAAGTTAGGCTAGTTTGCACAAAAGTCCCTGTCAATAACTTTATAACCCTTTTGGTCCCTTTTGTATTTAAAATAAAATTAAGATATGACAAATATATGAGACAAATAAAATAAAATAAAAATTAATAACTAGGAAAATTTGGTCAAGGGGTTGCCAATACTAAACGATCATTGCCAACCTACAATAAAGCAATTTACCAACTTATTTCACCTTGCACTTACATGCACTTGCTCCCCAAACTCCTCCCTTTTCTAGTTCTCATTCAACAAAGAACACACCTCCCTTCTCTAGCTGCAATCATGGCCCAACTTACTCATGTTATACTACTATTTAGTTTTAACTGCTATTGTCGGATGATTCAACCACTTGTTGAAATATGTGTACTTGTTTACTATTATTCCTTCCTCCAAGGGTCAAGCAAACATAAATCCCAAACAGACAATAATTAATTTCACTTCTTTACATAAATCCCAAACAGACAATAATTTCACTTCTTTGTGACTGAATAAGACTTTTCTGATTCAGATGGTTAGGAAACTGCATCACCTGGCTTAACTAAACCTTTTAAATCTGCAATTATAAGTTTGGATGAAAGATGAAATTATAATTAAACCTTTTTATTTACACTTCAAACATATTTTCTATAAGGTATCTTCCCTACTTCCCATATAAAAGGACCTTCTGAAGAAACAAGTGGTATGAGAAGATGAGTCAAAACAAAAAAAATGGTTATGATACTGAAATCATGTACTGACCATCTCCCAAAGAATGAATCAATTCCTGCACACATGTTACAGTAGCGTTCAACTAGGGCATGTGTCTCTCAAGTCTCTTTCTCTACACACAGACATAACAAAGTTACAAACACACACAAAGAGTACCTTGATAGCGGAGTGTGGCTCTAAAGATGGTTGATGCTTCCTCACTGATCCCATACAAATCCCCATACACTAAGGAATTTCGATTTGGGAGACACTCCAAAGCAAAGGCTGGAAGATCTGGTATGCTAAATCCCACTGCCGAGTCATAGAGTTCCGTTCCTGCAAGAAGTTAACTAAATAAGTTATTATCTTGACATTAAAAGAGCTACTGACTACCTGTGAAGCAAATAGGTATTGGAATACTCTTGTACTAGAAAGCATCTTGAATTTATATCCGCATAGGTCCGCTTGTCTATAGGTTAATCCGGCATATATATCATTTGTTTGTATAGTCCTTAATATCCTTATCCTTGCGGACTGGGCTAATTGTCACGGACTTAGTGTTTTTGCTAGCACTTCGCCCCGTGCGGCGCACTGTCTTTCTCCTCAAAGACTCGTGCAAGCCTTCCCGTCCCGACTTAGCTAGATCGCTAAGAAAACTAGAATAGTGGAGCAAAGATGGGACTAGTAAGAATCTCTTTATTGACTTGGAGAATGCTTACAATTTTAGGTGGTGAGGAACAAATGAGAGCCTCCCCCTTTTATAAGTGCTCATAGAGCAATACAAGGAAAGTCCTGGAAGGAATATTCCAAGGATTATTACAATCTACCATAACTGGAATGGCATATTCCAGGTTTATTCCCTAGCAACATAAAAGGAAACTTCAAGGGCCTTCCAGAAGCTTCTTGGGCCTCCTAGAACGATCTTGGGCCTCCCGGAGAGATCCACAGTCTTCTAGAGCCTTTTGCCATCTTCTAGAATGTTCTGGAAGCTTCCCGCATAACCTTAGTCCGCAAAAAGGTTATGCAACAGGGCCTCGGGCGGGGTGCAACATTTGGGGCGTTACATTCTCCCCCACCTAAGGCGTTGATGCCCTCGTCAACCATGCTCGCTGAGAAACGCCTGGATCTCGGCTTCGAACTGATGCAGCGTATCAGCACGTTCCCAGCTAGACTCACCGTAAGGCAAGCCCTTCCACCGGATGAGGTACTCCACATACGGGGACACGCCCCGTCGCCGAATGGTCCTCCTGTCCAGCACGGCTTCCACCTCCTTGTCGAAGGAAGTCGTCATGGTCGCCGTTGGTCGCTTCGAAACTCCACGCTGGGGATCCTCCAAGTCTTCATGGTACGGCTTCAAGCAACTGGCATGGAAGACTGGATGAATCTTCAGCTTGGCAGGGAGTTCAAGCTTGTAGGCCACCTTGCCTACCTTCTTGATCACGGGGAAGGGGCCTTCGTACTTCCGGATCAGTCCTTTGTGCACCTTGCGGGACACCTTGAACTGTTGTGGTTGCAGCTTCACCAGCACCATGTCCCCCTCCTTGTACTCAACCGGCCTTCGCTTCGCGTCGGCCCACTTCTTCATCTTCCTCGCGGCCTTCTCCAGAAATGCCTTGGCAATGTCCGCCTTTATCTTGAAATCTGAAGTGAACTGGTTGGCCGCGGGGCTTCTACTCGAGGGCCCCGCACTCAGCGTGTGCGGGGCAAGCGGTTGGCGACCCATCACCAACTCGAATGGACTGCTGTGCGACGACTCGCTCTATTGAAGATTGTAGCAGAACTGAGCGACGTCGAGGTGATGCACCCAATCCCTCTGGTTGGCACTCACAAAGTGCCGCAAGTACTCCTCGACTAGCGAGTTGACCCGCTCGGTCTGCCCGTCCGTCTGCGGGTGGAAGCTGGTCGAGAAGTGTAAGTCCGTCCCGAGGATTTTGAACACTTCCGTCCATAACTTCCCCGTGAAGCGGGGGTCTCGGTCGCTGACAATGTTGACCGGGATGCCCCAGAACTTTACCACATGGCTGATGAACAGTCGCGCGGCCTCCTCTGCTGTGCAGTCCGTCGAAGCAGCAATGAAGGTCGCGTACTTTGAGAACCGGTCCACCACCACGAGAATGGACCCAAGCGCCCCCACTTTCGGCAGGGCGGAGATGAAGTCCATCGAAATGCTCTCCCATGGCCGACTCGGCACGGGAAGAGGCTCCAGCAGGCCCCCGGGCTTCTGATGATCCACCTTGTCTTGTTGGCACACAAGACAAGTGCGAACATAATCCTCCACATCCTCGCGCATGCGAGGCCAGTAGTATGCGGCCTCCAGTAGCGCCAAGGTTCGCTTCTGCCCCGGGTGTCCAGCCCACTTTGTGTTATGACACTCCTTGAGCAGCTGTCTCCGCAAGCCACTCCACCTAGGCACGACCACCCTGTCGCCTTTGGTGTAGAGAAGTCCGTCTTTCAGCCAGAACCTTCTCGTCTTGCCCTCCTTGGCAAGCTTCACTAGGGCCAGTGTTAGTGGGTCCTCCATGATTCCCACTCGAACACGGTCCAGAATGTCCCCCTTGAGCAAGCACACAGATGCGAGCTCGGCCTTCCTGCTAAGCGCATCGGCCACCTGATTTTCTTTGCCGGGTTTGTACTGCAACGCCATGTCGAACTCGGCTAGAAAATCTTGCCATCTCGCCTGCTTCGGAGATAGCTTCTTCTGGGACTGGAAGTAGCTCGTGGCAACATTGTCCGTCATGACCACGAACTTGGTGCCGAGGAGGTAGTGCCGCCATTTCCTCAAGCTATGCACGACCGCGGTCATCTCCTTCTCCTGCACCGTGTAGCGCCGCTCAGTGTCATTCAGCTTGCGGCTCTCGAACGCGATGGGGTGTCCTTCCTGCACCAATACCCCACCGATGGCGAAGTCGGACGCGTCCGTGTGCACTTCGAACGCCTTGGAGTAGTCCGGTAGAGACAAGACCGGTTCCTCCGTCACAGCCCGCTTCAGTGCCTCGAATGCCTCCTCGCATCGGGGCGTCCAGCTCCACGCCCGATCCTTCCGCAGCAGATCGGTCAGAGGTGCTGCGATGGCGGAATATCCTCGGATGAACCGCCGGTAGTAGTTCGCCAAGCCAAGGAATGATCGCAGCTCCGTCGGCTTGGTGGGAGCCTCCCACTCCCGTATGGACTGGACCTTTGCGCCGTCCATCCATATCTTGCCACGCCCGATCCAGTGCCCCAAGAACGACACCTCTTCTTGTGCGAATGAGCACTTCTCCCGCTTGACGAAGAGTTCGTTCTCCCTTAGCACCTGGAAGACAGTCTTCAAATGCTCGATGTGCTCCTCCATCGTGTTTGAGTACACGACGATGTCGTCGAGGTAGACCACGACGAACCGATCCAGATAGGGATGAAAGAGCTTGTTCATCAAAGTACAAAAAGTCGCAGGAGCATTTGTTAGACCAAAAGGCATAACCATAAACTCATATGCGCCATACCTCGTCACGCATGCCGTCTTAGCCTCGTCACCCTCCACAATCCGGACTTGATAATACCCCGAGCGCAGATCAAGTTTGGAGAAGTATCTCGCGCCTCCCAATTGGTCGAACAAGTCCGCCACCAACGGGATGGGATATTTGTTCTTGATGGTTACCTTGTTTAGTGCACGATAGTCGATGCACAAACGAAGGCTTCCATCCTTCTTCTTCTGAAACAGCACCGGTGCACCATACGGGGCCTTTGACGGTCTGATGAATCCCGCGTCCAGTAGCTCCTTGAGTTGCTTCTTCAACTCGTCCAGCTCGGGCGGGGCCATGCGATATGGAGCCATGGCGGGCGGCTTCGTGCCCGGCTCCAACTCGATGGCGTGGTCTACCTCCCTCCGTGGAGGTAGCCTCTTTGGCAACTCCTTCGGCATGACGTCCCCGAACTCCACAAGGACGTCCTCGATCTCAGGCGGAAGATCCCCCTGCACGGGTGCCTCCTCCGACTTGAGCACAGCAAGGTAAGTCATCTCTCCGTGTCGCATCCCCTTCTTGAGTTGTAGTACGGAGAGAGCCTTCCCTTTCGCAAGCTCGCCTCGTGCAGTTGTCACCATGCACGGAGAGCTCTCCTCCATGATCCCGACGACTCCCAGATGCGGCATTGGGACTGCCTTTGCCGAAGTGAGGAAGTCCATCCCAAGGATCATGTCGAAGTCGTCCAGTGGTGCTGCCGTGAGACTGGTGACACCCGTCCAGTCTCCCACTTGGATTTTCACTCCTTTGGCCACCCCCTGCAC
Source organism: Iris pallida (assembly GCA_029216955.1). Classification (NCBI taxonomy): domain Eukaryota; kingdom Viridiplantae; phylum Streptophyta; class Magnoliopsida; order Asparagales; family Iridaceae; genus Iris; species Iris pallida. The sequence continues at coordinate 32,057,127 of JANAVB010021599.1, forward strand.
AGGGTGCGCCTCAGAGTTGACTGCCTTTATCGTGCTTGAGTCTTTTTCCAGCGCCAAACCCAAGCGTCGGACCTCCGCGTCCGAGATAAAGTTGTGGGTAGCCCCCGTGTCGACCATCGCCCTGGTGTTGTGGCCGTTGATCTTCACGTCCACATACATCAGCTCTCGATTCTGGGTCTTGGACACTACCGCCTTGCTCTTCAAAGCATTCAACAGGCGCAGGGCACCCATATGAGCCCCCTTTTTAGGCTCTATGTCCTCGGCCTCCTCGCCTTGGACTGCGTTCACCCTCTTGCCCTTGTTCGGACAATCTCGTGCGAGGTGATTTCCGCCGCACACATAGCACTCGATCTTCCGCTCCGTCGAAGGTTTTGCTTGCGGCTTGTCCTTCGGCGGTGGGCCTCCCTTTCCGTTGTTCTTCTTCGCTCCCCCACCATTGAACTTGGTGGTGGTCTTTTCCTTGGGCTTTGGGGCATCGCTCCGTCGATACTCCATCAGCTTTTCGGCTGCCGCAACAGCCGAGTTCAGATCTGACACATCTTGCCTCTGTAATTCTTGTGCCGCCCAAGGTTGTAGACCCTCTAGGAACGCGAACAGGCGATCTTCTTCGCCCATACTGGAAATGGTGAGCATCAGGCGGGTGAACTCCGCCATATACTCCTTGATCGACCCGGTGTGCTTGAGTTGACGCAAACTCCGTCTTGCGACATACTCCACGTTCTTCGGGTAGAACTGAGACTTGACCTCCTTCTTGAGATCCTCCCAAGTCTCGATCTTGCAGAGTCCCTTTTCTATATCAATGCACCTGCGTCGCCACCACAGCGTAGCATCATCAGAAAAATATAGGGACGCTGTGTTTACCTTGTCGGTCTCATCCTCGATGCGGACCGCCTTCAGGTAACGCTCGACGTTCCAGATGAAGTTGTCCACCTCCTTCGTGTCCCGTACGCCATTGAAGGATTTTGGTTCTGGATACTTCACCCTCTGCGTCGACTCCCTCCTCGGAGTCGGACCACCAGCAATGGCCCTCTCGAGGACCTCCGCCTTGGTTTGTAGCTCTTTGCGTAGTTCAGCAATCTCCGCCTTCGTGGCCTTTCGTTCCTCCTCGAACTCAGCCTGCATCTCGCGGAGATGCTCTCGGAACTCCGACATAGCCGTGGCGACATCCATCTCCAAACCTTGGGCAAATTCCTCTTGAGCCGCTTGGTTCTGCTCCACTTGATACTCGACGCCCGTCACGCCTTTCTCCAGCATCTCAACACGGTCCGCCAACTCGCCAAGAGCCCGTTCCAGCAACGGTTCCTTGCTCTTGCCCTTCTTCGAGGTCTTCGCCTTCTCCTTAGGCGATGAGGGTTGTGCGGGCTCGTCGTTGATGATGGCTTCGGTCGAAGACATGATGGCGATCGAACCTTTGCTCTGATACCACTTGTCACGGACTTAGTGTTTTTGCTAGCACTTCGCCCCGTGCGGCGCACTGTCTTTCTCCTCAAAGACTCGTGCAAGCCTTCCCGTCCCGACTTAGCTAGATCGCTAAGAAAACTAGAATAGTGGAGCAAAGATGGGACTAGTAAGAATCTCTTTATTGACTTGGAGAATGCTTACAATTTTAGGTGGTGAGGAACAAATGAGAGCCTCCCCCTTTTATAAGTGCTCATAGAGCAATACAAGGAAAGTCCTGGAAGGAATATTCCAAGGATTATTACAATCTACCATAACTGGAATGGCATATTCCAGGTTTATTCCCTAGCAACATAAAAGGAAACTTCAAGGGCCTTCCAGAAGCTTCTTGGGCCTCCTAGAACGATCTTGGGCCTCCCGGAGAGATCCACAGTCTTCTAGAGCCTTCCGCCATCTTCTAGAATGTTCTGGAAGCTTCCCGCATAACCTTAGTCCGCAAAAAGGTTATGCAACAGGGCCTCGGGCGGGGTGCAACATTTGGGGCGTTACATAATGCTACCTTCACTTAGAGAATATAAACTTATCATATTTTAAGATTAGGAACAAGCCATTTCATGATAAACTGAAGGGCTACCATGTGTTTAAAAGTATAATTAAAATTTTTGGACCACTGAACTAAATGGTCTAGTTATCATCGGTGTCTAAACCTGTTTTACTCGATGGTTTGGGCTTAAGCAAGTTATTTATTTTAGGGTCTCTTCCTAAAGGTTAAGATCCATCTGAGAGAAAAAAAATACTTCCAATTTATCTATGAACAAATATAAGAACAATGTATGGAGATGGCGTCTCTAGTGAGCAAAATAAAGTCCAACAATTATTTAGTATCTAAGCTGCCAATTGTTTATGCAGGATGAAATTCATTAGAAAGGTGGAAATCGAGTTCTGGTATGTCAATGAAATGTTATTCGTAGCATTTTCCACCAAAATGAGAAGAAAGCACTCTATGGCTATTCTGAGAAATTGAAAAAAGTGACTATCACAGCAAAAGATGCTGAACTGAAGGCATGTAGCAATTGGTAATTTTCTACACAAGATCTTCTCTGGAAGGTATTAGCAAATAATATGCATAGGGGCTTAGAATCTTAGATTTATAATCTTAATCTTTAAGAGATCCTTATAAGGAAATATGAAACCAATTTTATTAGGAGATGGCCAAGTAACAACCCATACCACACCTGAAGGTCAAACTACGTTGAAAATTACACAAGTCACAACTTACCATCCACGTTTATGATCTCTCCAGAAGACTTGTAAGTGGCTGGATTTCGTCCTGCCCGAATTGCTCCAGCTGGGTTCCAACTAGAACATGAAACATTAGTAAATAGAGAATGTTTTATTTAGTTGCAACAAACTGGAGGAAAAGATCATGAGGAAGAAAAGAGTTCCAGCATTGGTTATACGGGTAAGTTGATAAAGGAACTTGTGACAGTAGCAGTGTTATTTGTTTGAGTGCACAAAGATATTGGAAAACATTTTTCAGGCGTCATACATACTGGCAAGGTCAACCGGTACAATACTACAACAAGCCTTTATTTATCCCAAAATTTGGACTCGGTTATTTGAATCATTTTCTTCATTTTCGCTCTGTAAAACTATTGGCCAAGAGACAACTGGAAAAGTTCATGATAGGAGATGAAGTGGTGACAAGAACCTTTAACAATTTATATCAGTAGCAAACGATAAGATTACTACAGAAAAGTTACTATAAAGTATAAATGTCAAAACTCGGAAGACATTATTAAACAGTAAGTGTAAGTATAGTTGGTAAGACACAAAATATTTTTGAATATGTCTTGCACTGACAAAAACCTTTGATAATAATCAGCAAACATTAATCCTAGAGTGTACAGGTGTCCATAGAAAATGTTGTATAGAAAAGTGAGCATAAGAACACAGGTTAGGAATTCTTACATTAGAAAGTCCAATCTCTAGCTCAGCCTGCAAGTCATCCAGCACAGAACTCAGATATCAGTAACATCTCAAAAAATATATTTTTGATAATTTCATGGATAATGCAATCATTGCAAAACAGTTTGCTTCAAGTCTAGCTCAACCTGAAATAGGTTTAGCACAACAATCAGATCAAAGAATCATTTGTCTTGAAGAGACGCTTGTTTATAGCAAGATAAACTCTCAACAACCAATATGGTAATAATTAACAAACACAATAAGAATGTGAAAATCCAATCCAGAGCAATTACTTGATTCAGAAGAAAGATGTGTAAAACAATACTTTTACAGCACAACAACAAGCCACTTCCCATCTAAATCAAGTTGGGAAAGAAACAACACGCCGATTGCCAAACAGTTAAAGAAGGGTTTATGCGGCAATCAACAAGGTAATGACATCACCAGAAGCAAACCAAATCTATGTTATCTAATTCATGCATAACTCGTCGAGTATATATTCCAACTTAGTGGTCAGTTTGTGCAAATGGATGCAGTTGAGAAAATACGGATGAGTCCACACACATCCAAGGACAAATGCCGGTGGCATGCAAATATGGCTTACCAATACAAGAATAACACCAACAAAGCCTTTGGCCCCATGTCTTTGAGTTTGGCTACAGGAATAATTCCTCTCAAACATAAAATATAAATTAATCATGAATTCAAAACTTTTGTTTAAAATAAACATATTTGACATCATATGAAGTATACACTTCAGTACAACCACAAACCAAGTCGCATTCCCTAACTATAGCTATCAAAGGATGTCACTTTACGAAAATTATCTACATATTTACAATTTTGTTTTTATTCGTGAATTGAATGGGTCTAAAATTTCTCAGATACATCAGCAACACACGGAATGAGTGTTTCTAAATTGTACATTTACCGGATAACTGAATAATTAGCAATTTGACATCAGAATTTACTAGGTATATACTTCCTTACGAAACAAAGTTGATAAATTTTGACATTTTTGCAACCTAGGGTTTATGAACAGGGAAGAACAGTCCCAAAAACATTTCAAGCATAACGGCAAAGATCAATGTAGCAGAGACGTGCATATTCACGACAATGGAGAAGAAAGAACATAAAATTGGATCTATGTGAACTATAAACTCCGAAAAAAGTGCAGCCAATACACATAAATTACAAAGTGAAGACTCCAATAACTTGAGTTTCTCCCAAAACCATCGAAATTAAGAAATCTCTTAACGAAAATGTTAAGATTAATGCAAAACATGTGACATAGAGCCAAAAATGTTACCTAAAATCATCCAAAAAAAGTTATCAACATAAATACAAAAAATTGGACCTAAGCGACACAGAAGATTGTGTCTCATAAAAGTTGATGTGTCCTATTTGGTGTAGTTCAGGTTAGCTCACAGAACAACTAGGGCTTTTGATTCCTTTCTAAATCTCATTGAGAAGGAATAGAGCTTAGCTTCTAGATCGAGGACCAAAGCCGGTGGCTTCTGTGAGGAATTGCATCGAACACCTACTAATTAGGTTTGAATCAAGAAATTCAATGAAGGTTTCGGATCGAACCGAAACTCGCCGATGAAGACTCGTCGACAAAGACGATCTTCCCAGAGAAGGAATCGTAGATAAAGAGACTGTCGAGAAGGACGATCTTCGCCGACGAAGACTTGTCGAGAAAGACGATTTTCTTCGATGAAGACTCGTCGAGAAATAGGAAGACTAGTCGATGAAGACTCCTTACCGGAGAAGGAAGCAGTCGCTTGCGATCGCCCACCGCCAAGAATCCGCCAACGCCAAGTTTCTTCCAGAATAGGGTTTTGTCTTCGGAAGAGCCTGGCCATTTACTTTTATTTCTTTTCACAAACCCTTTTGTACTCCTTTGGGTTTGGTGGATGAAAAATTGAGGAGGGAAACTTTTCCCTTTCGCTGTTTTAGGTTCTCAAAACAGTAAAGTCTTTTTTTTAGAGCAATTAATTAATTAATAACTAGGTGGGATGTGATTTATGGCACGAATTTGGCAGGCCGTTAAAGTCCATCTAATTTACGGCCTGCATGGTAGGCCACGAAATGATATGAGAAACTTATATATTTACGGCTCGCATAAATACAGGTCATAAATGATAACATTTAACGGCCCTAAAAATGCATGTCGTATTAAAATGCGAAAAATGAGAATTTACGACTCGCATTTATCGTGTGCCGTAAAATGATATCATTTACGGCATGCATCCAACGCACGCCGTAAATACGAGGCCGTAAAAGCCCAAATCTGGTGTAGTGTGGGCCTCTTTCGAACCGCATAAGGCCACGTGGCTTTTTCTGAGCCGCATAAAACTATCTGAGCCGTATGAAGCTTTTTGAGCCACTTGAAGCTCTCTGGGATTTTTGAGCCGCATGAAACCCCCTAAGTTCTGAGCCGCATGGAGTTTCTAGGCCGCATAAGAATCACTATACTTTTCCATGCTTCTACAAGACCCCGTTCAAAGTTTTCAATTTGTAAAATTGAAATACTTTGAATAAGAAGCATAGGTATGTCCGCATAAGCTCCTTATGCCGCATAGGCTTCTCTGGCCGTATAGGATTCTCTGGCCGTATAGGCTTCTCTGGCCGCATAGACTTCTCTGGCCGCATAGACTTTTCTGGCCACATAGGCTTCTCTTTGTGCCACGTAGGCGTCTCATTAATTGCTCTTGATTTTTTTTTGATTTAAAGCCGTCTTTTGGATATGATCTCAAGAGTCGGCATTAAATATTTAGATTTTCCTTGATGATTCTGAGCATTCTATTTTGCATGAATGGGGATAGAATCCCAAGGGTCGGCTTTATCTTCTAGGCAGCACGAAACCCGAAGCGTCTATCGGTTCACATGCCCTTGCCAGCCTATAAATATAAGTAATTTTTGAAGAGAGAGATTCTTTACTCTCTTCTTTCTTCAAACTTTCGTGTCCTAGTCGCTGTCTCCTCTTCTCATTCGAACATCAATGGCTCCCAAAGCTTCCTCCAGTGCTGCGGCTGCATGAATTCAAACCCTAAACATAACGGCTATGTCGCATGTTTTATGTGCGAGCCTTTCTCTTTGGCATATTCTTCGTCTTCATTGAACTGTTTAAGTTCGGTGTGATGAATCCGCATATGTTGTGCTATATGGGCCGCATGAACGTCTCATATCCGATCCACATGGGGTATGCCTCATGTCCGAGCCGCATGAGAGTCGTTATGTTGCCGCATAAGCACTTTATGAACCGGGCCGCATGAAGACCCACCAAACAGAGCCGCATAAGCTCTTTATAAACTGGGCCGCATGAAGCCCCACCAAACAAAGCCGCATGAACTCTTTTAAATTGTGCCGCATAAGGACCCACTTAATCAGAGCCGCATAAGCTCCTTTAAATTGGGCCGCACAAGGACCCACTTAATCAGATCCGCATAAGCTCAGAACACACTAAGTGGTTTTCTCTGGCCATCTTCTAACTTATTTCTTTTATCTTTTTCAGTGAAGTTGCCAGTCAATCCTGCGGAAGAACTCTTGGTAGGTCGAGCCCAATCTGCCGTGGGTGTAAGGTTCGATCATTTAGTTGATTATGTGTCGGACCAGTTTTCCAAGGATGAACCTGAGGAGAGGCTACGGGATATCAAAAACCAGTCCTTCTACTTTCTCACTGGCATGATAAACTCAGGAAAATTGCGGGGCCAACACCTGAAACCTGCAAAACTGTCACGACCCGCACCCTAGAGTAAGGGCACGAGAAGTGGGTACGTCCAGCCTACGCCGCAGTATCGGCAGTAGAACGCTATCCTAGGTCACAACATCTAACAATATAATGCTAAGCAGTTTATACTCCCCGAATGGGGGTGACATAGCAGAATGTAAATCCAATCACAACTAAGGAAGAAGAAGCACGATATGATATAGAACTTAAATGAAAAACAGATGATCAGAATAGTCTAAGTGTCTAAGATAACATCTCAGCAAACATCCAGAATACAAGGTCTCAACTACAGAGTATGAAAGAATATATATATACAATCCAGATCTCAATGACAGAAATAAAGCCTAACTAAACCAGTCCCATGACAACATAAGTAAGATAAAGCCTAACTAAACTAGTCTAGGCAGTAGGGGCAATGTCATCAGCTAGAGCTGGGTCCTCCTGAGAGTCCAGCTCACAAGTATCGTCTAGGGCTGTCCCATAGAAGGTGTCAACACCAACCTCATCCTCGTCCTCTGTAAACATTCAACGGTGCCCAATCAGGACGGAACGAGCACAATATATCTCAACAGTTCATAGCAGGTTAGAAAATATAATCATACAGTAAAGTAAGATACATGAAACTGAAAGAAAGTACAGAATGTAAACAGAGATAGAACTGTAATAGAAATATCTACCATAAGTAGAGAACTAACAGTGGCTAGTAAGTCAGAGTACAATATAAATATGTGAATTGCATAGGAGATTCTGATGAGACACTACGGAGGTGATCATATGAGATACTACTTGGGTATTATTCATATGCCTACTTCTACTCCCTCGTACCCCAATCAATACACAAGGATCCAGCCAGGTTATGTTATGATTCATGTAACGGCCCCCGAAGGGTGTAGATGATAGGCCAAAAAATGGGTGATTCTAGGAATGCCCATAAATGGAGGATTCAAGGAAGACTCTGTGATCATGAGAGTACATGTCACAAGTGATCAATGAACTATGAAGCATATTGATACACAATGTAAGTGAAACACACAGAACAAGTAGTATCCGATGCTCCCTGAGAGGATAACATCTCAAGAAGGGATCCATATAGTACTAATCCGTGTGACCAACGTGACAGTATCAAGTAAAGTAATTTAAAGCAGGAGAATAATTCTAAACAGGATATGAAATGATCAGAGAATGTACTCTCCTGGTATCTGAATGTCTGAAGTAAATGTACTGTCCGAGATGAGGTACCTGACTCCTAGTCAGAACAGCACAAGTCACAACAAGTCCAAAATGGTAATAAGATGCAATTCAATGCATTCTACATAAATCTAGGTCAATCTAGACCCAAGTCAACTCTTGGTCAACTTTGGTCAACCCTAGAAGTCAAACTAGGTCAACTAGGGCTAACCAAGTCTACACTAGTCAAATTAGCTTATGCTAGTCTAACTAGGTCTAATCAAGACTAAACAAGTCTAACTAACTCTACACTAGGCAAACAGACACACCCATAGGCCATGAGCCTTAGGCTAGGCTATCTCATGCCTATAACCAAACCATATCACATATATACATAACAATATATATCTAAAATATAATACACACACATATTGAAATATGTATATCACACATAGCTTTACATTACATATTGAAGTTTCCAATACACACTAGCTACATGTATCACACCACATGCCATTGGCCTTCCTATCCTGGCCATGAGCCATATGCACAAGGCCAATGAAATATTGATTTCAATTTACCCCTTACACTTTATACTATCATTTAGATATCCACATTAGGTTAGACATTTAGGTATACACTTATAGACATACATACACACATTAGCTATATGCATTATATATACATAGAGAGGGGGGTAACATATGAGATGTGTGTGTATGATTGAGATAGGTGTGACAGAAAATATGGGGGTTTAGCAATATGTGACAGGGATGGCATGTGTGTGGGTGAATCATATAATGTATGTGTGTTAAGAAAGAAACCTGTGTTCAGTGTCCTCATATTCCCTATTCTATTGTGTGTGTGGCATGAACACATGTGTGTGTCTGTTCAGGAATCTCAAGGACAGTAAGTCCAGTCAACAGGGTGTGTGATCCAGGAATCTCACAGACAGGAACAAGGTGAACCTGTGTGTAGGCTAACTGTGAGAGAAAAAAATATGTGTGTGAATTCAGTGAATAGTGTGTGACAGGAATATATGACAGGTAATATGTTCTCAGGAATTGACAGTGAGTTCTCAATTTACATAAACAGTGACCATTAGGTAGGAACTCAAAATTCAGTTTCAGTTTACGAAGAGAACAACATTCACATTCTAGTTTTCTAATTAGAACTGAAAAACCACATCAAAACCAATGTATCAGCTAATATCCATTCGAAAGCCAACACAATGCCAAAATCTCATTTCATGCCATAAGACCTATTCTAATATGTTAAATCAACCAATCATAAACTAGATAGCATGTAGGGATTAAATGGATAGCTGATAACATAGTCAATACTAGATTAAAATAGGAATTGAAGTTTTAAGAAAACTGAATACAAGTGGTATCAACCTCATTCGAAACCCAACTCCCCAATACATACCACCCCATATAAACCCACATATTACCCAAGCAGTCTAACATCAGAACTAAATATATAACTTTCAAAATAATGTATTTAAACCTATATTCTACAACATTTACATGAGAAAATCATTTGAAAAAACTCGTATGAACTGATGAGAAAAGTTAGTATGCACTGAATATTCATAGAAAATGAACTCGATATTAAGTTAACCCCAAACATCAATCAAAACTAAAGTAAAATATCAAAACAGTGGTTGGTAAATCGACCCCAGGGTGTGCTCGTATCCAACGTAGTGCCTCGTGTCCACCACAATATGACACAGTGTCTAAACCAAAGAAAACCCAAATCGAGCACAACACAGACGCACACTAATACACAACATCGTACACGTGTTCGTGCAAGTCTAGGACACAACACGACAAAAATCAAGTCTCGTGCTCGTGTTCCAACATTTGCTACGTGTAGGGCTACAAACCTAGGGCCCTTAATCGAGTCCACCTCGTGTCCACAGTGGACACGAGAGCCGTGTCAGTGAGCTCTGAACGTGTGGTGCGTGCCAGTACAAAACCCGTGCATACCTAAATACGTGTCCGACATGACACCATATGACTTGGCACTTTGAGGGTGTCATGTCAGTCACGTGTCCGTGCTACATGCCAAGTATCGTGTCCGCTGGTGACACAGACACGCCACACTGAGCCACGAGTAGCAGGACAGCCTGACTGCACGTGTACTGGGCGTGTCCACGACCCCAAATCGACACGAACTGGACAAGATTCGTGCTCAGTCCAAAAGAAATCCATAAGCCACACATACATTCTTATGCAAAAACATTTCGAAAACAGCAACATTAAATCCTTTGAGACATTTAATCAAACACCTACACTAGTCTAATGATACGTGTCCGATAAGGACACGGAATGGACACCACTCGACACCAAACCTATGCTAGCAGCTAGGGGACTCCTAGGGCTATGCACTCATGCAAAGAAATCAAAATTTGAATGGGTTTTAAGAATTTTACCTATAGGTTTCAAGGCTCCTTGAAAAGCTCCAAAAGAGGGGTTTCTCCTTGCTAGCTAATCTCTCCAAATTGTACCAAACCTGAGAATACTCTCCATGAGCAGCAAGAAGGGATGTATTAGAACCTAGTTCAAAAGATTTGAGCTAAAAAGGACCTAAAATGGGAAAGTTATGGATTGGAAAAGATGGCTATACCTTTCTTTCTTTAAACATGGAAACTTGGATGAAAAGAGGCAAGAACACATGAAGAGGGGTTTATATAGGGGAAAATCCCAATGGTGGCTGGCCACTAATGCTAGGGTTAGGGTTTCTAGTTAGTTGTGGGCTTGGGCTCTCTCTAAGACAAGTTACATCTAAGTTTCTAAGGGCCCATTCTCTAAAATCAATTCTCATGACTAAAACTACTATTTGATTTCTAACTTGATAATTTCTACCCTCAACTTAAGTTAACCATTCTACTTAACCTATGGGTTAAGTCTAAGCTTCTAGGTTAGGCTTCACTAGGCTAAAACCAATCATAGCACATAGCACTTAATTAAATAATAATAAATTCACACAAATTCCAATAAATCATAATAAATTCAAATAAATCTTAAAATGACCAAGATACCCTCTACGCTAAAATGTACTAATTAAACATCCTAATCACATGGCTAGGCTCTAGGTCGCTTATCTCTAGGGTTACACTAGCAAAACACCAAATCACAAGTCATAATTTTAAATAGTTTAAAAATGATTAAAAATCACCAAAAATTATAATATAAAATAAATATCAATAAATAATAATCATAATTATAAAATTTCAAAATTACCCTCATCTGGAAAACTGGGTGTTACAATCCTACCCACCTTATAAAAATTTCATCCTCGAAATTAAGATGATCGTACCCCCTTCAAGGTCAAACATAGTCAAGGGTCAATCACTAGTCAATTTTCTCAACATCCTAGTACTTGGTCATCAGCTGGTCAACTTCTTAAGATTTTACCTATGCTAGCTACCTAAGTGTTGGCAACTAGAATTTAGTAAAAAGAGAAACTCTATAATAGGCTAGCTCTTAACTTCCCAATCCTATCAAGTCACCCATAACTAAGTACCTACAAGCTGAGCACATCAATCCCAAATACCACTTATATATATGCTCAAGAACAACAATCCATCACATATATACTAAGTATATCATCTGTATATATATATAACTGATCAACCAAGGGTTAAAGTAGACTAAACTTATAAGTGACTGAACAGATGCTTAGAATTTAGGCTAAGGATGAATGGTCTGAATCATCAGTGTAGGCAAAAGGAAATGGTGCTAAGGAGACTGAAATTATGAGCTAAAGGATAGGACATTTGGGTCCACTTGTATAGTCAAAGTGAAAGAAAACCTACATGGTGACTGAAACATGCCTCTTGATCAACCTGGCCTCTCCTCTATATCTGGCTGAACTAACCAACTAACTATATGCAGGACAGTGGTCTGAAGAAGTGAACCAGACTGGTGTATAGGGAATTGAATAGGCAGTATACTGCAAATGAGTGCAGGCTACGTACCAATCAAAATACATTACATATATATACAAACTATATATATTAACCCTTATCACCTCAACTCTACTCAGGGTCTAAAACACACACTCCCTACCACATGCCTATCACCCAATGAAGGGGTCAGATACTGTAAGGTGTACTGGGACAGAACAGTAAACTGTCCTATGGGGTGAGTGCAGACCTCTAGTATGCATGATACTAACTCTTCGGATATATAGAATATGGTAAGGGGTTAATGGTTATATTGGTGAGTCAATAATTTGGGTCTGAACAATGGTCCAGTGATATCTATGATACAATATGGTAGGTAATGAAAGCTGAGTGCAGTGAATAACTTGTACAAGTCTGAACCAAGGGGATAGGGTATCTAGTGAAGGGTCTGCACACTGCCTATAAAGGTTGATCAAACATGACTGGACTCAACACAAAGAGAACTTAAGTAAAATAGAACTGGACCAATATAGGCTAACAACATGTCAATAATCCTATACAACAATGACCTATAGACACCAACCAAACCCATACCCCATATGCCAATACCATCTTCAATCTATAGGTATATATAGACCTCTCAGTCTTAGGTGAACTGCAATTATACTCAAGGACAGGCTCTGGTCATGGGTGTCTCACTGGAAAAGGTAAGGAAAGTAATAATAATCATGAAGGCTGTAAGGCATACTAACATCCTATATGTAAACTGGTTGGTATTATAAATAACAGGGAAAACATCTACAATGGGTTACTATTCTAATACCAATACTAACTATCATCTCTAGGGTACAGACACTCTATAAGTCATCACATCACTACACTATGAAAGAACTACATATGAATAAGCTCTACAACTAAATATTCCTACTCCTAAGTTATTTGATGGAATACATTTTTCTAAAACAACAGAAGGGTATGATAGAGACGATAGGTTGAAACCTTCTCAAGATAAAATATGATAATCATATGCGTCTGTCCAAAATCATGTTACTCAGAGTCTTCGTCATGCTAGTGAGCAAGGCTACGATAATCACAGAGTCCTCGACTAAGGTACATACCTCTAGGTTCAAGGTAATTAAAATTTTCGCATTGCCGCATGCGACGGCAAAAACCTTAAATTTCCACACCGGAGAAATACGTCTAAAATCTGACTATATGTCCTCACTATGCCAGCTAACATGACTATCGAAGATTCTAGATCCCATGATTTAGGTGACCTAGCCCATATGATTTTTTTTGAAGAAAAATAAACATAACAAAAGAACAACATGACAAAATTAATCAATCAGCAAGGAAAAGATAGAATCGGATTTCAAGGTAGTTATAAAAGACAATTGCGGGAATGGAATCGAGAAGAACGAAACTTGCAGCAAGATCTCCAATGGTCTGTGCATCATCGACTGTCCTGACGATAGCTCGCCCTGCTGGTTTCCCCTGGTCTGCTGCTGATGCTGCATGAACCGCTGCTGCTGAGAGAAATCAGGAATGACGGGAAAAGTCTCTGTACAGACAGAGGTGCACCTCCAATGTAGTAAAATTGCCAACCTGAGCCGGCACAACAGGAGCTGCGGTCTCGAGGCCCTGATGAACATGACGAGAGGTAGCCAGCCTCTCGATAGTATTTCCCGGACCGAAGCGATGAGATCATGTCTCCATAACCATTATGAAGACATATCAAAACAACAAGCAATTACTGAGAATGAAGCGAGAAATCAAAGAAAGACAGTTAATATTCAAGGGAAAACAATAAGCAGCAAATTTAGATAAAAGGGATCTGATAAAGAGTTTTTCCTAATGTGATTGAGTACCTTCAAAATATCCTAATCCTACTGCAGGCTGTAGTGATACTCTAGTTCGAATACCACTACACAAACTCGACCTGCATAGGCCACCACTAAAAATGTGTCACGACCCGCACCCTAGAGTAAAGGCACGAGAAGTGGGTACGTCCAACCTACGTCGTAGTATTGACGGTAGAACGCTGTCCTAGGTCACAACATCTAACAATATAATGCTAAGCAGTTTATACTCCCCGAATGGGGGTGACATAGTAGAATGTAAACCCAATCACAACTAAGGAAGAAGAAGCACGATATGATATAGAACTCAAATGAAAAACAGATGATCAGAAGAGTCTAAGTGTCTAAGATAACATCTCAGCAAACATCCAGAATACAAGGTCTCAACTACAGATTATGAAAGAATATATATACAATCCAGATCTCAATGACAGAAATAAAGCCTAACTAAACTAGTCCCAAGACAACATAAGTAAGATAAAGCCTAACTAAACTAGTCTAGGCAGTAGGGTAATGTCATCAGCTAGAGCTGGGTCCTCCTGAGAGTCCAGCTCACAAGTGTCGTCTAGGGCTGTCCCATAGAAGGTGTCAACACCAACCTCATCCTCGTCCTCTGTAAATATTCAACGGTGCCCAATCAGGACGGAGCGAGCACAATACATCTCAACAGTTCATAGCAGGTTAGAAAATATAATCATGCAGTAAAGTAAAATACAGAAAACTGAAAGAAAGTACATAATGTAAACAGAGAGAGAACTGTAATAGAAATATCTACTATAAGTAGAGAATTAACAGTGGCTAGTGAGTTAGAGTACAATATAAACATGTGAATAGCATATGAGATTCTGATGAGACACTACGGAGGTGATCAGATGAGATACTACTTGGGTATTATTCACATGCCTACTTCTACTCCCCCGTACCCCAATCAATACACAAGGATCTAGCCAGGTTATGTTATGATTCATGTAACGGCCCTCGAAGGGTGTACATGATAGGCCCAAAAATGGGTGATTTTAGGAATGCCCATAAATAGGAATTCAAGGAAGACTCTGTGATCATGAGAGTACATATCACAAGTGATCATTGAACTATGAAGCATAGTAATACACAATATAAGTGAAATACATAGAACATATAGTATCCGATGCTCCCTGAGGGGATAACATCTCAAGAAGGGATCCATATAGTACTAATCTGTGTGACCAACGTGACAGTATCAAGTAAAGTAATTTAAAGCAGGAGAATAATTCTAAACAGGATATGAAATGATCAAAGAATGTACTCGCCTGGTATCTGAATGTCTGAAGTAAATGTACTGTCCGAGATGAGGTACCTGACTCCTAGTCAGAACAGCACAAGTCACAACAAGTCCAAAATGGTAATAAGATGCAATTCAATGCATTTTACATGAATCTAGGTCAATCTAGACCCAAGTCAACTCTTGGTCAACTTTGGTCAACCCTAGAAGTCAAACTAGGTCAACTAGGGCTAACCAAGTCTACACTAGTCAAATTAGCCTATGCTAGTCTAACTAGGTCTAATCAAGACTAAACAAGTCTAACTAACTCTATACTAGGCAAATAGACACACCCATAGGCCATGAGCCTTAGGCTAGGCTATCTCATGCCTATAACCAAACCATATCACATATATACATAACAATATATATCTAAAATATAATACACACACATATAGAAATATGTTTATCACACATAGCTTTACATTACATATTGAAGTTCCCAATACATACTAGCTACATGTATCACACCACATGCCATTGGCCTTCCTACCCAGGCTATGAGCCATATGCACAAGGCCAATAAAATATTGATTTTAATTTACCCCTTACACTTTACACTATCATTTAGATATCCATATTAGGTTAGACATTTAGGTATACACTTATAGACATACATACACACATTAGCTATATGTATTATATATACATAGAGAGGGGGGGTAACATATGAGATGTGTGTGTATGATTGAGATAGGTATGACAGGAAATATGGGGGTTTAGCAATATGTGACAGGGATGGCATGTGTGTGGGTGAATCATATAATATGTGTGTGTTAAGAAAGGAACCTGTGTTCAGTGTCCTCAGATTCCCAATTCCATTGTGTGTGTGGCATGAACACATGTGTGTGTCTGTTCAGGAATCTCAAGGACAGTAAGTCCAGTCAACAGTGTGTGATCCAGGAATCTCACAGACAGGAACAAGGTGAACCTGTGTGTAGGCTAACTGTGAGAGAAAAAAATGTGTGTGTGAATTCAGTGAATAGTATGTGACAGGAATATATGACAGGTAATATGTTCTCAGGAATTGACAGTGAGTTCTCAGTTTACATAAACAGTGACCATTAGGTAGGAACTCAAAATTCAGTTTCAGTTTATGAAGAGAACAACATTCACATTCTAGTTTTCTAATTAGAACTGAAAAACCACATCAAAACCAATGTATCAGCTAATACCCATTCGAAAGCCAACACAATGCCAAAATCTCATTTCATGTCATAAGACCTATTCTAATATGTTAAATCAACCAATCATAAACTAGATAGCATGTAGGATTAAATGGATAGCTGATAACATAGTCAATACTAGATTAAAATAGTAATTGAAGTTTTAAGAAAACTGAATACAAGTGGTATCAGCCTCATTCAAAACCCAACTCCCCAATACATACCACCACATATGAACCCACATATTACCCAAGCAGTCTAACATCAGAACTAAATACATAACTTTCAAAATAATGTATTTAAACCTATATTCTACAATATTTACATGAGAAAATCATTTGAAAAAACTCGTATGAACTGATAAGAAAAGTTAGTATACACTGAATATTCACAGAAAATGAACTCGATATTAAGTTAACCCCAAACATCAATCAAAACTAAAGTAAAATATCAAAACAGTGGTTGGTAAATCGACCCCAGGGTGTGCTCATGTCCAACGTAGTGCCTCGTATCCACCACAATGTGACACAGTGTCCAAACCAATGAAAACCCAAATCGAGCACAACACAGACACACACTAATACACAACATCGTGCACGTGTTCGTACAAGTCTAGGACACGACACGACAAAAATCAAGTCTCGTGCTCGTGTCCCAACATTTGCAACGTGTAGGGCTACAAACCTAGGGCCCTGAATCGATTCCACCTCGTGTCCACAGTGGACACGAGAGCCGTGTCAGTGAGCTCTGAAAGTGTGGTGCGTGCCAGTGCAAAACCCGTGCACACCTAAATGCATGTCCGACATGACACCATATGACTTGGCACTTGGAGGGTGTCATGTCAATTACGTGTCCGTGCTACATGCCAAGTATCGTATCCGCTGGTGACACAGACACGCCACACTGAGCCACGAGTAGCAGGACAGCCTGACTGCACGTGTACTGCACGTGTCCACGACCCCAAAGCGACACGAACTGGACAAGATTCGTGCTCAGTCCAAAAGAAATCCATAAGCCACACATAGATCTATATTCTTATGCAAAAATATTTCGAAAATAGCAACATTAAATCCTTTGAGACATTTAATCAAACACCTACACTAGTCTACTGAGACGTGTCCGATAAGGACACAAAATGGACACCACTCGACACCAGACCTATGCTAGCAGCTAGGGGACTCCTAGGGCTATGCACTCGTGCAAAGAAATCAAAATTTGAATGGGTTTTGAGAGTTTTACCTATAGGTTTCAAAGCTCCTTGAAAAGCTCCAAAAGTGGGATTTCTCCTTGCTAGCTAATCTCTCTAAATTGCACCAAACCTGAGAATACTCTCCATGAGCAGCAAGAAGGGATGGATTAGAACCTAGTGCAAAAGATTTGAGCTAAAAAGAACCTAAAATGGAAAAGTTATGGATTGGGGAAGATGGATATACCTTTCTTTCTTTAAACTTGGAAACTTGGATGAAAAGAGGCAAGAACACATGAAAAGGGGTTTATATAGGGGAAAATCCCAATGGTGGCTGGCCACTAATGCTAGGGTTAGGGTTTCTAGTTAGTTGTGGGCTTGGGCTCTCCCTAAGACAAGTTACATCTAAGTTTCTAAGCGCCCATTCTCTAAAATCAATTCTCATGACTAAAACTACTATTTGATTTCTAACTTGATAATTTCTACCCTCAACTTAAGTTAACCATCCTACTTAGCCTATGGGTTAAGTCTAAGCTTCTAGGTTAGGCTTCACTAGGCTAAAACCAATCATAGCACATAGCACTTATTTAAATAATAATAAATTCACACAAATTCCAATAAATCATAATAAATTCAAATAAATCCTAAAATGACCAAGATACCCTCTACGCTAAAATGTACTAATTAAACATCCTAATCACATGGCTAGGCTCTAGGTCACTTATCTCTAGGGTTACACTAGCAAAACACCAAAACACAAGTCATGATTTTAAATACTTTAAAAATGATTAAAAATCACCAAAAATCATAATATAAAATAAATATCAATAAATAATAATTATAATTATAAAATTTCAAAAGTACCCTCATCTGGAAAACTGGGTATTACAGTTCCTCATCGGAGATGCCCTGACTGTGAAGAACCCCAATGTTTTGGATATATCTGAAAGTTGGAGTTTTTCTTCTAACGGGGTGGCGATCCACATTCCTCAAATGGAACGTCACTTCCCACTGTCGTGGTTCAACATGCTGCCAATGGACAGAAAGATGGTGGATTCCTTGAATCTGAGCCGACAAGGGATATTTGTGGGTGATATTCACTATAACAGAAACTTGGGGTCGGTAGTCGCGACCAGGACACCGATCAGCTGCTTCATGATGGGGTTGGCCCCGGCTAGTTTCTTAAATGTGCAGGGTCCCTGTAGTTCCCCGTCCCGCTTATTCAATCGGAGGAATAGGGACGCCGACGGCGTTCGAACTTAGCCTTGTAACGGCTGCTCAGAAGACATCGCTCGGTCGAGGCGACCGCTCGCTCAGGTGGGGTAGTTTCGATGAACTTGCCTTATCTTAGCTTTCACATAATAAATTGTATGTTTTCAACTTGCACTAGTAGGCTTGGTAATAAAAGAGATGAATCCACATAGCTAAAGGGAATAATTCCGACGGGTCGAATTGGGTTAGAATATGAAAAGGTCCAACGGTCGGCTTAGAGTTGGTGCACGACGTGCCTTAAAAATGACACTTGGTCCTTCGTCCCGTGGCTTGGGAGAAGGAAGAGTTGGTCTTCGCCACAAGCTAAGAGTTAGCCAAATTCATAGGCGTCGCCCGCATAAATGTTTCATAAAGCATGCACGGTCTCTTCGCCCAAGACGCTGCACAGCCTCTGCTCGTCGACGGGTTAAGTTGTATTGTACGGCTTGTGGCATAAGTCTAGGCACCCCAAATAACTTAGTTGTTCAAAGTCGAACGCGTGCACGACACGTTCCCACGACGCAAGGCTTGACGCAGCTTTTGCTCGTCAAGTTGTTGTAAAGTAAGTTAGGCAAGTTACGTTAAGCTAACAGGAGTAGTAGTAGGCACGGCCCTATGAGTTCTACGGCCGGGTATAACCACATAGTCTCACGATCGTAAGGCCCGTCATATAGAGTATGACTTAGGCGATGGTGTCACATAGAGTTTCAAGTTGGTTTGAGATATGATGGCACGAACTTAGTATTTTAAGGCACGGGCCACGGTTGATTCATTGAGTTTGGAAAGTGTTTCAATAGTTGTTCTTGAGTGAGTGAAATAATAGGGCAAGAAAGAAGAATGCTCACGACTGGGTCGCTAAGGAAAGAAAGAAGAATGCTCGCGACTGGGCCGCTGAGGCAAGAAAGAAGAATGCTCGCGACTGGGTCACCGAGGCAAGGTCTCAGATATAAAAAGTGTTGAACTTAGCCCTGAAAGAGTTGGTAACACTAGAAGTAGAATGACTGTATGAGAGGTCAATTTGAGTCGAGTCTTGCATGGTCATTGGACAACTTGTACAAGGTAACTAAAATAAACAGTCTCTTGAACGGCGACCCAGATGGCCCATGGGAACCGTTGTGATGGTAGACATTTCATAGCTGTGTGCTGGATGATCGCACAGATTAGGCGGGGACTTGCACGGAGCTAGCTACTCGCACTGGCAAGGGGCGTCCGTCTAATCAAAACTACAAAAGGAGTCCATTATAGCACTGGGCGCTAGTGACTAGTTCATATAGATGAGTCGACATGGGCGGCGATCTACGTGTATGCCTTTGGATTGAGTCGAGTATTGAGTGTAGTACATAAAGAAAGTTGAGTTGAATGTGTGTGTACAGTTTGGAACACAAAATATTAGGCCTATGATTTGGCTGCAACGTAGGCGACGTGCTTCGACACGAGATGTGGCGTCTAGTCTTGAGTTGTCGGCATATAAGTTGTATAAGTTGGTTTGAGTTGTCTAGAGTTTAAGTCAGAAAATGTCGCAAGGCAAAGTTGGTCGAGTGACACTTAACCCACAAGTTTTGATTGGGTCAGTTGATAATTTATTAGCGAAGGGCCGCGAGACGGCGATATGATTGAGTCTCATTGAGTTGTGAGGTACGACCTCAGCAAGAGTTTGTAGCACGACCACACGGGAATGGAGTCTTATCGCATAGTTGCGTCTCTAATTTTAAGCCGTAAGGCAAGCATGACTTGATAGGTTAACGATGTTGAGTCGACATTGTTGTTGCAAGCACGGGATGGTCTAGAGACACAAATTAGGCCAAGGTGTCTATCCTAAAACCGATCCTAAGGAAAGAGTAGAAAGACAATTGATTAGAAGGGACTATGTTGCACAAAGTAAATCAAACATGTTGGTTTTGTATGGGTGGGTGAGGAGCTCATTCCACCAGTACAGTTGATTACTGATACCCATATAGTTTTCATGTGCAGTCACAGGTAGAAGCTCATGGTGCAGAGCTCGCTTGGATACGTCGAGGCACGGAGTTCCTTGACAATTCGAAGTAGGAGGCCGCATGGAATCAAGACTTATACGGGACATAATGTATGGACATCGCCTTCCGAAGCTTTCGCTGGTTCAAGATTTGTATTGAGAGATGAGAGAGAGCTGAGTGAACTTGTAATGTGAGCTTGAGTGAGCTTGAGAGACTTGTAATCTTAGCCTTGTGCCCATTGTAATCTTTGCTTCAAGCTCAATAAAAAGCTTCTTTTGAATAACTTGTGTTTGTTCTAATTTTTGCTGCTACTCTTTAATGTCTCTGCATGGGACTTCTGTACGACGACCCCGTCGCAGCCGCTAAAATCGGTCGTTATGGAACCCGCCTTGCACGAGCGCAATCTAGGCTCATGCGGTATCACGCCTTAGCGAGGACGATCGCTCCTACGGGAGCGGAGCATGACATAACTTCAGGTTCTCTCAAGCTGACACTTTCATGAACTAGCTTGCTCAGAAGGGGTCCTATCCCGTTGGTTGGTTGGCACTGCTGAACTGGATGAACCCTATCCCTTCGTGGACCAACTTGACCATATAGATTTTGCGAACATATGAGAATCTCCTGTGCAAGATCGGCTTGTATCATGCCATTCGGGGCACCTGTTATGGTTTGCCCATAAATAAGAAGCTCTTCATGGCCCTTTTCGAAATGTACAACCGCCGAACGGGGACCTTCTTTACACTGGAAGGGGAGATGGGACTCGCTCTCCACGAGATGTGTGAAGTCTCTAGGCTGCCCTAGGGAAATGAAGTCTTCGAAGTGTATACCCCCACGAACGAAGAGTTCGAAGAGTTGGAGCAGAGGTTTCCGAGCTTTGTTGCTGTCTACCGGGAATTGCTATGTCACCACAGCACATGCCAGCAGATGTCGAAGAAGAAAAACGATAGCTCGGATGGGAACCTTCCGCATACGAAGGCCTGGGTCAGTTATCTTTTTAATCTCAGCGCCTCAGGCCGGGTATCTCCCCGAAGTCCTCGAACCCAGGAGGAGGTACAAGACCAGGTGTCAACTGCCAAGAGGGTGAAAACCATCGACGACAGATTTGGGAGTCAATCTGACTCTTTTACTTATTTTTATCAGGATACTCAGAAGTTGTCCGAGAAGGCTCTTCTGGCAGGATTTCTGATGGTATGGCTACGGAACTGCGTAGTCTCGGAAGGGGCTGGCTCTATTGAGAGGATCAGCCGTAACTTTATCCTTCCTGCGGTAAAACTGGTCTTTGCGGCCAAACTAGCTCTTCTCCCTGCCATGGTGTGCAACATACACCGTGGTCTTCGCACTTTCTCGTCCAAGGTCATTGCCCGTGATACGGTGAAGGACTTTGAACGAATTGAGCTGTCCTATCATTATCTGATGGGGTGGCTGTTGATGCACTATCGGTCTTTGATGAGGCCTAGTCCAAAAGACGACGTAACTACGGATGATGCCTTCATCTTCCAGTATTGCCGTATGCCTTGGGAGTGCAGTACTATGCCAGCCTGTCGGATGGCGTTGGCGAGAGCGGACCGATACACCTTTTTTGTGTCTGTCCCTCCTTTTACAGATGAAAAAGTGAATGGTATACATCTTGATGGCACTGGGCCCCCCACCTCTTATCTGATAAGATGCTCCTCTGGTTGCAGAACATCCGTTCTGCACACCTGGTATATTGCAACCGTAACTCTGTCTTCCTGGAGCCTTACTTGCCCAGTCGGTTCTCCCGACAGTTTGGGTACAGTCAGCTATTTCTGGACAATCCCAGCCCCTACCTAGGTTTCGAGGGTAGTGTCCTTGACGGCATCAGGGCCTGGCATTACTATAATACTGTCCACATCCGTACCAGCTTCTCTGTACCTGATGTTAGGAAGTCAGGGCAGATTTTGTACATGGCGGCTCTATACCATGTTATGGTGAACAAACTCCCTACCGATTTTGACCAAGTACCAGTTTTATTGTTGGTACTGGCTTGGAGGAGAAGCCAAAAGGGTCCAAGATGAGGAAAAGGAAGGGGAACACGGTCGATATGTCAGACTCGGAGTCCATCAACGTAGACGAGGAGAATGACGCTGATGACTTATCTCTTTCTCCTGCCGATAATGTGGTGGCAGATGGGGCCCATGTTGCGCCTAGTCCTTCTCGAAAGCGAAGCAGGCATGGGTCCGCTGTTGGCGGCATAACTTACTCTCGGAAATGGGCTACGGTCAAGCCCCGCAGGCCAATCATTAGGGAGAGAAGCGAGGACACTGATGCCGTTTCGGAGGTGAATCGAATTACAACCATCTTTTTTAGTTTTTCTTTTCTGTACTATAATCTGATCATTCTCTTTTTTATTGTAGGCGTCAGGAGAAGTGGACTCTCGAGAGCCGGCTACTGTCTCTGAAGTCGACCCGACTGTAGCCACTTTAATTAGTGATATGAGTGCTGAGCTTATCTCCGCCAGGGTTCTCCCTACGACGGTTGAGGTTTCTCCCGTTGCTGATATCTCAACCCAGGGAGATGTGGGCTCTGCTGAGCCAATCCCCGAGGTTGCTGAATTCCAGCTGGGTGAAGCTTACCCCATTGCGTCTACCTTCGGGGCGGCTGGGGCAGAGGAACCAGCTGCATTCGGCTCAGATGTCGCTGGTGAGGAGGATACAATGGCTGTGAGCGTTCCTCAGCTTCAGCAACCCTCCCCTGGTAAGCTAAGTCAAGTCTTGACTAGTGAGGAGGTTTATTTGCTCTATCTTCACATCCTTCGGGTTAGGCTGATCAATGGTTGCTCCGGGCATATAGGTCCTGCTCCTTCACCGCTGACAATGGACATTGTTGAAGGAGAAGTCACCGGAGGGGATCTGGTGGAAGAAAATATGCCTCCTCCACCTTCAGCTCATATCGAGGGGCCTCCTGCAAGTTCGAGTTCGGGGGAACAGACAGTGGAACGGTCGGGACGGGGAGAAATGGTCCCTGCAGCCTCCTTGATTCATGTGGCTCCGGAGGTTGACCTTTCCGTCCTGTCCAGTCTCCAGATCCTTCAGGCGGTAGAGAAGGAGATGGCTGCTATTCAAGCATTCTATCGCTCAGAGCTTATTTCCCTGGTGGTAGGGGCGTCAAGTTTCGGTGCATCTTCTTCAACTTTGCTAACTACTCTTCCTCTGACGCCTTCTTCTTCGAAAGTTTTCGATGAATCATCGAGGGATGTGGTTGACAGTTTCTACCGCCACCTGAAGCGAGGGGTTGAGGCTGCCGTGGAGAAGGGAACATCTTTTGCATTGGCCCGTTAATATGCTCGTGGCCAGATTGAACTTCTCAGAACCCTCTCCGGTGGGGCAGGAATGGTTGATCGTTTGGAGCCCAGGTTACTAGAAGCTGATCAGCTGGTGGCTCAGTATCGAGTACTGCGGCAAGTTGATCTGTCTTCAGCAATAGATCAGGAGCGTGCCTTCCTTTTAACTGCCATGGAAAAGGTAAGGACGGTACGGGAGACGTCCAAGCCCGTTCTGATGAAGGACCTCCAAGATTTGTCGCTGAAGTACGATCAATTAAGCCACAGCAGAGAGGAATGCATCACTTGGAAAGAGGCCGCTTCTCGTGGGGTAGCCGAGACCAAGGAGCAGATCCTCCTGCTTCAGAGAAAACTGGTTTCTTTGGAGTCTGAGCTGTAGGCCTCTCGTGACGACAAGGAGCTAATTTTTCGGGAGATCGACAAGGTCACCCGAACCTCAGATGCCTTGGAGCAAGCCCTGAAGAAACTTGAAGATGGTTGGCAGGCCCATGCGCATCTGGAGGATGCAGAGAAGCTGACGCAAGAGGCTGAGCGTCGGGCCACCCTGAGAATTGAGCGGTCGACGTCCAAACTGAAGGATCGGCTCCGAGAATTATGTGTCGCCGAACCATGATCGGCTTTTTTCTTTCTTTTATTATTTTTCTTCATCTTTTTGAAAGGGATATGGTCCCAGAAAATATAGTACTTTTTGATTTAAATAAATGACTTTCGTTTGCATCATCTTTTATCTGTCATGCTTGTACTGCACCTTTGGTAGTATATGTTTGCCCCACTGAGGGACCTTCTGTGGACCTATTACCCTTGGCAAACCTTGGTTTTAGGTACGGATAATAAGTTTGATAGGCATACCTAGAACAACTCCGCGGTAAGGTGGATATGGAAGTTCTTGGTATCGGGCGAAAGAATGCCATGGAACAGCTGGGCTCCAGAGGCATGAGATTATGAGAAAAGAGGCGCGCGTACTAGAGAACCTAGTACAGCATTTGTGGTCAACTGTGGACATTTGTGGTCAACTGTGGACATTTGTGGGCCTATTATCCTTGGCATACCCTGGTTTTGGGTACGGATAATAAGTCGAGAGAAAACCGACATACTTACTCAGAGGTAATGAGGACGTGGTAAGTATGAGGGCTTTACAATGGAGTCTTCCTACTCAGAGGTAATGAGGACGTGGCAGGAGTGGACTCCACGAAGGGTACATAGAACAACTCAGAGGTAATATGGAAGTGGAAGTTCTATATAAGGGGTGGTTTGTTTTTGATGGACGTGAAACAACTCAGAGGTGACATCGACGTTGCTGTTTCGGGAATTTTGTGGACCTGTTACCCCTTTTTATGTACTGAAAGTGCGGGTAATAGATTATGAAGAAGATGCTCTTTTAGGGAGGAAGTTTAGAGGTATGATTATACATGACTCACTACCCAGAAGACGCGATATAGATTCATTTGGAGTGACCAGAGTGTAAGTTCAGCGGTACTTAAGAGTACATAACTCAACAATCTGGTTGAATCAGCGGATGTCGTTTAGACATAGTATTTCTTCAGGAACTTGCCGTTGATGTGCATTATAAGCAAGTCTCCATTTTGCTTTGCGAGACGGTATACACCATTGGAGAATACAGCCTCGATGATAAATGGGCTTTCCCACTTTGGCTGGAATTTGTCGGCGGTTTTGTGAGTCATAACCATCGGCCTCCGAACTGCCAAGACGAGATCGCCTACTTGGAATGTTATGAGTTTAACCTTCTTGTTGAAGGCTCCAGAGATGCGGGCTTGATAAAGCTCGATTCGCTGTTGAGCTAGCAGGCATTTTTCATCTAAGGCCTCCAACTCTTGTAGCCGACGACGGTAATTATCATCCGTCGTCAATCGGTAAGTGAGGGCGACACGGAGCGAGGGGATTTGAGTCTCTAATGGGAGAACTGCCTAACTTCTGTACACCAAAGAGAATGGTGTGTTCCCAGTGGCCGTCCGGACTATAGTACGGTACGCCCATAAGCATTCGCTAAGCTTTTTATTCCAGTCGTATTTGTTTGAGGACACGAACTTTTTGAGAAGCTTGATTATAGTTTTGTTGAATGCTTCTGCCAAACCATTAGCCGCCGGGTTGTAGGGCGTTAACGCAATATTCTGGATCCGATGTTTGTCGCAAAACCGATAAAATGCGTGGCTTGCAAACTGCGGACCATTGTCGTGGATGATCCTTCGAGGCAGTCCAAAGTGATAGATGACGTGATGCTTGAGGAAGCTGATCACATTTGATGTCTTTACTTCTACAAGTGGGACAGCTTATGCCCACTTGGAGAAGTAATCCGTAATTGCCAGTATAAAACGGTGTCCTCTGGATGAAGGTATTATGATTGGACCAATAATATCCATCCCCCACGCCTCAAATGGCCATGTCACTCCCCGATCCTGGAATATGTATTTTAATAAGTAAACCGATAAATTGTATTTACCTTGTATTTATACTATATTTATTATGCAGTATTTCTTCATGCATTTCCCAAAAATATTCGACAAAATATTATTTCCTAATTTATTTTCTGTATTTGGGCCTACAGTTTTGGCTCATTTGGGTAACCCATTCTTGGTTCACCAATGGATCATCATGAACCCTTTGGTTCATCATGAACCCATGGGTCCAAGATCTTTATATATAACTCATCTCATTCTCTCTCCTCTTATTTACTTCCTCTCATTTATTTCCTCCACCAACCAAGGCAAGTACCAACTTGCTCAAGAGATGGATCAATAATTTTGTCAATGATTTCTTACAAAACTATTTGCCAAAACATGTTCTTCTCCTCAATCTATACTAGTTTAGAACTTGGAAATTTCCATTTTGAAGCTTTGATTTTTGTAGATCTAGGTTTTAATCATTTTCGGATTTTGCATGGTTTGATCTACCTTAGTTGGATTTTATGGGTTTTTGATGCTTCCATGTGGAAGTGCATTCAGTTTCACCCAAGTTGGAACTTTGGAAATCTGGATTTGGAGTTCGGATGGCCAAGTTATGATGCTTTGAAGTTTGGGTTCAGCCATGGTGTTCTTGCTGTTTGGAGAAGACAGTGAACAGTGTGCTCCTGTTTGAGCATGCTTCCTGTTGGAAGCGTGTCTCTCCTTGAGCTTGCGTGACTTTTCACGCAGCTCTCTCCTTGAGCTTGCGTGACTTTTCACGCAGCTCTCTCCTTGAGCCTGCGTGACTTTTCACGCAGCTCTCTCCTTGAGCTTGCATGACTTTTCACGCAGCTCTCTCCTTGAGCCTGCGTGACTTTTCACGCAGCTCTCTCCTTGAGCTTGCGTGACTTTTCACGCAGCTCTCTCCTTGAGCCTGCGTGACTTTTCACGCAGCTCTCTCCTTGAGCTTGCGTTACTTTTCACGCAGCTCTCTCCTTGGGCTTGCGTGACTTTTCACGCAGCTCTCTCCTTGAGCTTGCATGACTTTTCATGCAGCTCTTCCCTTGAGTCTGCGTGACGTTTCACGCAGCTCTTTCCTTGAGTCTGTGAGACTTTTCACGCACGCTGCCTTGAGTGAGCCTGAGTGAGCCTGCGTGACTTTTACCCCTTGAGCGTGCGTGCTTTTGTGCGTACGCTTATGATATTTTATTAGATATTATATGCTTATTTTATATCCTTACACCTTTTGTCCCGAGCATGATATGAGCACTAATGTGACCCCGGAGAACAAAGTGTTCCTATCCGATACATGTACCTGAATGTCCCAGTTCTTGTTTATGCTCGACAAATGACTCGTAACTCCACGTGGCGTATTTGCAATGATGTATTACACTAAGGAGGGTAGCACATGTTGACATACTGATTGACATGGATCCTCTTTGGGGTACTCGTACTAAAGTACGACTTTAGGAGGATAATCATGCAGGTCACAGCATGTGAGTCCAAGATTTCACCTAGGGTTAAACTAGGAAACTAAATATACTAGATGCATGGGGAGGGCAAATCCCGAGATCGTGTTACACCAGCCGCCTTGAGATATTGTCTCGACGCGCCGGCTGGTCTCCACGGATACTGTGTCATCTGCAACGAGTGGATGACTGTATCCGATTAATTCCTGCTATATATTATATGTTTTAGCAAGGTGGCCTTACGAGGGACTTGTGCTCAATCATACCTGTCTACGCGAACCCCTGCGTGGGCTAGCCTTGCTGGAAAGATACGATCTGAGGATTTCTACATAACATGATGCGAGAATAACCTCGTCCCACTAGAAACTCGTAGACTTGATTGGCCGTGAAAACGACTTGCTTGTATCCTATTACCTTCCGTGAATAACTGAGGGAAACGGACTGTCATGGTACGTGATCCAACCCATGTTCTTGTTTGATTGTTGGGTTGGTTATCGTACTATGACAGGCTGTGGACCGAAGTTATGAACGGAAGACTTATTCTGGTTGTGAAGTGCTACTTCTGTGAATGACTGAGGAACATCGTCTATCATGGTACATGATCCAACCCATATTCTTGTTTGATTGTTGGGTTGGTTATTGTGCTGCGATAGGCTATCGACCGAAGTCACGATCAGGAGATTTTATTGCTTATACCTTTTAACTTATGTGAAAGTTATAGAGTACGACACGTCCCGACTCCATGCGGCACCTTTTGTCCTTGTTTGGTTGTAAGGGTGCCATATGGGTTCGAAGATGTTGCGCTACTCTATAATAGTAGCATAAGTATTACTATTATCAATCATTCTATTAACTGGGTTTTTAATCTTAACTCTTGTGCCCCTTTGGCGGTACTTGCTATTCGGGGCTGACCCCGCTGGTTTTGTTTGGCCAGATATCGTAGCAGAGCCAGAGGACACGATCTTCCTCCCTGACATTCATGGTGCATACTAGGAGCATGGCGGTTCGGGGACTCGAGTGGGTTTCTTCTCCACCACTCCTGTTTATACTTTTGCGACGTTTAGCCACCGGCATCTATTAGCCGGATTACTTGATATTTTGTGTCAGTACAGAATTATAATTAAACAGACTGCAACTGTGTATAATTTTGTACTTCTGACTCTCTGAGATAGCTAAATTATAAAGCTAGTCTCTCATGATCATTTTGATGAAGCGTCGGGGACGCCTTACTGCTTTATCTTTAATGTTCATTTAATTGCTGATGTGATTTGATTGATTGAGACATAGAACTCTGTGGGACCATAGGTGACTTGATTGTAGCATGTACCTCCTAGTCTCTCGACAGCCACGATCGTCGTATGATGTTACGTACCTCATATGGAGTAGCTGGCCTAGTCCGTCTCTGTATTTCGGTACTGGGGCGCGACAAGGTTTTAGTGGTGGCCCATGCAGGTCTGATTTTCAGACTTGTGGGGTATTGCGAATTATTAGGAGTCTCAATCAAAACTTGTTCCCCTTGAAATTTCGTTTCGAATTCTCTGTCCTTGCCTTGATCTCTAACCTGACTTGCATCCTCGAAATCTTCCTCGTTCG
Organism: Iris pallida; assembly: GCA_029216955.1. Lineage (NCBI taxonomy): Eukaryota > Viridiplantae > Streptophyta > Magnoliopsida > Asparagales > Iridaceae > Iris > Iris pallida. The sequence continues at coordinate 32,086,803 of JANAVB010021599.1, forward strand.
GACTTGATAATCTTATATTCTTCTCTATAGGGGTGCTTCATTCTCAGTAGCGGGTGAGGCCCATGAGGAAGAGCAGTAAGAGCATGGCTCGACTGGGCAGCAACAGGGGAGAGAACCTTTCCTAGGGCAGGTACAAGCAGAAGTGGAACCAGAGGCAGTGCAGCCGCAGGTTATTGAAACTCCTGCAGCACCAACAGCGACGGCAGTACCAGACGCCGTAGTACTCCTGGAGATCATCCGGGGGTTTCTTGTCACTAACCAACAGCAACAGAGTCGGCAGCAGGAGCAGAACGTGTTGCTAAACCAAGGGATTCAGTTAGCTCTTGTGTCGGGGCTGACTCGGGAGCATCAGAAAGGTTTCGTCGCTTGAACCCGAGGTATTTTGATGGCACGGAGGATGCCATCACTGCGGATGCCTGGATTCAAGACATCGAAGCCATTCTTGTGGCAGCCAAGGTTCCAGATGATGAGAAGGTTGATCAGGTCAAACTGGTACTTCAGGATCTTGCCCGCGACTGGTGGGCATCAGAAGAAGTTGGTGTAAGGCGCCCTGTTCGTTGGACCACCTTCAGTGACAGATTCAAGGCCAAGTATTTTGGCGTAGTAGCTCGATATGAGCTCCAGCAGAAGTTTATCAGTCTCAAGCAAGCAGGCAAGACCGTAGATGGGTATGCAGCAGAGTTCTGCAGATTGTGCCGTTTCGCACCAGCAATAGTGGCAACGGAGCCAGAGAAAGCTATGAGGTTCCAGCAGGGACTTCATTTGGAACTACTGCAGCTTGTGGAAGGACACGACTACCAGACGTTTGATGCTATTTTGACGGCCGCTCGGAGGCACGAGCTTACCCAGCAGAGGTTGGCATCGAGGACAGGAGGTCAGAAGAGATCTCATTCCCAGGTTGGAGGAGGAGCAATACAGCGAACATCGGCACCAGCACCCGGTATACGTATTCATGATGTAGGAGCGCCGCGGAGGACGGCCGTGTCAACTAATACAGTACCAGTTCGACATCAGCAGTCGAGGAACTAACAACAGCGTCAGGGAGCACCCCAGGGCTGTACATTCTGTGGGAAGGCAGGGCACACGAGGGAGGTGTGCCGGTCAGCGAATGGCTTATGCTTGAGGTGTGGTAGTTCAGACCACCGTATCTCCACTTGTCCTGTGATGCAGAGGCCAGGAGGGCCAGCTCAGCAGTTTCCAGCATTGCCAGCTCCGGTGGCAACCCCGAGTGGAGGGCCAGTATTAGCAGTAAGGCCCCTAGCCCAGCGTCTACCAACGCAGGCTCAGATGTTTCGCCAGGCACAGGAAGCCGAAGGCCCTCAGAGGCAGCAACAGCATGGTCGAGGAAGGCCGCAACAAGGGGCTCCGCGGGGCCAAGCTCTCACATTGACCTTGGGAGAGGCTCTAGCGTCTAGTGACGTGGTGGCAGATAAAATTCTCGTCACCTCATTTCCCGCTGTAGCATTATTTGATTCAGGCGCTACTCATTCATTCATCTCTGCACAATATGCTACACGGATTGGATTAGAGTTTGAGGCATTGCCAGAGAGGATGGATATACTCACCGGCAATGGGCTCGTAGAAGTTAGCAGGGTGTGCTTTTCATGTCCGGTAGAGGTGTGTGGGCATTTATTGCCCGCATCATTGATTGAATTCCCTATGGAGAATTGTGATGTTGTTCTTGGCATGGACTGGTTGAGAGACAGTCATGCGACAATTGATTGTAGAGGAGGTAGGGTCATATTCAGCGTTCCTAGGATGGAACAGTTCATCTTTACTCGAACCTTGAAGAATCAGGCCGGAGGCGTCATCTCAGCAGCAGTGTCAGAGCCAGGACAGATTCCGAGAGTGGTCGAAGATTTTTTCGACGTCTTTCCTGATGAGCTCCCAGGGATACCCCCAGTCAGAGAGGTAGAATTTAGCATTGAGTTGAACCCTGGAACGAGGCCTATTGCAGACAGAGTTTACAGAATGTCACCGTCAGAACAGGATAAGTTGTATCAACATGAAGAAGAGTTAAAGTCTAAGGGATTCATCCGAGATAGTAAATTGCCCTGGGCCGCGCCAATGATTCTAGTTCCCAAAAAGGATGGGTCGACGAGGATGTACATCGACTACCGCAAGCTGAATACAGTAACAGTGAAGAATAAGTACCCGCTACCAAGGATTGATGACCTGTTTGACCAGTTGAGCAAGGCCAGTGTCTTTACCAAGATCGATCTTCGGTCGGGATACTATCAAGTAAGAGTCCGGGAGCAAGACATACCGAAGACAGCATTCAGATCTAGATATGGGCATTATGAGTTTTTAGTAATGCCCTTTGGACTAACCAACGCCCCCGCAGTATTCATGGATTTAATAAACCGCATCTTTCTGCCGTATTTGGATAAATTTGTGGTGGTGTTGACATTCTTGTCTATTCCAGCAGTGTAGAGGAGCATGAGAAACATCTTAGGACTGTCTTACAGACATTGAGGGAGCATCAACTTTATGTGAAGCTCGACAAGTATGAATTCTGGTTAGATCACATTTCGTTCCTGGGGCATGTAATTTCTGGGGCAGGATCCGAAGAAGATTGAGGCCGTGGAGCATTGGCCGGTCCCGAGAACGGTTGCAGAAGTACGAAGTTTCATAGGATTAGCTGGTTACTACAGAAGGTTCGTGGCGGACTTTGCCAAGATCTCTGCGCCCTTAACGCGTTTGACGCACAAGGACGTAGAGTTTGTTTGGTCAGCTAGCTGTCAGGCATCATTTGAAGAATTGAAGAAGTGGTTGATCTCAGCCCCGATCTTGACGCTTCCAGTAGGAGCGGGAGGCTTTACAGTATATTATGACGCATCTGGGAAGGGTCTTGGATGTGTATTGATGCAGCACGGAAAGGTGATAGCATATGCGTCTCGGCAGCTTCGAGACCATGAGAAGAATTACCCGACTCACGATTTGGAGTTAGCAGCTATGGTGTTTTTACTCAAGTTGTGGAGGCATTATTTATACGGAGATCGGGTAGAGATCTATACTGATCATAAGAGTTTGAAATACGTATTCACGCAGCGAGATTTGAACATGAGGCAAAGAAGATGGTTAGAACTGCTGAAGGATTTTGATTTAGATCTTCAGTATCATCCAGGCAAGGCGAATATAGTTGCAGATGCACTGAGTAGGAGAGACAGTGCCTTTATCTTGACCTCGCAGAAGTATATTTTAGAAGACCTTCAGAGTATGGGAATCAAAGTAGTTTTGCCAAGGGATATAGAAAGAATGACCAGTATGCAGATTCAGTCAACCTTAGTAGAGAGGATAAGGGCAGCACAAGCAGGAGATCCACAGATTCAGAAGTTGCGGTCGGAGTGTGAATCAGGCCGTAGGAAGGAGTTAGTGATTCATGAAGATGGTACGCTCAGGTTTAGAAACAGACTCTGTGTACCGAGTGGAGACCTTCGATAAGAAGTTATGTCCGAAGCTCATAGTTCTATTTACTCCATTCATCCAGGAGGAACGAAGATGTATCGAGATATCAGGCAGTACTTTTGGTGGAATGGCATGAAAAGAGAGATAGCGAGATTTGTATCCAAGTGTCTGGTATATCAGCAGGTAAAAACCGAGCAGCAGAGACCAGCAGGGTTGCTACAGCCGCTTTCTATCCCAGAATGGAAATGGGAGCACATCACGATAGATTTCGTGACCGGTTTACCTAGATCCCCGGCTGGCAAGAATGCAGTCTGGGTAATAGTAGATTGACTCACGAAGGTCGCTCATTTCCTTCCCTTTCGAGTTGGACAGACTACTGAGCAGTTAGCAGAAATGTACATGAAGCAGATAGTAAGGCAGCACGGTGTTCCAGTTAGTATAGTATCAGATCGGGATACGCGGTTTACTTCCCATTTTTGGCGGAGCTTACACCAAAGTTTGGGAACCAAGTTAAGATTCAGTACTGCTTATCATCCACAAACCGACGGGTAATCAGAAAGAACCATCTAGACGTTAGAAGATATGCTACGGGCGTGTACCTTGGATTTTGGCGGATCTTGGGAGGATCACCTTCATCTAGTGGAGTTCTCCTATAACAACAGCTATCAGGCTAGCATTCAGATGGCCCCGTTCGAAGCATTGTATGGAAGGAAGTACAGGTCCCCTTTGGCATGGGACAACGTCAGAGAACGGAAGTTTTTGGGACCAGAGATGATCACGCAGACTGTGGAGATAGTCAAGTTGGTCAGAGAGCGCCTTCGAGTTGTACAGGACCGACATCGTCATTGGGCAGATCAGCATCGTAGGCCTCTGGAGTCCAGAGTTGGCGACCAAGTGTTTTTGCAGATTTTGCCTACTCGGGGTATCATCAGATTTGGAACCCGAGGAAAGCTTAGTCCAAGATACGTTGGTCCTTTTAAGATTCTCGCTCGGGTAGGCGATGTGGCTTATCGACTTGCCCTTCCGCCTTTGTTAACTGGCATACATGATGTGTTTCATGTGTCCCAATTATGTGGGTATGTCCCGGATCCGAGTCATGTCCTCGATCATTCTGAGTTAGTCGTTGGTACCGACCTAACTTACGAGGAACAACCCATATCTATCTTAGACCGGCGAGAAAAGGTACTCAAGAATCGGACGATAAGCCTTGTCCATGTTTCTTGGAACCATCACTCTTCGGAAGAGTCAACCTGGGAGTGTGAGGACGAGATCAGATCTCGGTATCCGCATTTGTTTGACTAATAAGGTATATTTTTGTACCTTATTGACACGATTCCATGCTTATCTGCACTTGCTTGTTTTGCACTTTATGATGTACGATAATAACTGCTATGATAGTTAACTTGTATATGATTGAGCGTTGCTTGCCCTGATTTCACTATCCGATCTTGGCTGGAATTCCGAGGATGAAATTTTTCTAAGAAGGGTAGAGATGTCACTCTCCGATCCTGGAATACGTATTTTAATACGTAAACCGATAAATTGTATTTACCTTGTATTTATACTATATTTATTATGCAGTATTTCTTCATGCATTTTCCAAAAATATTCGACAAAATATTATTTTCTAATTTATTTTCTGTATTTGGGCCTACAGTTTTGGCTCATTTGGGTAACCCATTCTTGGTTCACCAATGGTTCATCATGAACCCTTTGGTTCATCATGAACCCATGGGTCCAAGATCTTTATATATAACTCATCTCATTCTCTTTCCTCTCATTTACTTCCTCTTATTTATTTTCTCCACCAACCAAGGCAAGTATCAACTTGCTCAAGAGATGGATCAATAATTTTGTCAATGATTTCTTACAAAACTATTTGCCAAAACATGTTCTTCTCCTCAATCTATACTAGTTTAGAACTTGGAAATTTCCATTTTGAAGCTTTAATTTTTGTAGATCTAGGTTTTAATCATTTTCGGATTTTGCATGGTTTGATCTACTTTAGTTAGATTTTATGGGTTTTTGATACTTCCATGTGGAAGAGCATTCAGTTTCACCCAAGTTAGAACTTTGGAAATCTGGATTTGGAGTTCGGATGGCCAAGTTATGATACTTTGAAGTTTGGGTTCAGCCATGGTGTTCTTGCTGTTTGGAGAAGACAGTGAACAGTGTGCTCCTGTTTGAGCACGCTTCCTGTTGGAAGCGTGTTTCTCCTTGAGCTTGCGTGACTTTTCACGCAGCTCTCTCCTTGAGCCTGCGTGACTTTTCACGCAGCTCTCTCCATGAGCCTGCGTGACTTTTCACGCAGCTCTCTCCTTGAGCCTGCGTGACTTTTCACGCAGCTCTCTCCTTGAGCCTGCGTGACTTTTCACGCAGCTCTCTCCTTGAGCCTGCGTGACTTTTTCACGCAGCTCTCTCCTTGAGCTTGCATGACTTTTCATGCAGCTCTCTCCTTGAGCCTGCATGACTTTTCACGCAGCTCTCTCCTTGAGCTTGTGTGACTTTTCACGCAGCTCTTCCCTTGAGTCTGCGTGACTTTTCACACAGCTCTTCCCTTGAGTCTGCGTGACTTTTCACGCACGCTGCCTTGAGTGAGCCTGAGTGAGCCTGCGTGACTTTTACCCCTTGAGCGTGCGTGCTTTTGTGCGTACGCTTTTGATATTTTATTAGATATTATATGCCCATTTTATATCCTTACACCTTTTGTCCCGAGCATGTTATGAGCACTAATGTGACCCCGGAGAATAAAGTGTTCCTACCCGATACATGTACCTGAATGTCCCAGTTCTTGTTCATGCTCGACAAATGACTCATAACTCCACGTGGCGTATTTGCAATGATGTATTACACTAAGGAGGGTAGCACATGTTGACATACTGATTGACATGGATCCTCTTTGGGGTACTCGTACTAAAGTACGACTTTAGGAGGATAATCATGCAAGTCACAGCATGTGAGTCCAAGATTTCACCTAGGGTTAAACTAGGCAACTAAATATACTAGATGTATGGGGAGAGCAAATCCCGAGATCGTGTTACACCAGCCGCCTTGAGATATTGTCTCGACGCGCCAGCTGGTCTCCACGGATACTGTGTCATCTGCAACGAGTGGATGACTGTATCCGATTAATTCCTGTTATATATTATATGTTTTAGCAAGGCCTTACGAAGGACCTGTGCTCAATCATACCTGTCTATGCGAACCCCTGGGTGGGCTAGCCTTGCTGGAAAGATACGATCTGAGGATTTCTACATAACATGATGCGAGGATAACCTCGTCCCACTAGAAACTCGTAGACTTGATTGGCCGTGAAAACGACTTGCTTGTATCCTATTACCTTCCGTGAATAACTGAGGGAAGCGGATTGTCACGGTACGTGATCCAACCCATGTTCTTGTTTGATTGTTGGGTTGGTTATCGTACTATGACAGGCTGTGGACCAAAGTTATGAACGGAAGACTTATTCTGGTTGTGAAGTGCTACTTCTGTGAATGACTGAGGAACATGGTCTATCATGGTACATGATCCAACCCATGTTCTTGTTTGATTGTTGGGTTGGTTATTGTGCTACGATAGGCTATCGACCGAAGTCACGATCAGGAGATTTTATTGCTTATACCTTTTAACTTATGTGAAAGTTATAGAGTACGACACGTCCCGACTCCATGCGGCACCTTTTTTCCTTGTTTGGTTGTAAGGGTGCCATATGGGTTCGAAGATGTTACGCTACTCTATAATAGTAGCATAAGTATTACTATTATCAATCATTATATTAACTGGGTTTTTAATCTTAACTCTTGTGCCCCTTTGGCGGTACTTGCTATTCGGGGCTGACCCCGCTGGTTTTGTTTGGCCAGATATCGTAGCAGAGCCAGAGGACACGATCTTCTTCCCTGACATCCATGGTGCATACTAGGAGCATGGTGGTTCGGGGACTCGAGTGGGTTTCTTCTCCACCACTCCTGCTTATACTTTTGCGGCGTTTAGCCACCGGTATCTGTTAGCCGGATTACTTGATATTTTATGTCAGTACAGAATTATAATTAAACAGACTGCAGCTGTGTATAATTTTGTACTCCTGACTCTCTGAGATAGCTAAATTATAAAGCTAGTCTCTCATGATCATTTTGATGAAGTGTCGGGGATGCCTTACTGCTTTATCTTTAATGTTCATTTAATTGCTGATGTGATTTGATTGATTGAGACATAGAACTCTGTGGAACCATAGGTGACTTGATTGTAGCATGTACCCCCTAGTCTCTCGACAGCCACGATCGCCGTATGACGTTACGTACCTCATATGGAGTAGCTGGCCTAGTCCGTCTCTGTATTTTGGTACTGGGGCGTGACAGGCCAGGATGCCACCGTCGGATGTAGGAACTCAAATGGTTGGTGTATGAAATCTGCGTGGACCTGACAAGCTTTGTACTTTCTTGTATAGTCTATCACATCTGCTACCATCGTAGGCCAGTAATAGCCCATCCGGGAAGGCGGTCTTGCAGCTTTGGGCCAGGTTGATGGGCCCCACAAACACTGTCGTGAGCTTCGCATACCGCTTATTTGGCCTCTGTATTTGACAAATACCGAAGCAGTAGTCCATCGTAGGATCGCCGATACAGCATTTTTGTCTCAGTATCGTAGAAAAATCTGAGAGAACGTCTTCTGATAGAGGTGGCTTCTTTCGGGTTCTTCGACAAGATGCCATAGACTGCAAAGTCAATAAATGGGAGCCTCCAGTCCTGTGTCTCATCGACCGTCAGGGCAGAATAACTTTTGGTAAATTGGACGTTGTTCTTCGAACAGACCAATTCATGGCCTATTACGTCAACCAAATGATGAGTATGATTTGGGATCGCCAGAGAGGCGGCTAGTCCTGCTAAGGCATCGGCTTTAATGTTCCGGAGCCTTGGAACATGTTCTATAAAGAACCCTTTCAAGGACGTGATGATGGCGATTGCTATCTGATGATAGGGGATCATGTCCTCGTGGCGAACTTCATATGAATCCCGGATCTGGTAGACGATTAACTGCGAATCGCCATATGCTTCCAGGTACTCTACCCCCAGTTCTTTCGCAAGTCGGAGGCCGATGACCAAAGCATTGTACTCGGCCACATTGTTTGAGCAGGGTTCTGTAAGGGAATATGCCTGGTTGATCACCAAGCCAGAGGAAGAAATTAATACCACTCCGACCCCAACGACGATGTTGCCCTTGGGCCCGGTTCTTGAAGCACCGTCAAAGAACATTCGCCAGACAGTATTGTGGGAAGCCATATTTGAATTGGCAACCTCGTTTGGGATTTCTTCGTATATTCTAGTTGACTCCTAACCTGGATGGGCTGCTAAAATATCTGCCAGAGCTTGACCTATAACAGCCTTCTGCAGGACGAAGATCATGTGGTAGGGGGATAATAATATCGCCCAGGTTGCGAGGCGAGAGCTGAGTGCACCCGGCTTGGTTATGAGAACCCTGAGGGGGTTAACTCGAGATATGACATGGATGGTTTGTCCTATAACATAGTATCGCATCTTCTGGATAGTGAACACCAAAGCAAGACATTCCTTTTCTACGGCGATGTATCTATGCTCAGGTCCTATCATCATTCGGCTGAGATAATAGATGGCTTGTTCATGCCCTGCATCATTGTTCTGTGCTAATAGAGCACCGAAGGAATGCTCCATCGCTCGCATATAGAGCAAAAATGGTTTTCCAGCAACCGGGGCTACCAGGACAGGAGGGTTTGACGAGTATTCTTTAATATTGTCGAAGGCGCGTTGGCACTCTTCATCCCATATGAAGGAGACGCCCTTCTTCATGAGGTAGGTGAATGGTTAACATCGCCCGAAGAGGTTAGAGATAAACCTCCTGATATAAGCTAGTCTCCCTTGAAGGCCTCTGAGTTCTCCGTTGATATGTGGCATCGGCATTCTTTAAACCAAAGGGCATGACTGTGTAACAGTACACGCCAATCGGCGTTCGGAATGATGTATGCTTTTCATCATCAGAAAACATCTTAATTTGGTTGTATCTTCAGAAGCATCCATGAACAACATGCGCTCAAAGCCACATGTGTTGTCAATCATTATGTCCGTAATAGGAAGAGGGAACTCATCCTTAGGACTTGCTTCGTTCAGATTTCGGAAGTCGATGCAAATTCGGATCTTCCCATTTTTCTTGAGGACTGGTACTATATTGGCGACCCAGTCTGGATGTTGTTCCTTCCGGATGAATCCGCTGGCTATCAGTTTGTTGACCTCAGCTTCGATAGAATTCATGACATCTGGGCGGAACCGTCGTTGCTGCTGCTTGACAGGCTTTGCGTCCGACTGAATATTGAGCTTATGGAGGGCAACCTCGGGGTCTAGCCCTGGTATGTCTTTATAGCTCCAGGCGAACACATCAATATATTCCCTGACGAGTTACAAAAGTGCCTCCTGCTCTTCGTCTGTCAGGCTTTTGCTGACGAAGATTGGCTTTGGAGAGGATTCATTGCCGAGGTCAACTTGCATGACCTCATCTTCGGTAGGAGGATCTCTCTATTCAAAATGCTTCTCCCACTGCACGTCTAGTTGTTGAACCCAAGGCTCTAACTCGAGAAGCTCGGGTACATCTTCGTCTTCTTCATAAACGTCAAAAACTGCCATATTGACATACAAAACTTGCATGAATATGTCTCCGATGCTGACATCCGAATTAGAAGTGGATGATCCGGTCGAATGTGAATGCCAGTCACATTCTTCATCTGAGCTTTCAGGAGTTGTTGCAGGTGTAACATAGCCTAGACCACAACTGGTCTTGTTGTAGTAATCCTGTGGTTTTCCAGTCGGGACTGGCAATTGCAAAGGTAATCGCCAGCCAGTGCCGTAGTTCAAGCCTGGCATAGCCTCCATATCATACCCCTATTTTTGTATGAGGTACTTGGATCGGGAGCTATACAGGTAAAGGGGCAGTCTCCCAGTGTCAGATTCGAGATCAATTTCTTCTATCCTGAAAGACTGTGGATCATTCTTCCAGCAGAAGATGATTGGATGGTCCTCTTCCTCAAATATGAAGAAAGCATCTTCCACAGGAGTTAGTTGGTTCATGGTATATACGTTTGTCACTCGTGTGTGTAGGTTGGTGCCTATACCGTGTTCCATAGCGTACATCATACAAAGCTCATTAAGCTCGAGGTAGTTCAAAGATAGCCCTTTATTGATGAAATAAGGTATTTTTTTCAGGTGGACTTACATCGTCAGCAGAAGGAACATCAATGTGAGCAGCCACATACTTGGCTAGCTCTAACTCCTCTTCGGCCACCCCTTGTATTAATGAAGAATGGGAGGATGACCTGGACAGCTTGATCATCAGGGGCTCCACTGGTGTTGCTGAACGTGGAGTCGTTGGCGCACTAGCGACCCCCGGCTTAGTGCTTGGTATTGAACGGGGAGTTATTGGCTCACTAGCAATCCCCGGCTTAGCGCTCGGCTGTCGACTTGTCCTGGAAAGACGAATCGTTAGTGGCTTAACAGAAGGATTGGACTCTTCTGTTTATTGTTGACCAGCTCTAGGTAGCCTGATTGTCAGCAGCTCCGTAGTGGGTCTCGGTCCTTGGCCAGACCTTGGCAGTCGGATTGTCATCTGCTCCTTTTGTGCAGTGAGCACCGGAAGACTAGTTGCTTCTCTACGCAGAGTGGCTGTGAGAGGTGCAGTCTTGTCTGGTTTGCGGGATTGGAGATGGATTCTCAAGGGTTCTTTAGGCCCTGCAATGGCCTCTGTCTTCTCTTAAACATCCTCCTTGATCAGGTGCCTCTTTGATTTTTCATACAAGCAGGAATCTGAATAGTAGGATTCGACCCCTTTGAAGGTATCAATGTCGGCAAATTTCGTCTTCACGAAGCCGTGCTTGTCAACGTACTTGAAGTACTGGTACAATGTGGAGGGCACGATCATATAATCATGTATCCACGGACGCCCAAGGAGAATATTGTAGGAGGTGTCTGCATCGATGACATAGCAGGTTACTTTCGACTGAAGGTCGCCAATTTGGTACTTCAACGCGAATCTCCCCGATGGGATAGCTTCTCCCTGAATTGAAACCACTAATTACGGTACTGGTAGGAGTCAGCCGATGCATAGGGATGCACAGATGGTGAAGCAAGCTCTTTGGAATAATGCTTATCGAAGAACCGGGATCAATGTGCATCCGATCCACCTTGATGTCGCCGACATATCCAGTATAATACAGAGGGCGATCGTGTAGGTTGGTTTTGATAAGCATGTCCTGCGGAGTGAAGACAATGTTGGGCATTGCACCTGTACAAGCGCTGTCCTAGAGATACGTCGACGAGCTCTCCCCTGAAAGTTTCACCTGAGCCAGATATGCGTTGACATTCTGAAGTACTTCGCTCAATACGACGCGAACATCTTTGGAGAGTCTCAGGAGCTCGTATAACGATAATTTGGCTGGTGTGTTGGCCAATTGTATCAAAATATCAAATTGTAGGGTTTCTCCAGCCCATGAGACGTGTCTTTCCAGAGCGGCTTGTCAAAGCGGGTCTCCTTTGGCTTCGGCTTGTCGGTCGACGGAGGTTGAGATGGTCCTAGGGCATCAGCAGTGGCCGGCTGACGTTCTTCAACCGAGTTACCCGGCATAGGTTGAGTTTGTGCACCAAATCGGGTAACGACAGCTATCGCTTCTTCGACGTCGGCAGAGATTGTATGGCAGGACTTGACTTTTCTGCCCTTCTTCTTGCCAGTAGAGGGTGATGCTGGCTGGGTTACTTCAGACACTAAGTCCGGGTGGACCCACATGACCTCCCCTCATGATGTGGTGAGGGGTACCAGCCCAACAGCTTGGTCTCGGGGAGGTAGAAGATTAGCGACCTCCATTTTTGCCCGAAGACGGGTACTACGCCGTCTTGCATCCTCGTCGACAGGAAGCTGCCGAATTGGACTGACACCATGTTGGCAGCGACTATCACCTCCTCAAAATCAATGGCCAGGGCCTTGGAGTCGATGAGGTTCTGGATGTACCACTTCAATTGGAAGTAGTCTTGTGTAGCATGGTGGACGTAGCGATGGTAGTGACAGTACTTGGGGCTTTCCATCTCTGCAGGTCGAGGTTCATGTCTTGGCGGAGGGAGCTGAATTTTGTCTCCTTGTAAGAGCATGTCAAAGATGGGCTTGACATGACTATCCTCGAAGGAGTAAGTCATCTGCGGCCACTACTTTTTTGCTTGCTTCGGCTCGGACTTCGGGGCTGTGTCGGCAACCATAGCCTGTTTGCCCTTGTTGTCTCGGTTGTTGGAGGAATTACCGTCGTTATTGTTATTGGCATTAGGGCGTTTACCCTTGTCCTCCGTATCTGAGATGTGCAATCCCAGTTGGCGAGCTTTCTTCAACTTATCTTCTGTGCGAGTGGCGCTAATGATGAAAGTCTTCCAGTCCTTAAATTGACTTTCGTCCATCCAGAGGCTGATTGTGGGGAGCAGCCTCTTTTGGCAAATTTCAATTAAGGAAGAGTCCGGATTACCGGAGGGCAACTTCATTACAGTTTGGTAAAACCGCTTAATGTAGTTTCTTGTCAGCTACTTCTCTCCTTGGACAACGTCCATGAGGGTTGACATGGTCACATCTTGTCCCACCTCATAGAACCTCTCCAAGAACATATATTTGAAGCCAGCGAAGAAATGGATGCAGTTGTCCGACAAGTTACGGTACCAGTCGAATGCGACTCCCTCCAATGCCCCGACGAACAATCGTGTAAGGATGGCGTCGTCATACGACAGATGATCTGTTGTGACCTCAAAGTAAGTCATGTATCGGCTTGCAGATATCTTCCCGTCATAAGGGTTGATGTTGAAAGGTTTGTATTGAGGAGGGAAGGGGACATCTCTCCATGCAGCGGGATACGGCTGTCGTATCCTGAGGTCCTGAGAGTTTTCTCGGGCGTAAAATATTGTCCGAAGCTCCTGGACTTCTCTTCTCGCCTTCCTGGCCTCTTATGCAGCAGTAGGAGCCAACATTCCGGGTGGATTGTCTCCCGGGGTTGGTGCGGTTGTATTTGAGTCCGCATTGACGGCGGGACCCAAGCTTGTTTGGCCAGGTGTTCTTCCTTGGAGAGTCGGCAAGGCTGTCTTGATCTCGTCTACTGACTTGACCAGGGTATGAAGTATGGCCTCAAGAGTGTCGAGACGCTGTCGATCGCTGGAACCGTCCTGGTCATTCTCAGTCATAAATACTGTTCTCACACGAGGAACAGTGGAAGGAACTGTGGAGGATGTGCTCTCCAAATCATACCCCCGAATGGAGAAGTCGTCAGGATATGTAGGAATGTTCTCCTCCGATTCGGACTCAGAGGAAGTGCTACCCCCTGCATAGGAGGTTGCTTCGTCTTGGCACCCATGGACGTTTCCAGGGGTGTCTGGTTCTGTTGCATCTGTTGGGGGAACTGCCTCCCTTGGTTCATCTTCTTGAAACATCGAATTATCGTGGATGTTCCGGGGAGTGCTACCCCCAGCTACAGCTACCCCCAGGGATGTAGATGACGAATCTCCAAGTGTTAAAGATTTCGTCTTCGAGCGGGTGCCTTGATAAACTCCTCCTGTGGTGGTTGTGGACAACCGCTTGGATGAGAGTTTTTTTGACGCGCCAATTGAGATCATCGGGCTGGAGACATTTACTTTCTTCCCTTCCTTGCTGGTAGGGACTTTCCGGGTAGTATTGCAAGAGGTGAAAGAAAGCGCCTCGTCTCCCGAGCTTTGTTCTGGGACCGATCCTGGTCGCTGCAGTCGTTGGAAGATGGACTGCCGGCCCCCTTATACTGCTGCCTTGTTGAAGCAGCAATTGACAATGATTTGAGTACAGTAATGTCCATGGAAGGACTCTCTGCACACCAAGCTTTTTTCTCTTTCCTTGCGCTTGTGAAGGATCACATCACGCAAGTCAAATGCTTCTCGAGCAACCTTTATACTGGTTTTGTGGGCCTGGGAGTCCCGAGCACAAGAGTGTGTTGGTATCATGTTTGCTCCCTGACGTGGGGCTAGTAAAAGTACTTGCCTCTGATCATTATGGGAGACTCTTGAAAACTACCCTGTCCGTTGGCCGTCGGGGGCTGGACACGGGTAGTTTTGTACAACTTTCCATCAGAGGCCCGTATGACAGTTAGCGGGACTCCCTGATGGCCAGAAGTTGGGACAGCTGACTGAGCTTGACGAGCCCGTGCTGTCCTAGACTTCTTCGCTCTAGCACCCGAGGGTGCATAGTAGGAAGAGTCCAAATTGTGCCGTACAGATTTTGGCACATCCTCATGAGAGCTTCTGAAGTCAGGACCGTATGAGAGCCGGTCAAAGACTGAACCTGAGCCGCATAGGGTGGATGGCCTGCGACTGGGATTGGATGCCGCATAAGCCATCTCCCTACGGCTGGGCTTGGTGGCCGCATAAGCATCCTGCATGCGGTTGGAAGTTGTGGGGGCCGCATGAACCTTCTGTATACGGCTGGAATTTATGGCCGCATGAGGCTTTTATATGCGGTTGGAGTTTGTGGCCGCATGAGTCTTCTGTATGCGGTTGGAGCTTGTGGCCGCATGAGCCTTCTCCATGCGGCTAAGATTGGTGGCCGCATGAGCCTTCATGCGGTTGGCGCCCTTATGCGGCTTCCGTACAGAGTTCCCTTTTGCTCCCGCAAGTCCAGCATCGTAGTGCTTTCCTCTGCCAGACTTGGGGACAGCATGGTCGTCTGTGGCCTGAAGTGGGGCCGCATGTGAGTCTTCCCCGCTGTCTTGGGCAGCAGAGAACACTTCTTCCAGAGCTTGGGAAGGACCAACGGTCTTGGGCCTCCACACCCTGCCGGCCTTCTTCGTGCCGGCTCGCTTCTGGACCGGGCTAGCGCTTCCGTCAGAGAGCATCTCTTCAAACGCTTGCTGGTCGAAGTGAACAACCAGCATCTGTTGCGTGGAGCCGAGTTTGGCGGCGTCCGATTGCGTCACCAACTTCTCAGCAGTGGAGAAGTTAGTCCCCAGCAGAGTCGTCATCGTGTTTGCCATTGATTATCAAAGAACATAACATTTTTATGGGAGGACCAAACTTTAATTCACAATTATAAACTCGTTTGTACAAAGAGAGCCTAGGAACAAAACCTAGGAAAAGCAATCTAAGTACAATTATTTAATTTGGATTCTGGAGGGTGACGGTAGAGGCTCGGAAAAGTGCTATCAACTCTGCCTTTCTCCTTGGGCGATCGAACGCAACCTCGGCTCCGGCGAAGAAATGATGTCTTTCTGCTCGGCTCTGTGTTGCCCTATATGTCTCTATGTGTGTCTTCGTCCGTGTACAAGGGAATAGCACCTTGCTATTTATAAGAATTTGTGATGAGTGGGGTGTACAGCCACGTGGCCACATCCTTGTAACTGTGCCTTGAGAAGTGGGCAGTTGGGGATTGGTTAAGATTAATCTTGATCTGTTTGTTGTAATAAATCTGGACTGTTATATTGGTTGAAATAAATCTGAACTGCTATGATCTGTTGGTTACAATAAATCCGAGTTGTTAAGACTTAGTCAACTTCTGCCACGTATCCCAACTGCCACTAGGTTGCGAGTCGCATGAAGGACTGTCCCCCTGTCCGAGCCGCATGAGGGTGGCCTCACAACCGAACCGCATGAGGGTGGCCTCACAACCGAGCCGCGTGAGGGTGGCTTCACAACCGAGCCGTATGAGGGTGGCCTCACAACCGAGCCGCATGAGGGTGGCCTCACAACCGAGCCGCATGAGGGTGGCCTCACAACCGAGCCGCATGAAGGTCACTAAAGCGATCCGCATAAAGAACTTTCTTGGGATTTGTGAACTGTGCCAACTATCAGAAAGATTTTCTCGTATTTTTATGAGCATGTCGCGTCTCTTCTTTATGTCGGAGCCATCATGTCAGAGCCATGTCAGAGCTGTCACTTTGTGTCAGAGCATTAATGGCCAGCTGTACGGAGTAATTATGGCCAGCTGTATGGGCCTTTTTCGAACCGCATAAGGCCATGTGGCTTTTTCTGAGCCGCATAAAACTATCTGAGCCGCATGAAGCTCTTTGAGCCGCATGAAACCCCATAAGTTCTGAGCCGCATGGAGTTTTTGGGCCGCATAAGAATCATTATTCTTTTCCATGCTTCTACAGTATTGCACGGATTGAAAGCCCTATAAGAAATGAAGGGTCCTTCGAATTGGCAAGCGACTAGACTAGAGTAGCCCAATCTAACAAATAAGTCAATGGTTCATAAATTTTCTTTCTATCTGCATCATTAGATACTCTCTACTGCTCTTGAAACTTCACAGTTGCTCCCGATTATTCTTCCTTATCTTTCCGTCCTTCCTATTTCAGAGTGACGAATGGCCATGCTTATTAGAGTTTATCAATATTTCTTAGCTACTCGTATAAGTTGTTGTTTGTTAAATTTGGGTTGCTGGATAGATAGGAAAAGATTAAGTATGCATCGTTCAGTAGATATCTGTTGGTAGGATTGTTAGCAGCTAGTTAGAAGATGATAAGGTTTTGGCGATAGGAGATTTGATGGAGTAGTGTGACCAAAGGTGGGTAGAAGTCCTCAAGTATTCGGAGTTATAAAATGGCTGGAGAAGGTTATAAAATGGCTGGAGAAGGTTATAAAATACTTTGAGGAATTAAATTGAGAAGATGGTGGTAATAGTGGATTTATTCTGTTATTTTTATTTTTGAATTTTAGGCACGTCTAAGAGTTAGAATTTCGAGGACGAAATTATTTTTAAGGTGGGCAGATTTGTAGCTCTCCTTCCCAAAAATTTTGAAATATTTTATTATTATCTATTTTATGTAAATGGTGATTTTTAAATTTTATAAATAATTAATTAGTTAATTATTACGGTAGATGATTTTAGTCATGATTAAGAATTTGAGTACAAGGTGACTAGAAATTATGGCACGGATAGTGCAGTGGCGTGCTTTGACTAGTGTATTAGCCCTGGTAGGGAAGGTCAAGCCATAGTGATGTCCTAACTATAAAAACCAAGCTAAGTTGTGACATGACCATTATAAATAGTTTAATTATTTATTATTAATATTATTTGACGTTTAAGTGACCCGGTGATACCAAACTAGTCCAGATTGGCCCCAAAACAAGCCCAAGCCCATGTAGTCATGCGGGACGTCCAATGACATTCGTGTTGATGTATTTTGGTATGATGGTGTCGTATTCCATTTTAA
This sequence comes from Iris pallida, assembly GCA_029216955.1. NCBI lineage: Eukaryota > Viridiplantae > Streptophyta > Magnoliopsida > Asparagales > Iridaceae > Iris > Iris pallida. The sequence continues at coordinate 32,104,420 of JANAVB010021599.1, forward strand.
TGATCTAATGATCATTTTCTAAGTATTCTTAATTAAATATTATAAATATCATTATTAGTTAACATTCAATGATATTTGTAAAAAAATAGGTCCTTGTACACTTTGGGATTTTTAGACTGTGCATGATGGTATATATACCATTATTGATTTATTGAATTTCATTATTATTATTATTATTTTATTGAGATTATTTATTATATAATATAACATTATTATTGGTTATATTATTTTTGTCAAATAAATGTTATAATATATATATTTATATAGGCATGCCCTACCTAGGAATAAAAGTATTGGGATGTAATTGGGTTTTATGGAGATTGTATATAAGTATATATATATACAGATATATATGTGTGTATATAGATATTATTTGGTTATATGTGTGTGAATATATATATATATATATATATATATATATATATATATATATATATATATATATATATAAAAATATATATATATATATATATATATATATATATATATATATGTATATGTATAGGAATTTATGTATATGTGTATATATAGGTATATGTGTGTGTGTGTATGTATACACATATATATATAGATAATAAAAAAAACAAAAACAAAAAGAGATAAAACAGCCAGGCCAGCAGCAGCTACCCCAGCCAGCCTAGTCGGCCCAGCTAGCCTAGCCGGCCTAGTCGGCCCAGCTAACCCAGCCCACCCGGGCTGCAAACTAATTCCCCCGCGACAGAACCGAACATATTGTTCGAGAGATCGGGATCGAAAGAACGCCGAGATATAAACCCTAGCTGCGCCTCCTTTCTTCTCTTCCCTGGGCACACCCACGCACTCGAAGCGCCGTCGCGCGCGGCCAGCGCCGCCGGCCAGACGCGCTAATCCAGCAGCAGCCGTGGAAACAACAGAGGACTGATGTCCTGAAACTGAGCCGAGAATCCCATATTTTGAGGTAAATTTCTCTCCTAATTCACGATCGTTTTTTGCTCTATCGAATCCAGCATGTAGCCAACATGACCCCCCACGAATCCCTTCAAAGGGATTTGGACAAAACACAATGTATCGATCAGGAATTCGACACAAATTCGAAGAAAAAACCACCCCAAAACAGGGCAAGGATCGACCCAAGTACCCATGTTTGTTGATAAATTCTTGGCAACCTAATAACTGTTTAGAAATTCTAATTAAACAAACTTTTAGTCAACATGTAGGGCTCCACAACCCAATTCGCAGAAGTCGATTTCATCGACTGCGCGCCGAGAAATCGGATCCCGAACTTTGACAAAAACCTGTTTTAAAATCAATAAAATTCTTCGATACGACGTACGTTCCGCCAATCCGGGCGACGTGGTCGCGAACCGAAAGCATCAAAAGGTGCGTATCGGCTTCGTGGTCGTGTGGGCTTTGACGGAATTCAAATTGGTCGCGTGTGCGCGACAAATTTGATGCGTATTCATCGAAATTCACCGTATCGGCCTCTGTACAGATTTTCTAATTACTTTGTGCACGCTCGTCAGATCGAGACGAAACTTGTGCCAACAGGACCGTATCATTTTTCTGATCCTGGATGCCAAGTTTGGTCCGATTCTGAGACAGTTGATCGGATCGCCGTTTCGCGGGCCCCACGATCAGACTCAACGGACGATTTTGTGCACGGTCTGCCGAAATCCAACTTTGGACATACGGTTGGGTTCGTATCAGAAAAATGGACCTGTAGACATATAGTTTGATAACTTTAGAGACCATTGACTCTGGCACACTTTTTGGTGCAAAGCGGGTCCAATGGCGGACATCATTTTTGCCCGAAATTACTGTTTTGCCCTTGTGTCCAGAATTGGACTTAAGGACAAGCAATCCTAGCTAATTTGACTATTCTGAGAACGTTGGTAATATTTATTTTAGCATCCGGAGACTTTTTGCATGTGTTGACTCTAGTGACTCATCTGATGTGGTTGTATTATCGGTTTCACCAGCTAAGGACCTCAGGCAAGTGCACTTTCTGATTGCTTTCGATTCATAATAGTCTTTTTATTTCATGTTTATACATATATATTGCTGCTTGTTGATACGCTCGTCACACGGAGTAGTCGGGAGGAAAAATATCTTAGTAGACATGTGGACTACCCAGAACTATTCTAATATGTCTAATCTTGACTGATAGCAGCTGCACACGACACGTGCAGGGTGCCGTATTTACCTCCTAGCCGTTCACATGTCAAAAATGATATTTCAAACCACATAGGTAGTTGTCTTTTATTTGTTTTCCTGGTCTTCTTCACAACTTGTCATGTCATCAGTCACCTTCTAGTTTTCATCTCTCATATGTTATTTTTATGTCTTGTTAATTCTATTATATTTTCGCATTGTCGTCGATTTGTGAACTTGTTCCATTCTTGATTGAAAACAAACATTTTTCAGGTTAGTTGTGGCATCACTTAGCTTTGGAAGATACGGGCGTACTTGTAGACAAACCTAGAACTAGATAGCAGTGTATCATTTTCATTAAATGTGAGAACTTTGTATTTTTTTTAAATATAAATGTTGTAATAAATTTAGAAATGTGAATGAGCAGCAAATGTTATATTTTGTGATTTTGAGCATTTTGGCCGTGACAGCGTTCTACCGTCGGCTCTGCGACGTAGGCTGGCTTGGACACGTCTCGTATCCGAAAAAGCGGGTGCGGGTGGTGACAGACCAGAAGATCTATACAAACTTTCTAGATATTAGACATTTATTTACTATTTCATTTATTCGTTGAACTCAGATTTGACCGGTAATTTATCGATTTAGTCACGGTTAGCCATAACGACGATAACTTTCAACCAAATCGAGATTGTGTCACACACGTCAACTGCAACTTAACTTGAGACAAGTTCACTTTTATTTTATGTTTCTAGTATATTACAATGCTATACAATATTGTGTTTCCATTTGATATCATGTTGAGACATGATTGTGACACGATTGGCTTGATTGTATCATTTTTCGTTTATTGACTTTTTAGTGAGTCGGGAGAAAAATGCTAAGTAGACGTATAAAGAAACCCCAATGAATGTTTAATATGTTTAATATGGATAGCTAAGTCATACACCTCACGCAAAGATACAAGAAGCCATTCGTCGGAAGGAACCAATAGAGAAGAGGCATCCCATTTTAGCAGATGCAGCAAATCGACCAACGTCCGGAGGACCCGAGAGGCTTAACGTATCAACAACCGCGAGCATCCCCATACCAGAGCCAAGAACTTCCTATTTGTCATTATTGCAAGAAGAAAGGACATATTCAAAGTAATTGTCGTCGAAGACAAGGAAATTGTTTGCGCTGCGGCTTCGACCAACACCAGCTCCAAAGTTGCCCAGAGAAGCGCACTAAAGGATGGACACCTCCGGCTCCACCAATAGCTAGACCACAACATAATGGACAAGCATTCATCATGGCAGTTGCGGATGCACAGGCACCACGGAAAGCAAATGTGGGTAGGGTCTAGTAGGTTCATGATAGTCGCAATGCGTTATATGGTTAGCCATGTTAATTGTTGAATTAGGAAGTATAGTAGCAAACCTTAGAAAGCCCCTACTCGATGTTCATAGTTATAGGAGCGTACCCTCCCATTATTTCTTGTTGTTCGTTCTTCCTAATTTCGACGTTCAAGGTACAATTTGTCGTAATGAAGATTTCTCTTCCGTATTTAGTCTCATTGTCTTTCACATTATGCCTTAGTTTAATTTCGAGGACGAAATTTCTATAAGTTGGGTAGAATGTAACACCCCCCCCCCCCCCCCCCCCCCCCCCCTCCTCCATTTGTTTTCATATTTTTTTTAGATAAACTAAGTAGTTATTTAGAGACTAATTATAAGTATATATGCCAGCATGAATATAGAATATGAGTATACAAATATATGTGTATGTATATGGATATAGAGTTATTTATATATATATATATATATATATATATATATATATATATATATATATATATATATATATATATATATATATATATATATTTACACACACACACACACACACATAATATATATATATATATATATATATATATATATATATGTGTGTGTGTGTGTGTGTGTGTGTGTGTGTGTGTGTGTAAAATATATATATATATATATATATATATATATATATATATATATATATATATATATATATATATGTGTGTGTGTGTGTGTGTGCGTGTGTGTGTGTGTAAAATATATATATATATATATATATATATATATATATATATATATATATATATAAATATATATATATATATATATATATATATATATATATATGTGTGTGTGTGTGTGTGCGTGTGTGCGGGGGGGGGGGGGGGGGGGGGGGGGGGGGGGGTGGTAATTTAGTAGAAATTTTATTTAGCTTTAGTTATCAATGCCAACTATTTTTAACATAAAATTATTATCATAGATATTTTAATTATTTATCAAATTTTAGGGGTTGATCCATGAGCTTAAGGCACTTTTCTATATATATCCAGACTATTTAATCAAGGCATGTTTCTATTTTACTTTGACCCATTAATATATTTTGGATAATGGCTAAACCATTAGCTTACTTTTGACTCATTCATTTGCCATTGAAATCCCAACCAAGTGAATGAGCTTTCGGCTCATGAGCTGAAAGATTCCTCTTCCCATTCCGAATTTCAAGTAACACTCCTCTTGATCAACTCAACCCAAATCCAATAAAACCCGTTAACCCAAATGATAGGCTAAACAGTGACTTAATTATACTGTTCTTCTTTCCCCCTTTCTCGGAGCCGCGGGAAGGGAAACCCCTCCATTTTCTGTTCAAACTTCAAAGGCCTACTCCTTCAACCGAAACTTGCGGATCATGAACGACACGTCCACAACCCATCAGCTACTTCCCCCACACTTCTCCCCCCATCTCATTTGTCATTTGCCTTTAACACGTCACCAACAAATTCTTGGTTGTCCGTAGTCGACACAACCTATCTCGTGGAAAACCAATCTGCACCTCGCCAACCGTAGACGTTCGCGCCATTCCGGAAGCCTGACCAACCGCGGAGGACTGCGCTGCATCTATCCGGCCGCCACCGAAGACTGCGTCAGCCGACCTTGTCCTCCGCATTCTTCCGTCATCAACCACACACCCGCGCTCCGAGCTGAACGCGTATACCCTCAGTCGTGTGTTTCTGCCACGGTCGTCGTCTACAGTAGATTGACCCCGAACCCGGACGACCGACCGCGAGGCCGTAGGCGTACTCGCCCGGACTCCCTCTCGTGCCAACTCCTTCTGCGCGCACGCCTCGACACAGGCTCCTCCCGTGCGACACGAGGAACCTCCCCTGCTTTGATAAGTTTATTTCCTTTCCCGCTAACATATATAGGTGTAGAATGTCATACTCAGGTGCAGAATGTAGAGTAGATGAAACAACGAATTTTATGTTGTGCACATAAAATTGGGATAGAGAGAAGGAAAGACAGTACATCATTCTCCATTTCCTCCTCTCTGTGTCAATTTTGTCTATTTCTCTTTCTAGTTCACAGGTCGAATAGAGTCCCTCTCATTGATTTATATGTTGCCATGTGTCCATCTTTGGCTCTTTTTAAATGACAAATGTTAAAGGTCACCCCCTTTTTACTAAGGACAACCCATCTACTAAGGACAACTATGCCTTTGTATTTTTTTACTAAGAGCAACCTAAAGTTCACAAGTTTACTAAGGACCACCAAGAGAACTTTGGAGGAGGAGCTCGGCGGACGGGGAGGAGCTCGGTGGACGGAGAGGCACGCGGTGGAGGGGTTGGGGTCGCCACAATAAGAAAAAAAAGAAAGAAAGAGATAGGTAGAAGCCAAGCAGGGTTAGGAGCGATCATTCCTCCGCCGCCTCCAAAACCCCTCTCTATATTGCCGACCATCCGCTGAAACCCTAAATTTATATTTCCGATGGCAGAGGCCTTAGAGGAGCCACAGCCAGCATCAGCACCTTCGGCACCGGCAGCCACTGCTCCGACGAATTCTCTGTTCCATAAGAGGATCTCCTTCCATTTGGAGAGGAAGCCCTATTCTCCGATCTCGATATCCGGGGGAAGTTTCAACCTAGAAACCCTAAATCCCCCCGCCACAGCCCCCCCTCCCCCCGCCGCAGCGCCCCCTCCGCCTCCCTCCCTCCGCCACAGCCCGTGGATCGTTCGCGGGGAAGGCGGACTGCAGGCCTTGCCTGCAGTCATGTCTTCACTTTGGACTGCAGGCAAGCCCTGCAGTCACTGTAGGTAAAAAAAAAAAAAAAAAAAAAAGATGGACTGTAAGCAAGTCCTGCAGTCCGCGATTTACAGGAGCGGGGTGGCCCTTAGTGTTTTCAAAATGGTAAAATTATAATTTTTTTAAAGTTTTAAGTTAGTGGCCCTTAGTAAAAAGGGGTGGCCTTTAACATTTGGCCTTTAAATGTGTACAAAGAAAGAGTTGGTTACTTTGCATATAACCCCCTACCACTCCAATTTAATTACTAACATTGTAGGGACATAAATAGGAAATTGAAATAGTTTAACAGAGTGTGTGATTCTAACCCTTCCTCACTCACGTGGAGAGCTGAAGCACTAATGGGTGATTCTTACAAATAACTCCCCCATCTTTCTCTTAATTAGATATTCTCTTAATTATGTAGGATCGTTGAGCACCTCTAGAGGGGGGGTGAATAGAGTGCGTGTGTGCAGCGGAATATAATCACCAATTAAAAAATAAACTATGGCAGATATGTAAGAGACAGTAAATAAAGATAGAGAATTCAAACTCAGTGACACATCGATGTATACTGGTATCCCTCTTAGAGGACTAATCCAGTCTCGAGTACTCTTGCTCGATGTTAATCCACTATGGCACAAGCTTTAACTGAGAGCTTGCAATCTCTTACAACACCGTGCTTGGTGACAAGCGCACGACCAGCTTCACAATATCGTGCTTGGTGACGAGCGCACGACCAGCTCAACAACAGAAAAGTTATTGAAACTTGAACGACCTCTTTACAACTCTTGAGTAACCAAAAGACTCTAAATCAACTCTAATAGTACTGGCTTTTGGCTAAGAGATGTGTAGGTGAGATTTGAAAATCTTAGATCGTTTTGAAAACACTTGAGTAGTAGAGAAGAGAAGATGAAGAATAAATTGATGATTTGGAATGAAAAGTTCTTCTCTATTTATAGGTGTTTTCACCAACAGAACTCGGGCAGAACTCGGGCAGAGTTCGGGTGCAAATATCTCGCAAAGAGACGTTGCTCGCAGATTTGGAGGCAACAGAAGTTTGAATACAAACTGACCGAACTCGGTCAGAGTTCGGACCGAACTCGGCTAGGAGTTCTGTCAGGAGATATTTGAAATTCTTTTGTAAAAACAGTTTTCAAACATGTTTTTGGTTATTTGTAAAATCATTTGAAAAGACTATTTTCGAAATATGTTTTTGAAATATTTGTAATCGAAAATACGAATGGTAAAAGTAGGCTTTTGAAATGAGGACAGTTTTAACCCTAAGCCAGTATTACCAAAATTGATTTTACAAAGTAATTCCTAGACTCAATAAAATATAAAATACAGAATAAAAATGAGAACTGAGTCTTCAGAAGATTTGATGATGTTGACGCTTTGATTGATGTGGTACATTGTCCGTTGAATAAGATTTCATAAATCCTGAAATGATTAGCAGCATTTTCTATATTTTGTGTATTGACTAAAGTGTATGTTGATTATCAAAATCGAGTGTGACCATGGAATGGGCCAACAATCTCCCCCATTTTGATAATTGACAAACTTGAGTCTATACCAAAATATATTTATATCAAATAAAACAAAATATCAAAATACCTGAAAAAAATTTATTTGGATTTTGTTTTTGGATATCTCCTCGCTCTTGCTTTGGTATACTCTTTTTCTCCCCCTTTGTCATGTAGTAAAATGAATAGGCTCCCCCGTAAATCGTGAAGCCAACAATAGAAAAGACAAGACAAAGTGAAGCAAAAAGAAAGAATCACAGCATAGACATAGATGAAAACAACTGATATATAATGAACTATCTCATAATAAACTGAAATATCATAGAAGTTTCCACTAAAAATCCAAAAAGTACAACTGATAATGTCTAACTAAACAGTTTAGACATGAAATGAAATAAAACTACTACATCAACTGCATCAACTAATCAAATCAAAATCTACTATCCCATGGCTGAATCCACGTCACATCGTGGGGTCGTCCGCACCTGGAGGATCATGAGGGAAGTATGCTGTGGTCGGGTCGAAATACTGAAAAGTAACCTCATTAGTAAATCGAGGACCAGGAAAAGCCGGGTGAGGAAGGATGGTGACCGGATGGACTGGATCCTGAGCCAGGCTATAGTGAAGGTCAGCAATACAATTTCTCAGCACCTGGGCCTGAGAAATGTGCCTGAACTCTGAGTCCTGATGACGTTGCGTAGAGACCGCAACAAAATCATCGAAGCGCTGGTAGAAAGTCTGATCAAATCCTAGGACAGGGGCCGGAGCAGGAGGAGCATCAGCTACAGGGGCCTCAGCATCAGCAGCTGGAGCAGGAGCAGCTCCAGGAGGTGCAGGAAATCGACGAGAACGAGTCAGCTCAACAGGTGGAGAGGAGATGGCATACGTCTCAAGATCAATCTCGAAACGTCGAAAGATCGAAGCAAGGTGCATCGGATAAACTAGATTCCTGCCTGCATTTTTGCAGTTAAGCATCCAGTTCATCATGGTTTTGGGAACGGAGAAAGGAATGCCAAAGTGGATGTGATATAGAGCAGAAAGTTCCAAAAAGGTAACTTCATCAGTAGATCCTTTCTTCGGAAGAAGAGCAGAAAATACCATACGATGAAATTCATAAAATGTTTGGTTTAGATGTTTGGAAAAGATTCTCCGAGGAGGAGGGTTAGGGTGACAAATTAATTCCCTAAAGGAAGCCAAAGTGACATCGGCAGGGAACTGAATGTGGTAGATGTCAACTAATGCATCACCAAGATCAGGAACATGAAAGTATTCGCTGATATCAGTGGCGCTAAATTCTAACTCTTGCCCAGCAATACAAGAATAGAAATTACCGTTAGGTTTTACCTGCAGATTGCAGTAAAACATGCGAACGGCGTTGTCATAAATGCTCTCTTGGACCTCGAAGAAATCGCGGTATCCAAGTTGGTCAAAGATTGGAGCATATTCAAAGAAAGTAGTAAAGTTAACGAAGGCTCCAGAGCAAATACGACGACTAGAGAAAGAATCGAACCAGAGATCCGAGAAGTCTTTGTCGGAAAACAAAGTAGCATCGTAATCTTCGGGATCTCTAGGTCTAGCTGGACTAAAGAGACTAGCAGGGGTATAGTCAGAGGATGAGGAAGCACCTTGGGAAGAGTTTCCTCTTTGACGTTTGGGGGCCATGAGGAGATGGATAGAAAATACCTTCAAAGAAAAAGGAAGAAGAAGGAAAATGACCGCCCACTGGAACTCGTCAAACCCTTGCTAAGATGGAGGAGGAGAGGCTTCTAGTAGAAGATGAAGGCTTTCCACGTTTTGGTGTGAAGAAAAAGTGGAAGGAAAGATAGATTATATAGCCTCTAGGGCCGGCTGTTCGGTTCTGGAAGTTACCACAGCGCCGACCGAACTCGGTCCGAATTCGGTCCGAACTCGGTCAGAGTTCGGGCCGAGTTCGGCCACTTGCATTCCCGAGACAGTCAAAGCAGTCAGGTAAATAAAAGTTGTAATTAATAACGTTTGACTAGTTTATTAAATAACTTCTGTTATTTTCGGGTTAACTATAGGGGTTGTCCCAGCTAACGGAGGTTCACAGGGGAACTCTTAAATACCGCTTCGCTTCGACCGTAGCCGTGGTGACAGACATACCCTTTGTAAGTTTGTCCCCAAAAATAATTTTCGTTAAATAATAAATTATCAAGTCATAAATACAGTTTTAATTACCATATGCATTATGAGTCCGAGAATTCAAGAATGCCGAGCTCACGCCTCAAGATGTTAAAACGGTCTTCAGCCAATGGTTTAGTGAATATATCTGCTAGTTGATGAACAGTATCAATAAATTCTAAGCAAATATCCCCGTGTTGTTGATGATCACGAAGAAAATGATGTCTAACTTCTATGTGTTTTGTGCGTGAATGACAAACAGGGTTCTTAGTCAGATTAATTGCACTAGTGTTATCACAATAAATAGGAACATTTGTATAGTGCAGATTGTAGTCCTCTAAGGTTTGCTTCATCCACAAAATCTGAGCACAACAACGTCCTGCGGCGATATACTCAGCCTCAGTTGTTGATAATGCTACTGAATTTTGTTTCTTGCTAAACCAAGAGACTAAGGCCTTTCCTAAGAAATGACATGTGCCACTGGTACTTTTACGATCCACTTTGCATCCAGCAAAATCCGCATCCGAGTAACCTATAAGGTCAAAGGATTTGGTTTTGTGATACCATAAGCCAACTGTAGAAGTTCCTTTAAGGTATCGAAAGATACGCTTAACAGCACTAAGATGTGATTCCTTAGGGTTTGCCTGATAACGTGCACATATACAAACGCTAAACATAATATCAGGGCGACTAGCAGTTAAATATAATAAACTACCAATCATACCTCGATACTTACGCTGATCGACAGATTTGCCACTTTCATCAGCATCAAGCTTTATAGATGTAGCCATAGGAGTCCCGATTGGCTTTACATTCTCGAAGTCGTACTTTTTTCAGTATGTCCTTCGTGTACTTGGCTTGGTTGATGAATGTTCCGTTCGAGTGTTGTTTGATTTGCAGTCCTAGGAAGAAGTTCAGCTCTCCCATCATACTCATCTCAAACTCACTCTGCATACACTTGGCAAAATCTTGACAGAGTTGTTCATTAGTAGAACCAAATATAATGTCATCTACATAGATTTGCACTAGAAGAATGTCATCATTCGTGGATTTAATAAATAAAGGAGTATCAATCTTGCCTTTTGAAAATCCATTATCAAGTAAGAAGGCGCTTAGGCGTTCATACCAAGCACGAGATGCTTGTTTGAGTCCATAAAGTGCTTTCTTAAGCTTGAAGACGTGATCAGGTTTTTGAAAATCTTCAAAACCAGGGGGTTGTTTCACAAAAACCTCTTCTTTCAAAAATCCATTTAAAAATGCACTTTTTACGTCCATTTGAAAAAGTTTGAAATCATTAAAATATGCAAATGCGCAAAACATGCGGATGGCTTCTAGTCTAGCAACAGGAGCATAGGTCTCATCATAATTAATTCCTTCTTCTTGATTATAACCTTGTGCAACAAGACGTGCTTTGTTGCGTAGAACTTGTCCATCTTCACTTAGTTTATTTCGGAACACCCATTTGGTACCAATTATCGATTGACCAATAGGTTTAGGAACGAGTTCCCAAACTTGGTTTCTCTCAAATTGATTAAGTTCTTCTTGCATGGCAGAAATCCAAAATTCATCAGAGAAAGCTTCATCAACATTTTTAGGTTCTATTTGTGAAATAAAAGCAACATTTGCTGCTATATCAGAATTTTTAAGAGATGAACGTGTAATTACACCTTTGGATACATCACCTATAATGAGAGTTTCTGGATGATCTGGCTTGAATCTCAATGATTCAAATCTTTGGGCCATACCTTTCACAAGGCTCTTCTCAGTTCCAGCATCTTCGGAACTTTTATCAGTCCTTGCTTCTTGGGTAGGATCTTTCTCAGAACTCTTCTTAGTCTTTTTAGGTGTATCTTCATCATCACTGTCGCTAGATCTGTGACTATTCAACTCATCAAAGGTAACATTAATACTTTCTTCAACAATCATAGATCTTTTATTAAAAATTCTATATCCCTTACTCTTAGCAGCATATCCGAGAAATATCCTGTCATCTGCTTTGGAGTCGAACTTTTCCAAGTTATCCTTGGTGTTCAGGATGAAACAGCGACAACCAAAAACTTTAAAATAAGAAATGTTTGGAATTCTTCCAAACCAAAGCTCATATGGTGTTTTCTTCGAGATTGGTCGAATTAACACCCTATTTAAAATATGACAGGCTGTACTAACAGCTTCTGCCCAAAAATATTTAGAAAGATTATGCTGATTGAGCATGACTCTAGCCATTTCGCTTAGAGTACGGTTCTTCCGCTCCACAATACCATTCTGTTGGGGAGTTCTAGGACAAGAAAATTCGTGGTAATATCCACTATCATCACAAAACTTTTTGAAATCAGAATTTTCGAATTCGCCACCATGATCACTTCGGATACGAGTAATCATGAAGCCTTTTTCGTTTTGTACCTTTTTATAAAATATCTGAAATTCAAAAATAGCATCACTTTTGTTTGATAAGAAGTAAACCCAAGTAAATCGAGAGAAATCATCAACAATAACAAAAGCATAGAGTTTACCGCCAAGACTAGCGACTCTACTAGGACCAAATAAATCCATATGAATCAACTGCAAAGGTCTCGAAGTACTTACAGCGTTGATGGATTTAAACGTAGACCTATGTGCTTTGTTCTTTTCACAGTCAGCACATACCATATCTCTCTTGAATGGAATCTCAGGGAGTCCTCTTACCAACTTCTTTGTATTCAGACGTGAGATAGTATCCATGTTTGCATGTCCTAGTCTTATGTGCCATAGCCAGCTTTCATCTTGATTGGCTACTAGGCACCTTCCTGCATTATTAGTATTCTCCAAAAAGAAAACATAAATGTTGTCTTCTCTAATCCCTTTATATACGGGATCACCAGATGACATATCATATATGGTACATTTATCTTTCACAAAATTGATACCATAACCATTATCTGCCAAATGACTTATGCTCAATAGGTTATGTTTCAATTCAGTTACTAGACAAACATCCTTTATTATTGGATAAGGAGAAATACCTACAGTACCATTACCTATAATATCACCTCTTAAGTTATTTCCGATGGAGACGTATCCTTCTTTCTTTATCGATAGCGTAGCGAATAAAGATGCAGAACATCCGCTATCGAGGATCCATTTGCTTCTAGCATGAGAGGGTTGAGGGTCCACCTACAAAACAAGTAGATGAATCCTTTGGTACCCATTTTCTGAAGGGTCCATACTGATTAGCTTTAGGTCTCCAGACTAAAGTGTGATTGTCAACAAGCTTTCTTGCTAAACAATACTGTGATATGTGTCCGTATGTACCACAATAAGTGCAAGTCAGTTTAGAACCAGATGTGGTTGAAACTGTGTTCACATGCTTGTTTGGTTTCTTGGAGAACCTATAAGTGAAAGCATGATGATACTCGTGTTTCTTCTGTGCTTTCTTGTTTTTAGTCCTCTTAGGTGTATGCTTTGCATTAGGACTAAAATTAGGCTGTGTCACAGGCATTTCCTGTTTGCCTAACTTGATTTCTAACTTTTTAGAAATTGCAATAGACTCTTTATATTTAGCAGTCATAACTGAGAGTCTTTGTTCTGTTACTAAGTGCATCTTCTTCTCTGTGTCATACAGCTTTTGCATCTTACCATAATCTCTTTCTTTCTTTTGAATAGTGAGGATAGCCTCATGATAGTCTACCTTGAGTTTGGCTATCTCTTCTGTGTTACCGGTAGTAGACGTCTCTTTAATATCTTGAATAAGATTGGACAGTCTAGCTAACTCGGTTGTGTATGCCTTAATCTCTTTTCGAGATTGCTTATACTTGTCAAGCACATTTTTGTGTTCTTCAAGTAAATCGCTAAAGGCATTCTCTAACTCATCGAAAGTAAAATCATCATATAGAGGGTTTGAAGATACCTTATCAAATGCCATAAGACAGACATTTGCATTGCCGCAGGGTCGATCCTCTTCTTCAGAATCACTGGCATCACTTTCATGCCAGATACTTGTGTTGGCATACTTTCGACCAGTTGTAGCTTTTTTGCTTGATCTTGATCTGTCATATGGACTGCTCTTCTTGATGGTTGGACAGTCCTTCTTCATGTGCCCTGACTTCTTACATCCAAAGCATATGGTTTCATCTTCATTGCTTTCTTGGACATCTTTCTTCTTTCTGCTTGTAAACTTTAGGTACTTCTTGAAGTTCTTCACAAGTAGGGCTTGTTCATCACCACTTGATAATTCTTCATCGGAATCGTTGTATGTAGGTTTTCTTGCTTGAGCTTTGAAGGCAATAGTTTTCTCCTTTGGTGTTGCTTCTTCAAAATCTTGCAAGTCGAGTTCATGGGTCATGAGCTTGCCCATCAAAGTTTCCAACGACATTGTGGTGAGGTCATTTCCTTCAATAATTGCTGTGGCTTTTGGATTCCAGTTCTTTGTTAGAGCCCGCAACACTTTTTTAATCTTCTCGTGATTGCTGTAATCCTTACCAAGAGATTGCAAAGGATTAGTTATATCAAGGAAACGAGTAAACATCTGTGTAATTGACTTACCGGGTTTCATCTTAAAAGATTCATATTCCTGAGTCAGTCTACTAATTTTGGATTCTTTCACTTGGGAAGTCCCTTCATGGGTTACCTCAAGGAGTTTCCAAATTTCGTGAGACGTCTTACAGGTAGAAACTCTGTTGAACTCGGTTTTGTCAATTGCACAGAATAGTGCATTGATGGCTCGAGCATCAAGACTAGCCTTTGCTTTTTCAGCATCGATGTATTTGTCATGCGGCTTTTCCATAAGAATACCTTCAACCACTGTGGGTGGTGGTTTCTTATACCCATCAATGACTATTGACCAAAGATCAAAATCTAGAGATTTTAGAAAGAAAGTCATTCGTGTTTTCCAGTATGTGTAATTTGTTCCATCAAATAGGGGAGGTCTATTTGTGGATTGCCCTTCACCATTGAATATAGATTTCACGGCTGCCATATATATACTCTCTAGGGTATGTTATATAAGAATATAACCTGCTTTGATACCAATTGTAGGATCGTTGAGCACCTCTAGGGGGGGTGAATAGAGTGCGTGTGTGCAGCGAAATATAATCACCAATTAAAAAATAAACTATGGCAGATATGTAAGAGACAGTAAATAAAGATAGAGAATTCAAACTCAGTGACACAACGATGTATACTGGTATCCCTCTGAGAGGACTAATCCAGTCTCGAGTACTCTTGCTCGATGTTAATCCACTATGGCACAAGCTTTAACTGAGAGCTTGCAATCTCTTACAATACCGTGCTTGGTGACAAGCGCACGACCAGCTTCACAACACCGTGCTTGGTGACGAGTGCACGACCAGCTCCACAACAGAAAAGTTGTTGAAACTTGAACGACCTCTTTACAACTCTTGAGTAACCAAAAGACTCTAAATCAACTCTGATAGTACTGGCTTTTGGCTAAGAGATGTGTAGGTGAGATTTGAAAATCTTAGATCATTTTGAAAACACTTGAGTAGTAGAGAAGAGAAGATGAAGAATAAATTGATGATTTGGAATGAAAAGTTCTTCTCTATTTATAGGTATTTTCACCAACCGAACTCGGGCAGAACTCGGGCAGAGTTCGGGTGCAAATATCTCGCAAAGAGACGTTGCTCGCAGATTTGGAGGCAACAGAAGTTTGAATACAAACTGACCGAACTCGGTCAGAGTTCGGACCGAACTCGGGCCGAACTCGGCTAGGAGTTCTGTTAGGAGATATTTGAAATTCTTTTGTAAAAACAGTTTTCAAACATGTTTTGGTTATTTGTAAAATCATTTGAAAAGGCTATTTTCGAAATATGTTTTTGAAATATTTGTAACCGAAAATACGAATGGTAAAAGTAGGCTTTTGAAATGAGGACAGTTTTAACCCTAAGCCAGTATTACCAAAATTGATTTTACAAAGTAATTCCTAGACTCAATAAAATATAAAATACAGAATAAAAATGGGAACTGAGTCTTCAGAAGATTTGATGATGTTGACGCTTTGATTGATGTGGTACATTGTCCGTTGAATAAGATTTCATAAATCCTGAAATGATTAGCAGTATTTTTTATATTTTGTGTATTGACTAAAGTGTATGTTGATTATCAAAATCGAGTGTGACCATGGAATGGGCCAACAAATTAGATATATAGATAATAGGTATATGACAAGTAAATAAGTTTTTGTTAAGTAATGTGTTGGGTTTGGTTCATTTAGGAATTGGATCAAATTTCGTTCTGGACCTAAGCACGAAATTGGACATCTTATCGGTCAAGTATACCTTGCCAAAATACTTCCAGTTTATTTACATACATTTATTATTCCTTACTTTTGTGCCTTACATTATTTCATTTACATATGTCCTGCGTCTCTTCCTTCCCTTTATTTGCATAAGTGTCTGTTGTGCTTGTTTCTTTCATTGTTCATGATTGTTTCTAATGTGTATTCACCTGTGTACCTAGATTCCGTTCACTTGACTTACCAAGACATACTTGACGTCCTAGTTCATTAGGAGAGAGTGTTATATTAGGCGTGGCTATTACCACTCGGCCGTTAGCGCCTCACCGGGCTGCGATAGAGACCTGTTTTAGGACTGTTAGTGCCTCACCGGACTGTGGTCATTATTATATGATTTTCAGATAGCCACGATTAGTATTATATTCTCAATGACATGTCACCATTTATAGAATTATTTTATTGTGGTATTCTTTTCTCGTACTTACAATTGTTTCATATTTTATTCATGTTCCACACATGTTATATAAACTGTATTATAGGCTTGTATATTATGTATCTTGCTATGTCGCCTGAGGACTTAGACTTTTCTCCAGGTATAGTCGAGGAATACCCACAGGTTTACGGTTCAGGACCCGACGCAGTGGCATTCATTACAGATCACGAGGAGATTGATCCACCTGAGTTCGTGTGAGAGAGGCTCACCATGCTTTGCATATTTCTTTTACTTGTTTCCAAATAATTAGTCTACAAGAAGTGGATTTGTTTCCACCAAGACTATTTCATTTATCTTTCCTGCACTTTGGCTTTGTTAGCTTGTTCCAATCTTTTATTTACATATGGTTTCCTTTGTTATATTTTGTGGATGAGATATAGAAAATACTTGTGACTTATATGTTGTACTTTAGCCCTTTATAGACAGCGTAAGTGCATGCTTGAGGGGTTCCTACACTAAGGATTAGCCCTTAAGTATGTACCAGCTGGCCAAGTCATGGTCTAGTCCCGTGAGATTTGGGACTGAGGTGTGTCAACATAAATACAATATGGTTGTACTTTGCTCCTTTTATGACTGGATCGTTGCAGGTGACTTGACATGCTTCCTACTTTTGCGCTAAGGACCATACAAGGGAGATAGAGATCTTGGAGGTCGACCTTAGATTCTAGATAGAGCAGATAGTTTTTTTATTTAAATGTTTAGTGAATTTGTCCGAAAAAGTCATTTATGCTGTATGATTGGATTTGGGAATAAAATAGTTATTATGAATGATCAATTAGATTTGTTTTATTGTATTTGAGATTGGCATTGAGACCTAGATAGCGTACTACCGTCGATGCTGCGGTTTACGCTGGACTTAGCTCTGTACTCGTATGCCAAAAAAATAGGTGTGGGTCGTGACAACATTCATTCATAACATCAATCTTTGCAATTCTATGGCATATATGTAAGGTAAAACATGTAACAGTTCTATAGCATGAGTTTTCAAGTAAAGCATGCAAAGTTCTATGGAATCAGCAGTTGTGTCCGTGCATTTACATCTAACATTTTATTCGTAACGATGTTATCGATTGATTTGAATACAAGAGGGTCAAGGAAGAGAAGGGTCAAGGGTCAGCCACTTACCTTATTTTGCTTGAGCTGAGAGACTGGTTGGTTGTGCTTAGACGACGTCTACACGATCACCTGAAATCGCATAAGCAACTGGTCAGAACACTGCCCTATTCAATGAATTCTATAACGAATGTGAAGTTTGAATAACGCAAGCTATAAAACCATCGAAAGAATTCACGAAAACACATTCAGAAAACCAAAGCCAAAGAAGCAAGTATGTACAATCCAAAGTCAAAGAAGCAAGTGTGGCATGAAAAGCAGAGCAACTGGAGGTCTCTTCCGACTCAGCAGCAGAGTCCATCCTCGAGGCACAACTCGCTGAATATGGAACTTGGTTCTAAAGAAGCCATTCCATAACGGGAAAATGATCTTAACTCAATCGGTCTCGTTCAATCGATCCAGTTGATCCCGATCAATCGATTCTGACCAAATCGATAGCAACAATATTAATTTATTGCGCACCCCATGGATGGGAAATGGGATACGATGTAGGGACGGGGCACTACACCATAACCAACTAAGAAAAAGTTTTATCCTCTAAACTTAAGAAAAGAACTTACCGCTAGAAAAATAGGGAAGAAAACTTTTCCTTCATCTATGATTCGAGTTCCCAGTTCGACTCTTCGACCGAATGATTTCTCCAGAGAACATAAATGAGGGGGATCGCATGATTTCGAAGTAGCTTTTATGCTCCAAGACTTAGACAGGTTCTTCCATATATAATAAGTCTGCCTTTAGTTCCAGCTGATTAAAATATACCACGTGGCTCGGATCGTGAACATACTTTCGTAGTTGTGAAACATGGAAGATATCATGCACATCTGACAACGTGGGTGGCAATACGATTTAGTAAGCTACTGGGACGACTCGCTTCAATATTTGGAAAGGACCCACAAATCTTGGAATAAGCTTGCCATTAACTCCAAATCTGGTAACTCCTCACATAGGCGTCACCTTTAGAAATACATGATCGTCCTCCAAGAACTTGAGTGGCCATCGACAAGTGTTTGCGTAGCTCTTCTGACGACTTTGTGCTATCTTCATTATTCCCCGTATCAGCTTAACTTTTTGTATAGTCTCATCTACCATTTCCAGGCAGTGTGTTTATCATTTTTCGACTTCATCCTAGCAAATAGGTAATCTACACTTCTGGCTGTATAAAGCTTCGTACGATGCCATTTGGATGCTGGGCTGATAGCTATTGTTATATGAAAATTCGGCCAACGGTAGATGAATTTCCCAGCTTGACTTCAAGTTGATTACATAGCATCGTAACTTGTCTTCAAGAATTTGATCTATCTATTGTGTTTGGCCATCCGCTTGAGGATGATAAGCTGAACTAAACTTCAACTTGATCCCCCATGCTGACTGAAGACTACACCAGAAGTGTGACACAAATCGCCCATCCCGATCTGAGAAGATGGTTACTGGGGTCCCGTACAGCCGAACTATTTTATTATGATATATCTGAACAAGGAGATCGATGCTCCAAGTAACTTTAAAGGAAATGAACTGCGCTGACTTGGTTAGTCGATCGACGGTGACCCAAACGATATTGTTCCCTCGCACGTGGCATTTTCGGTAGGCCAACAATAAAGTCCATAGTAACGTGATCCCACTTCCATTCTGGAATGACAAGGCTCTGTATCTCTTCGTCCGATCTCTAGTGCTCAGCTTTAACGTGCTGACATGCCATATATTGCGACACAAAGAGTGCCACATCTCTCATATTTTTCCATGACGAGTCACTATATGTCGTCTTGAACTTCATAAAGAAATGCAAGATTACTACGTAGGAGGAAAGAGTTGTGAGGATTATGTCAAAGCATACGGCTTAGAAAATTATGACATGTTAGTCTTCCGACACCGCGGTAACATGATATTCACATTAAGGGTATTTGACAAGGTGACATGTTGTGAAAAGATATATCCTTATAGTTCTCCTCGGAAGGAGGAAGCGGAAGGAAGCTGTGGCTCCTTCGGCCGACTCTACACTTGCTCCTCAACACCATCCTGGGAAAATTGCCAACACCTCTAACAAAACCTCTGTACTTCCTCCAGGTCATGCCGTCGACTGTGTTGCTTCCCCCTCCTCTCCCTGCCCACTTCTTCTCCCCCAACTCTACACTTGAGCTGGATATCATATGTGGCTGAGAGAGTCAAATAAGAAGAAAGGAAGTAGGGAGGAGCAGATGGGTCCAGAGCCATGGTGGAGGAGAGGAGAAGGAAAAAGCTTGATCAGAACGGAGGAATGGATGGATGGAAGAGAACTAGAAAGCACTGATCCTTCATATTGTAGGAACTGTGAAGAGTGAGAAAGGAGAGGGGGGTCTTTGATTTTTGTGTTCATCATCATTAGAGGGAGCAGTACTGGAAAAGTTGTGACGTTGGTAGCATGAGGGAGGGAGAGGGGTAATGGAGGAAGGGAAGTGGCTGCATGCCTTTGGCTCACTCGAGCGATATTTGTGCGTCAGTGTCCCTGTTATTTGTAGGCGTCCCCCTAGCGCCATGGGTGGTGGCGCATCACCCCCCTCCCGTCCGACCACTACGACATGCCATCTCCAATGTCGTTTCATGTACTCACCAATAACCGGATGTAACTGGAGTCGTTGGGCCTATCGTACAGTAATTGGTCGATCCGCTGGTATAGGACGGATGTACTTAGTATCTAATGTATCAGATTAGTATCGGTCTATCGGTTTGGTGTAGGACGTATCAGATTGGTATTGGCCTTAACAAATTGGTATCATCCTATCCGATATGTACATGTATCGGCGGTATAGTTAGGATTCATATTGGCCTTATCGATTTGGTATTGGTCATATCCGATAGGTATCGGCCGTATTGGATTAGTATCGACCATTTCGGATTAGTATCGTAAAAGATTTAGTAACAACTGTACTTGGATTTCTCTCTTTTCGAGCTAGAATACTATTGCAAGAGAGTCACCAGATCGTGATTGGCCAGTTACAATAACATACATGCTTCCTTTTCCATCAGGAAAAACGAGATTGAAAAGGAAGCATGTATGTTCTGTAACTGGCCAGCTACGCTCTCGTGACTCTCTTGTAATGGTAATCTAGCTCTAGAAAAGAGAAATCCAAGTACAGTTGTTACTAAACCTTCCACGATACTAATCCGAAATGGTCTATACTAATCCAACATGGCCGATACCTATCAGATATGACCAATACCAAATCGATAAGGCTAATATGAATCCTAGCTATACGGCCGATACATATCGGATAGGACAATACCAATTCGCTAAGACCAATACCAACCGATACGGCCCATACCAAATCGATAGATCGATACTAATTCGATACGGTCAATACTTATAAGTACCTACGGTCGAGGAGGTTGATTAGCTGGTACATCCATGTAAGATCAACGAAGTAACGATCCATTTCAATTTGGATGTAAAAATCTGTATTATAAGACAAACTAAACATAATTAGTTCGATACCGATACCGATACCGATTCCGATACTCAACGAAATAGTCTGATACCGATACCCAACGAAATAGTCCGATACCGATACTGATACTCATAGGAATAGCCTGCTACCGATACTAATTTGGTTTTGGTTTTGATTTTAGTTTCGGTTTCGAACGTACTAAAGTTTATATATACTCCTATATATATATATATATATATATATATATATATATATATATATATATATATATATATATATATATATATTTATGTGCGTGTGTGCCGAATATATATATAATATATACATATGTGTGTGTGTGTGTGTGTGTGTGTGTGTGTGTGTGAGTGTGTACGCGTGTTGTGTGTGTATCTATGTATGTATGTGTGTGTGCCGACAGCATCCCCTCCCCGACCCCCTCCCTCCCTCCCCGACCCCCTCCTCCCCCCCTCCCCGACAGCACCCACACCCCACGGTACCCCCCCTCCCCCACCCCCCACCCCCTCTCCGACCTCCCCTTCCCGACAGCATCCCCTACCCGACCCTCTCCCCCACCCCCTCCCTCGATCCGATACCGATTCCGATTCTGATACCCCCCCTCCCCCGATCCGATATACTCATAGGATTGGCCCGATCGGAAACCACCTATACCCCCTCCTCCGATCCGAAACCACCGATACTCATAGGAATGGTCCGATCCGAAACCCCCGATACCGCCCCACCCCCTTTCCTACCCCGTCGGACAGCAAACTCCCCTCCCCCTCCCCCATCCCCCTCGATAGCCCACCCCCGACAGCAAACCCCCACCCCATCCTCCCCCATGCCCCCCACCTCGACAACAAACACCCACCCCTCTCCCCCCCCCCGACAGCAAACACCCACCCCCTGCCCCCCTGCCCCCCCCCGCCCCACATCCAACACCATCCACCCCCCGCCCCCCCTCTCCCCCACTGCCGGCCCCCGCGACAGCCGACCCCCCCACCGGAAACCCTACCCCTGTCCGAAATCCTAAACCCTACTCTTCCTCCGCCCTCAATACCCTTCCCCCCGCCCCCACTCCCTCCCCTCCACCCTACCGGCCCCAGCGACAGCCGATCCCCCCCCAAAAAAAACCCGAAACCCGAAACCCTATATGTCAAACAGAGAGAGAGAGAGGGAGAGAGAAAGAGAGCATACCTGAGAAAGAGAGACCCATCGGAGAGAGCTCACCACCGGAGAGAGAGAGAGGGGGGGGTGAAGAAAGAGAGTCTTTTTGGGGGGAATGAAAAATTCTCCCCCGTCGGTTCAATTTAAGTTAGGTTACAGATTTAGCGACGGACTACCGACGGATATATCCGTCGCTAGGTAGTCGCTAAATACCCACTAGATTACTGACGGAATATCCGTCGCTAGTTAGACGCTAATTTATCGCGCCATTTTTTCAGATTTTGCCGCCACAATGTGAGACATATTAGCGACGGATATCAATCCGTCGCTAAATTTTCGTCAAATTAGAGACGGATGTGCGACTGATTTTGACACAAAAAATTAAAAAAATTATCCATTGCTTTCTGATGGTAGTCCGTCACCAGGTAGTCGCTAGTCCGTCGCTATTACCGACGGATAAGATCCGTCTCTAATGGTCCGCCGCCAAATTGTTGTATTTTAGTAGTGTTTTCCTTCTTCGGACGGACAACAGGAGGAATGAATTGTACGATAAAGGCATGCTTAAAGGTCTCACAGGATATCTTCCTATCCGGACTATTACGTATAGTTCCTATCTTTTCTGGGCCTTGAGACGAAGTTGTACAACGGTACACTCCACCCTCTTACTGCCCTATATATCAAACATCCGAAAGTAGCCCTTAGTGTATTCAATAAGCCCATCACCTTATCTGGTTTTGCCCTTCCATTGAATTCAGGCGGGTCACAGCTTTTAAACTCGGAGAACTTGAAGCTTGACCTCTTCCGTGTCGGCGTTTCAGGCTTCTCCGACGATACTATTACTGTCTCGGTTGCTGCAGCCTTTGCAGAAATATTAGGATCGGCCATCAGCAAAGTAATAATCTGAGTCAAATTGTCCACTTATTTTTGTTTAGCATCCAGTTACTCTTGAAACTGATATTGCAGTTGCTCCTGAAGCTGGCAATATTGAGCCTTGCTTTGCTTCCTCTGAGCCTCCACCAATTTTATTACCTTCTCCTTTGGGTCAGACGATGAGGTCGTCTTTAAGCTATCACCCTTGGCCATTCTACAACAAAAATAATTCCATTAGCACTCATAAAATATTTATGGCTTATTGTATGGAACATTATTTCATGCAAGCGCTATCGACACCATTAACCAAAAAAATTTGCATCAAGATTTCCATTTAAAAATATTTTCAAAATTCAAGGAATTGAAACCGTGCTCTGATACTGTCACGACCCGTACCCTAGAGTAAGGGCACGAGAGGTGGGTACGTCCAGCCTACGCCGCAGTGTCGGCGGTAGAACGCTGTCCTAGGTCAATCATCTAACAATATAAAGGTACCTGTGCAGTATATACACTATGAATAGAGGTGACATAACAAATACAGTCTCAATCACATCTAAGGTAGAGCATGATAAAAGATAGATAAAACATGAAATCCAAAAAGAGATACCGCAGATAGAAGTCTAAGTGTCTAAGATACACAAATCCAGAAAATATCTCAAATCTCAAATACAGTAATCCATAAAGTAAATACAACTCAAAACAACTGAAATAACTATCTATACAACCTCTACTGTGTCTCCTCTAGGCTAGTAGGCAACCTCGAAGCTATCTGTAACATTTATCAACAGGTCCAGTCAGGACAGGAGCAAGCATAGTACATCTCAACAAATCATAGCAAGTTAGAAAATATAATCATGCAGTAAAGTAAGATACAGGATCTGAAGAAAGTACGAAATGTAAAGGAGATAGTTGTAATAGAAATATCTACTATAAATAGAGAACTAACAGTGGCTAGTGAGTCAGAGTACAATATAGACATGTGAATGGCATAGGATGATTCTGATGCTACATTATGGAATGATTCTGATGCTATACTACTTGGATATTATTCACATGTCCACTTCTACTCCCCCGTACCACCAATCAATACACAAGGATCCAGCCAGGTTATGTTATGATTCATGTAATGGCCCCCGAAGGGTGATACATGATAGTCCCATAAATGGGGATTCTAGGAAATACCCATAAATGGGTGATTCAAGGAAGACTCTGTGATCATGAGAGTGCATGTCACAAGTGATTCAATGAACCATGAAGCATAGTGGTACACAATGTAAGTGAAACGCACAGAAAATGTAGTATCCGATGCTCCCTGAGGGGATAACATCTCGAAAAATAATCCATATAGTACTAATCCGTGTGACCAACGTGACAGCATCAAGTAAAGTAATTTAAAGCATGAGAATAATTCTAACAGGATATAAAATGATCAGAGAATGTACTCGTCTGATAACCTGAACAGCTGATAGGTATAGAGGTCCAACTGAAGCCACAGAGTCCTATTTAAAGCAACACAGGTTACAAGGTGTTCAAGTTGTAATAAATGAATTTCTACAAGCAATCTATATTATTCTAGGCTCTTCTAAGTCAAGTCAACTCTAGGTCAACTCCGGTCAACAATCTAGTCAAACTAGGTCAAGTGTTGACTTACAGTTGACTTTTGGTCGACTGGTCAACTCTGGTCAAACAGGGTCAATTCTATTCTAATTATTAAAGATATAAAATGTACTTCGTTATTTGTACGTCAAAACTTACGACACGCAAATCGAGATAAGCTGATCAACGGTAAAGTTAATAATCTTATCATAGTGATCCACGTGTCCATCTTGTCAATTTCAGCAATGTGAGATCACTAGAATTGACTAATCTCAGTTTCGTTGTACTAATCCCGAAATACGAATATTATAAGAATTAATTATAATAAAAAGGTGATACATAGAGAAACTATCTACAAACATTGTCGGATGATGAAATAAATATCGCCAATGAGTCCAGAATGGTCAAATTAGCTAGGATAGCCTACCCATCGGTCCAATTTAGACACAAGGGCAAAAAGGTAATTTTGGGTCAAAACGATATCCGTGTCGGAGCCGTTTTACACCGAAAAAAGTGCAAGAAAATAAGTCTATAGAATATAACAATTTATATACCACGAAACCAGAATGACGATACGAACCCAACGGTATATCCAGAATTGGATTCCGTTGACCCGATCTCAATTTGGTCCGTTGACCAGAACTTGGAATTCCGGTTTGCACGGAAATGCATGCTGGAGCAAATGTTCTCAAAACTCAGCAAACTATATGTCAACGAGTCCAGAATGACGATACGAACTCAACGGTATATCCGGAATTTGATTCCGACGAGCCGATCTCAAAATGACCCGTTGACCCGGAGATTGGTATCCGACTTGCACCGAAATGCGTGTCAAATCTAATGTCCACTAAAACCTAGCAAATTATATGTCAACGAGTCTAGAATGACGATACGAACTTAATGGTGTATCCGGAATTGGATTCCGATGAGCCGATCTCAAAATGACCCGTTGATCCGGAGATTGGTATCCGACTTGCACCGAAATACGTGCCGAATCCAATGTCCACTAAAACCTAGCAAATTATATGTCAACGGGTCCAGAATGATGATACGAACTCAACGGTATATCCGGAATTGGATTCCGATGAGCCGACGTCAAAAAGTCCCGTTGACCCGGTCTGTGGGACCCACTTTGCACTGAAATGCGTGCCAGGGCCCACGTCCTCCAAATCTAACAAATTATATATAAAAATATGCCAGAACGATGCCATGAGTCTACTGGTGGTGTCAGAAATGAAATCTGGAATCCCGTGTTCAAAAATGGAATTTTACAAGTTGGAAATTACGAATTCGGACAGCCAACTTTGGCGTCGAATTCAACCCATCAAACAAGCTCACAAAGAAACAAAACTGGAGGGGTAGTAAGAGGGTTATACCAGCTTTGCACAGGAACTGGTAGCACGCCAAATGGAGCTGCGGTGGAGGAGGTACAAGCTGACGAAGTTGGCTCCGCAAAACTGTACAAAATTTATACAATTTAAACGGTCAATTTGGTGGCCGGTTTTGATGTATCAAACGATAAAATTAACGGACGAAAATTGACAGGAGAGAAGATGGATATACCGAGATTGTGAGGAGCAAAGAAATTGCCGATCCAACGGTCGGATTTCTAGGAAATCGTGCATGAAGTTGCCATGACGGGGCGGCATTTCAGCTTCATTTCCGGGCTCGTCACGACGGGAACCCGTGCTAAATGCACAAATTGGACGTTTCTCACGCCGGGAAAGCAGAGACTCGCCACGGGGCCTGCCCCAGGGGTGTTCCTGGCCAAGGGGGGTCGGCCACGCCGGCCACGGTGGCCACGCCGGCGGAGGCGACGCTGAACCGCTGGCCAGGGGGCGCGGCTGTGCCAAGCTGCCATTACAGCAGTTGCGGCTGCTGCTGCTGGCCGCGGTTGCCGGCCAGCTAGGCGCACGACGGCGCTGTGCACGGCGGTGGGTGGTGCGGCAAACATGGCGGTACCGCACGGTGGAGGTGGTGGTTGGATGATGATGATGAAGATGATGTGTAGAAGGAGGAGGGAAGGAGGCTGGTGGAGTGGTTGCTGGTGGTGGTGGCCGACGGCCAGGATGGTGGTTGATGGCGTCGGCCACGGCGGAGGGAAGTGGAGCTCGGCCTAGGGAGAGCTCGGGATGATGAAGGAGTTGGTGTAGGGAGAGTTGCTGTTGGTGTTGGTGTTGGTGTGAAAGAAAAAAAATAAGTGAGAGAGAAATAATAATTTGTTGTGTGTAATCAATGGAGGAGAGAGAATGCTACTCCGTCAAAGTTAGGGCCGGCTATAATGGAGGGGCTGTGTGTGAATGTGAGGGAAATAAATGGTGAGGATTAAATGAGATAATCCAATGGCTAGGATTTAAATGTACGAAAATAGGTTATTCTAGGGATCAAAATCAATGGAATTTTCCATTAAATATTAAAAATAGGTAGAATGAGTATTTGATATTTTTCAAGGATAATGAGGCTGAGGGTGATGGTGATGGAGAGTAACATGGGGCTGGGGTTGGGTTCAGTCGAGCCGGGTTGGATCAAAACCGGACATTGCGTAATAATCAAATTAAAATAGGTGTTGATAATCATGGGTAAATAAGTAGCATGTGGGAATTCCAATATATGGGACACAAGTATCATGCGGGTAGTAGGCTCAATGTGGGCCATGTCCATATTTGGGGTTGACAGGTTTTGGTCGACAGGGTACCCACAAATCAAGTCGAAAAATAAATATGACACCGTGGGGTGAAATAAAATTGGGTCACGTGTCAGGAAAGTTGTGTGAACAAAATGGAGCACAAAATGGTGTGTCTGAGTGGGATACGAAGGTCATGAGTGAAGAGCGTCTTGAGTAGATCATGCATGAGAAGTTGGTTTCAAGGAAATGACTGGTCTTGTGCTCCTAAATTAAAAGTCACGGTAACGTGCTAATAATGATCAAGGAAAAGAGTGGGAAAATTAATTAATGATCAAATGGTCTAATTCGACCCGAAGTTGTGCGAAGCAAAAAGAGTACAAAGGAACAAGTTTGAGTGGGACACTATATACCAAATGAAGGTAATCCTGTCCACTACAAAACTCATGAAGACAGTTTCCAGAGATGAACATCTCTGACACTCCAAATATCAAAGGCACGAAAAAGTACACTTAAAGATAATTAAACAGAATAATTTATTGAAACTAATTCAATCAAAAAAATTAAAAAAATCAACCCTAAATTCAGGGTGCTCACATCCTACCCACCTTATAAAAATTTCGTACTCGGAATTAAATTGTTCATACTCCTTCTAGGTCAAACCCCCACAATCAAAGTCTCAGAACTTAAATAAAACATACGATAAAAAAAAGACGGCATACTGGTATACTAGTGAAAGTCTCATCCAGGTATACTAGTCATGCTAAACCAAAATGGTCATAGGGTATCAAATACACAAGCAATTAGGGTGCTAAACTAGAAAAGATACAGAAATAACAATCATCAAAACTGTAAGGCAGTCTACCATCCTACATGAAAACTGGTACTTATCAAAATAAATAAAGTTAACTACCAATTATCTGTAAAGGGGTACTATTCAAGGAAAAAAATTCAAAATCAAAAGTTAAGTATGAAAGTCAATTGCATTGAAATCCAATCACAATATATTTATATATATAGCGTTAGAGAGAGAAAAGCTAGCATTATGTAAAGTTTATGTGGTTCGTGTATGTATGGGTGTATGGGGACATGTTCATATGGTTAGATAGTAGGCATGTGTGTATGTAGAATATACATGAAAGTGTATAGGAGGATTTGGGTTTCAAAACAATAGCTATCAAGTTACACTACTCACAGTATATTGGTTAAACAATCTACAATATACAACCTATTTCTCATAACATGCATGGCTAACCAAATATATATATATATATATATATATATATATATATATATATATATATATATATATATATATATATATATATATATATATATATATATATATATTATTTATATATATATATATATATATATATTTTATATATATATATATATATATATATATATATATATAAAGAGGTAGAGATTTAGTTATGTATCTATATACATTATAACATGTATGCATAAACTCTATATATATATCTATATAGATATATGAACATAACATAGAGAGGAAGGGTTAGGTTTACATGGCAGTGTATACTAAGTTAGGGTGTGTGTGTTGTGTCCTTGTACAGGGTTATAGCTTAGTATTGAAAGGTTAAACCCTGTTTTAGTTTAGCATTTACATACAAAATCTGAAAATGAGCTAACATTTAAAGCAGTGTAATATTAACATAATGCAGTTTCAGATTTTAGGGGTTTGAAACATCACAACCAACTCAATGCTCCCAACACATCCTAACATGATGGAGATGAAACCCTAACATACTATCCATACATTTAGCTATGCATACAGTTCAATATTACTTATTAAATCTGAAATTGAACTAAACATTTGAAATCAATATAAAAAGGTTAACATGTATTCAGTTTCATGATTTTAGAGAAATTCGAACATCAACCAACCCAATGTTTATCACAACCTAACATGTAAGAATATGAAACCTAACATTATATTCCTACATACAACAATGTATATAGCTCAAAATATTACATTTAAAAAAAGAAAATTGAACTAAAATTTGGAATCCAGTATTAAGGGTTAATATGCACACAGTCTTAAATTTGACAAATTCAAACACAAAACTCAACCAATTTTTTTAAGAATTGAAACCCTGTATATAACATACATGTACAGTGATGTAAACAAAACTAATAACATGAAATTTATATTTGAATTACGAATTTAAACTAGGAAAGCAGAGAACCAGTCTCTGATACTGTACTGTATCAGAAATATTAGGGTTTTGAGAATTTAACATCAACATCATATTAATATGTATTTAGATAGGTTGGTATTCAAAGTGTAGCATGCATACGTGTCAGGCAAAGTGTCTGTGTCCACTATATATATTCTCATGTCCCAAAATAAAATCAAATTCTATATCAAGACCAACATTTAGATTTCTACCAAGATTGTAAAGCAGGTGATTGATGTAATCAAGACAGTTTTATTATTATTATTATTTAATACAAGAATAATAGCAAGAAGGAAATAACGATAAAATCTGTTCTGCTTATCTGTTTAAAAGAAGGAACCATTTTGAAACCAGAGCTATAATATCAAATCCAAGATAAGGTCTAGCAAAATCATCGATTCATTGTATTAAGAAGAAATTCATAGTAAGAAGTTACACAAAGGTTTATAATACAGCTAAAGCTACTCCTAAGTTAAATAATGAGAAGCAAAACAAAATAAAACAAACAATAATTCCTTTTTTTTTGAGAAGGACTGAAACAAAAGTAGAGAAAACATGTTCAAAAGCATTTAAGGTACAATCTGATAATCATATGCGTCTATCCAAAATCATGGTACTCTAAATCCTCGTCATACTAGTAAGCAAGGCTACGATAATCACAGAGTCCTCGACTAAGGCACATACCTCTAGAATCATGGTATTTAAAATTTTTGCGATGTCGCTAGCTTGGCTACGAAAACCTTAAATTCCCACACCCGAGAAATATATCCAAAGTCAGACTATATGTCCTCACCATGCTGGCTAATGTGACTGTAGAAGACTAGATTTCATAACTTAGATGACCTAGCCCATATAATTTTATCTTGACACAAAAAAAATCAACAATGGATACCAAAAATCAATTTTATCTACGAACATCAAGATTCAAAACAGAACAATAATCCATCAAATCATATAAATACAAACTCGGATGCAACAGCTAACATCAAGATTCAAAATTAAACAATCATCCATCAAAATCAATAAATACAAACTCAAATTCAACAATAATCCATCAAAATCAAATTCAACAACAGAAAGTAAAGATAAATCAAATCAAGGGAAGAAGAGTTTTCAAATCAAAGTTAAAATAAGATTCTCAAGGGTAGTCCCAAGAATCTCTCAAGGGATCCTAACTGTGATTGAGTACCTTCAAAATATATCCTAATCCTACTGCAGGCTGTAGCGATACTCTAGTTCGAATACCACTACACAAACTCGACCTGCATGGGCCACCACTAAAAATGTGTCACGACCCGCACCCTAGAGTAAGGGTACGAGACGTGGGTACGTCCAGCCTACGCCGCAGAATCGGCGGTAGAACGTTGTCCTAGGTCAATTATCTAACAATATAAAGGTACCTGTACAGTATATACACTCCGATTGGAGGTGACATAACAAATACAATCCCAATCAAATCTAAGGTAGAGCATGATAAAAGATAGATAAAACATGAAATCCACAAAGAGATACCGTAGATAGAAGTCTAAGTGTCTATGATACACAAACCCAGAAAACATCTCAAATCTCAAATACAGTAATCCATAAAGTAAATACAACTCAAAACAACTGAAATAACTATCTATACAACCTCTACTGTGTCTCCTCTAGGCTAGCAGACAACCTCCAAGCTATCTGTAAAATTTATCAACAGGTCCAGTCAGGACAGGAGCGAGCACAGTACATCTCAACAAATCATAGCAGGTTAGAAAATATAATCATGTAGTAAAGTAAGATACAGGATCTGAAGAAAGTACAGAATGTAAAGGAGATAGCTGTAATGGAAATATCTACTATAAATAGAGAACTAACATTGGCTAGTGAGTCAGAGTACAATATAGACATGTAAATGGCATAGGATGATTCTGATGCTACACTAAGGAATGATTCTGATGCTACCTACTTGGATATTATTCACATGTCCACTTCTACTCCCCCGTACCCCCAATCAATACACAAGGATCCAGCCAGGTTATGTTATGATTCATGTAATGGCCCCCAAAGGGTGATACATGATAGTCCCATAAATAGGGATTCTAGGAAATACCCATAAATGGGTGATTCAAGGAAGACTCTGTGATCATGAGAGTACATGTCACAAGTGATTCAATGAACTATGAAGCATAGTGATACACAATGTAAGTAAAACGCACAGAACATGTAGTATCCGATGCTCCCTGAGGGGATAACATCTCGAGAAAGTATCCATATAGTACTAATCCATGTGACCAACGTGACAGCATCAAGTAAAGTAATTTAAAGTAGGATAGTAATTCTAACATGATATAAAATAATCAGAGAATGTACTCGCCTGATAACCTGAACAGCTGATAGGTATAGAGGTCCAACTGAAGCCACAGAGTCTTATTTAAAGCAATACAGGTTACAAGGTGTTCAAGTTGTAATAAATGAATTTCTACAAGCAATCTATATTATTCTAGGCTCTTCTAAGTCAAGTCAACTCTAGGTCAACTTCGGTCAACAATCTAGTCAAACTAGGTCAAGTGTTGACTTACAGTTGACCTTTGGTCAACTGGTCAACTCTGGTCAAACAGGGTCAATTCTATTCTAATTATTAAAGATATAAAATGTACTTCGTTATTTGTACGTCGAAACTTACGACACGCAAATCGAGATAAGCTGATCAACGGTAAAGTTAATAATCTTATCATAGTGATCCACGTGTCCATCTTGTCAATTTTAGCGATGTGAGATCACTAGAATTGACTGATCTTAGTTTCGTTGTACTAATCCCGAAATACGAACATTATAAGAATTAATTATAATAAAAAGGTGATACATAGAAAAACTATCTACAAACATTGTCGGATGATGAAATAAACATCGCCAAGGTGTCCAGAATGGTCAAATTAGCTAAGATAGCCTACCCATCGGTCCAATTTAGACACAAGGGCAAAAAGGTAATTTCGGATCAAAACGATATCCATATCGGAGCCGTTTTGCACCAAAAAATATGCAAGAAAATAAGTCTACAAAATATAACAATTTATATGTCCACGAAACTAGAATGACGATACGAATCCAACGGTATATCCAGAATTGGATTCCGTTGACCCGATCTCAATTTGGTCCGTTGACCAGAACTTGGAATTCCGGTTTGCACGGAAATGCATACCGGAGCCAATGTTCTCAAAACTCACAAACTATATGTCAACGAGTCCAGAATGACGATATGAACTCAACGGTATATCCGAAATTGGATTCCGACGAGCCGATCTCAAAATGATCCGTTGACTTGGAGATTGGTATCCGACTTGCACCGAAATGCATGCCGGATCCAATGTCCACTAAAATCTAGCAAATTATATGTCAACGAGTCCAGAATGACGATACGAACTCAACGGTATATCCGGAATTGGATTTCGATGAGCCGATCTCAAAATGACCCGTTGATCCGGAGATTGGTATCCGACTTGTACCGAAATACGTGTCGGATCCAATGTCCACTAAAACCTAGCAAATTATATGTCAACGAGTCCAGAATGACGATACGAACTCAACGGTATATTCGGAATTGGATTCCGATGAGCCGACGTCAAAAAGTTCTGTTGACCCGGACTGTGGGACCCACTTTGCACCGAAATACGTGCCAGGGCCCACGTCCTCCAAATCTAGCAAATTATATATGAAAACATGCCAGAACGACGCCATGAGTCTACTGGTGGTGTCAGAAATGAAATTTGGAGTCCCGTGTTCAAAAATAGAATTTTATAAGTTGGAAATTACGAATTCGGACGACCAACTTTGGCGTCGAATTCAACCAATCAAACAAGCTCACAATGAAACGAAAATGGAGGGGTAGTAAGAGGGTTATACCAGCTTTGCACAGGAACTGGTAGCATGCCAAATGGAGCTGCGGTGGAGGAGGTACAAGCTGACGAAGTTGGCTCCGTAAAACTGTCCAAAATTTATACAATTTAAACGGTCAACTTGTGGCCGGTTTTGATGTATCAAACGATAAAATTAGGGGACAAAAATTGACATGAGTGAAGATGGATATACCGAGATTGTGATGGAGCAAAGAAATTGCCGATCCAAGGGTCTGATTTCTCGAAAATCGCACATAAAGTTGTCGCGACGGGGCGACATTTCAGCTTCATTTCCGGGCTCGTCACGACGGAAACCCGTGCTAAACGCACAAATTGGACGTTTCTCACGCCAGGGAAGCAGAGACTCGCCATGGGCCTGCCCCGGGGGTACGCCCGACCAAGGGGGGTCGGCCACGGCGGCCACGCCAGCGACGGCGGCGCTGAACCGCCGGCCAGGGGGCGCGGCTGTGCCAAGCTGCCATTGCAGCAGTTGCAGCTGCTGTTGCTGGCCATGGTTGTCGGCCAGCTAGGTGCACGGCGGTGCTGTACACGGCGGCGGTTGGTGCGGCGAACATGGCGGCGCCGCACGGTGGAGGTGGTGGTTGGATGATGATGATGGAGATGATGTGTAGAAGGAGGAGGGAAGGAGGCTGGTGGAGTGGTTGCTGGTGGTAGTGGCCGACGGCCAGGATGGTGGTCGACGGCATCGGCCACGGCGGAGGGAAGTGGAGCTTGGCCTAGGGAGAGCTCAGGATGATGAAGGCGTTGGTGTAGGGAGAGTTGCTGTTGGTGTTGGTGTAAAAGGAAAAAAATAAGTGAGAGAGAAATAATAATTTATTGTGTGTAATCAATGGAGGAGAGAGAGTGCTACTCCCTCAAAGTTAGGGCCTGCTATAATAGAGGGGCTGTGTGTGAATGTGAGGGAAATAAATGGTGAGGATTAAATGAGATAATCCAATGGCTAGGATTTAAATGTAGGAAAATAGGTTATTCTAGGGATTAAATCAATAGAATTTTCCATTAAATATTAAAAATAGGTAGAATGAGTATTTGATATTTTTCAAGCATAATGAGGATGAGGGTGATGGTGATGGAGAGTAACATGGGGTTAGGGTTGGGTTCAGTCGAGCCGGGTTGGATCAAAACCGGACATTGCGCAATGATCAAATTAAAATAGGGGTTGATAATCATGGGTAAATAAGTAGCATGTGGGAATTCCAATAAATGGGACACAAGTGTCATGTGGGTAGTAGGCTCAATGTAGGCCATGTCCATATTTGGGGTTGACAGGTTTTGGTCGACATGGTACCCACAAATCAAGTCGAAAAATAAACGTGACACCGTGGGGTGAAATAAAATCGGGTCACGTGTCAGGAAAGTTGTGTGAACAAAATGGAGCACAAAATGGTGTGTCTGAGTGGGACACGAAGGTCATGAGTGAAGAGCGTCTCGATTAGATCATGCATGAGAAGTTGGTTTCAGGGAAATGACTGGTCTTGTGCTCCCAAATTAAAAGTCACGGTAACGTGCTAATAATGATCAAAGAAAAGAATAGAAAAATTAATTAATGATCAAATGGTCTAATTCGACCCGAAGTTGTGCGAAGCAAAAAGAGTACAAGGGAACAAGTTTGAGTGGGACACTATCTACCAAAATGAAGGTAATCCTGTCCACTACAAAACTCATGAAGAAAGTTTCCAGAGATGAACATCTCTGACACTCCAAATATCAAAGGCACGGAAAAGTACACTTAAATTCAATCAGAAAAATTAAAAAAATCAACCCTAAATTCAGGGTGCTCACAGATACCAATCTGTTATGCCTCAATTTGGGGAATCGTTCGTCCTCACTTTGATTCACGCCGATTCGTTCGTCCTCGCTAGGGCGTGATGCCGTACAAGTCTGGTGTTGTACTTGTACAAGGCAAGAACGTGCACATTTGTGTCATTTTGAAACATTTAAAAATAAGCCACAGTTGCAGAAACATTGAGTACACAAAGTAGGAAGAAATATTTATTTTATTGTAATTTAGCAAGATACAACTTTTCTCGGTACTCTTTGAAATGCCATTTTCGGCTATATTTATTCATGGAAAGAAAAACAACTGATAGGCTGCCATGAAATAACTTCTCGTTCCATACATTGTGCCCCTTTAGTACATTTGAAATCCAAGCAGCAATCTTGAAAACTTCGCAATACTTTGTGCGTCTTTATTGAAGACAACTTGAAAATAGCAGCAACTCAAAAGCCTTAGTTCTGACGTGCGCCTGAGCCTTCCCCAGTACCTAGTGAAGAGGTCAGCACATTATAAAAATGTATTGGTGAGCCCCTTTTTGGCCCACTCAACTAAACCAGCATTTGTAATTATGACAAGCATTTTAATCATGAGATTATTAGGGACTAGCAATTCACAGCAATTCAGAATTAGGCAACATGAGATTATATGAAAGCAACTGTTTACTTTACCATCGGTCGAATCCAGCTCCCTGCATAAGACACATGATAGTAATACTTAACGCCCTTGCATAAGATAATTATTAGCATACATCCTGACTACATAACCACTGGTGTTAGTGCACCATTTCGGACTTGCCATATAGGTCTTCGAATGGTATGCGTTGCCATTCACCGGGTTGCAAGCCCGAATGAAGGTTTCGATACCTCATGGCACCAAAGCACGTAATTCCCTCCTAGGCCGACTCGATTGCACCGATGTGGGTACCGTTCAAGGAAAATTCTTGTGCACAAGTTGTCCATAGTCATGCGAATGCGTGTCTGACTCGATAAGCGTGGTATATATAGTAATATTGAAGTAAAGTGACATTTTTATTTCTCAGTATTTCATATTCATCTTCTCAGGCATCAATTCATATCATTTCAATGTTCATTCCATCGCAGCATTTCAATATTCATAGGGACAAGTATTATTTCAATATTCATATGACAATTTATTCATTAGCAGAGTGTTAACAGCATAATCGATTCATTCAATATTTATATCACTATAGCTTCTTGGTGGTATTGACTTGTGGCATTAGCATCTTATTATCGATCAACGGACGTAGCAATACAACACGAGAATTTATTTAGTTGGCATGAAGGAGTAGCGGAGAAGGGACAAACCACCACAGAGAATCCATACTCACCAATTAGAGAATTACCGAGAGGGAGAGGAACACTTGTGCGCTTAGCCTTCCGTCACACGTCCATCTGCAATGGCACCAAAAGTTTGGTTAATACTCTGTCACGTTATGTTTCCTTCTCTTAGAATTCTCAGGAATGAATGCTTTAAAAATCGATAAAAATGGGCAAGAATCAAATCATCGAAAACCATTCAGGAAAGCATCCATCAAAACCAAGCATCAAAACTAGCAGCAAAACATCCAGAGAATACTCTTGGACTCATTTTAAGATAAACCAATCCATTAGTTTGAAAGGTTCTTATGCATTTGTCCGTGATCGATTCGATGCCGACGGTAAGTTTCATCAATACTCGATTCGATCGAGTTAATCAAGCCACAAGCCTTACATAGTAAACCGCTAGGAGCGGGGCACTACAAGGCTGACTTCGGCAGCTCGTCTAGCTTGACTTTGGGTTGATGATAACCCGATCGAAGATCAATCTTCTAAAATACCGACGCAGCTTATAGTTGATCAAAGAGATCATCGATACGGGACATGGGGTATTTATTCTGGATGGTAGCTTTGTTGAGCTCTCGGTAGTCGACGTACAAACGCATTGACCCATCATTTTTCTTTACGAACAAAACGAGCGCTCCCCATGGCGAAATACTAGGCCGAATGAATCCCATGTCGAGCAACCATGCAACTGGACCTTGAGTTCTTTCAGCTCTGCAGGGGCCATTCTGTACGGAGACTTGGAAATCGGTCAGGTGTCGGGAAAGGTATCGATGGTGAATTCAATTTCTCAATCGGGTGGCATGGTGGGTAGCTCATCAGGAAATACTTTGGAGAACTTTGCCACAACGTCGGTTTGAGCCGCATTTGCACCATCCTGTCACATATCTCAAACGGACGACAAGTAGCCTTCGCATCCGAAATACAGCATCCTCTGAGTAGAAATTATCGAGACCACTGTCCATGTCGGCGACGTTTCACCACACGAGTAGCAGAATTCGGTCACTGTAGGTATACGAAATATGACTTTCTTCCCTCCGCAGTCGATAGTGGCATTGCAAGTGTCGAGCCAATCCATTCACAGAATGATGTCGTAGTCCTTAATATCTAGAACTATCGCATCAAGATACACATTTTTACCTCTGGCACAGATGATTCCGTCTCTGCAGCCTAAGTTTACAAGTAATAACGTGCCCGATGGTATGTTAACACTAAGATTAAGTCCTAACGATGTGTCACGCCCCAGTCCCAAAATACGTAATACTAGGTATGTAGACATGTCAGCCGTATAATAATATATATATGCTGTAAATGAAGTATAACCATAACAAGTAATCTCATCCATAAAAGAAAGAAATAATATATCATAATATCAATCTTTGAATTATCATTTGTACAAGTCGTTGGGCAGAGACAAATCCACTTCCAACCCTTTTAAATGAGAAAAAAATACATATAAAGGAAAGAATTTGTAAAAGTAATAAAGGACGATCCAAGAGCAATCCTCCTCGATAGAAAGGGGAATACTACGATCTTGGCTGGAGCACCTACGAAAATTCATAAAGCACACACCTGGAGAGATCACCAGGTCCTTGGGGGACTAGCAAGATACATAAGATATGTCTATCTAATAGTATACATATATAAAGAAAATCAGAATATAACAGAAAAGGACTAAACAACAATGAAACATGACTATGAGAACAACTACGCATAAATGAACTGCTGGAAAGGAAATATGTATCAAATGCCAAGTTTATAGGTGAACACCTGACAAAAAATCAAACGAATAATCAAACCCTCGCCCCTAGTGTGGATCCTCGCAGGTTTGAACAAATAACTAACCCTCGCCCCTAGGACTCGCAGGTTAGTTCAAACAATCAACCTTCGCCCCTAGTGTGGACTCGCAGGTTAGTTCAAATAATCAACCCTCACCCCTAGTGTGGAGTCGCAGGTTAAGAATAAACAAAAATAGAAATAGCAGTTTAGTTATGACGCACTCGTCCTATGATACGATCCAACTCAGTCAAAGTACAAGTGAGAACATATCCAGTATAAACTATAATACCAATCATGAACAAAGACGATATGTGAATGAGACCAGTAAAATAGTATGCATATCGAAGAAAACTCATATCAACAATCAACCAAAGAAACTAGATAATGACATGTATCAAAGGAAAAAACATAAGCATGTAAATAAACTGTAAAGAAAGGCAATGAATACTTGCCTGGAGTTTGTCCAATCCATGATGAGACTGAAGGTGTCAAAGTTGTATCGGAGCATAGGCATGAACTTTAACTGCTACAATCCTCAAGAAATCTACCCTACCTCCAAAATAGCCAATCAAGAGTTACATATCGTACTATCTATCTGGAGATGCAGAGTCCTTATTAGGTATTTGGAAAATACTTATAACCGCATATATATTTTTATTATATGGTAAGAAGCTTATTATGATTCATCAAATAAATAAGCTTATATACGCACTCAAGTAATGGTGTTTAGACACAACATAAACTTTTACATAAAAAAAATTCTTGCTAGCCTTTTGTTTAAAAAAATAGTTTTTTAAAATCTTTATATACCATATATGTTTTGTAAGAAGTTTAATATGCTTTCTTTTTATAAATGAAAAATATATGTATATACTTCCATAACCCTAGCAACATTAATAATATAGATTTTCATATCCGTATACGTAAACTAACAATATAAAACTCGTATGCTCTTTGATTATATTTACATATAAATATACTGATGAAAACATAACAAAATATATAGATAAAATATCAATATGTATAGTTAGAAGATCCCTATATACTTGTAATAGTACATATACTACCCTTACCAATAGAAATATATGTACAAAACATTTATGATGTATACATATATTTAATAATGTAACTAACTCATGCATATGGCACTTGTATAGTATAACTTATACATGTAACAATATATATATATATATATATATATATATATATATATATATATATATATATATATATATATATTTTATATATATATATATATATATGTGTGTGTGTGTGTGTGTGTGTGTGTGTGTGTGTGTGTGACATCCAACCAACCTCCCCAGATACCGCCAAAGCCACCCAACGCCCAATGGATCAAGAGATCACAGACAGGATTCGACAAGCGGAGGAAGCAGGATTCTTGGATCCCGACAATCCGATGAGCGCCCTTGCGGACTCTGATGGATCCGAAAATGCGACAGACTACATGAGGATGGAAGAACATAGGAGTAGTCCTGTTGTCCGTACTAGGACTGCATCAGACCTTCCGAAAGACAGCGCCAATAACACTAACAAACCCCACAAGAAGAAGGGTAAGAACAAACATGGACAACATCCGGCAAGGACCACGAGGCCAGCTGCGAAGCTGCACAACCCAGACCCCCTTCCCACACTTAATGCTTAACATCCTTTCGTGGAACGTGAGAGGACTTGCGAATAAGCCGACGCTGAATAGAATCATCAGCCTCACTAAAACCTACCGTATCGACATCCTTGTCGTCATTGAACCCAAAATCCTTCAGAAAAAAATTAAAAAGATTCGGCTCTGTCTCGGATTCGCGGCTGCCATCGTCGGATGCCACGACATTTGGATCTTCTTCACTTATGGCATCAAGTTTGGCCTGGTTCAGGACTCCAGGCAGACCCTTTTGTGCTGGGTAGAGCACTCGATGCTGCGATCCCGAGCCCTTCTCTCCGCAGTTCACGGCAGCTGCGACATTCCGGAGCGTAGATTGCTCTGGGATCAACTATTAGTCACTCACCTCCCTTCAACAACCTCCCGTGGATCTGCTTCGGAGACTTCAACACAATCTTCTACAATTATGAGAAGTCCGGGGGCCGCCCGCCCCCCTCCCGGCCATGGAAGAATTCAACAACTTTATCATTAATGCGCAACTCACCCACCTTCCCTTTTTCGGTAACGTTTTCACCTGGTGCAACATGCAGGAAGGTCACCGCCGGCAATACTCTCATCTGGACCGAGTGCTGATCAATGGCCCATGGGCTGACATGGAAATCATATCCAACCTTTCTCACCTAAACTCCACGAAATCGGATCACTCCTCCCTCTACATCGAGATCAACAGTAATTTACAACACATCAAAAAACCATTCCGCTTTTTGAACTTCTGGAGACATCACCCTCGGTTCATCCCAGTCGTGACCGCTTCCAGGAACTCCTCTGATGATCCCGACCCCCTGGTTAGAGTGGCAGCCAAACTCTCCGCCACCAGCAAGGCTCTTTCCTCCTGGAGCAAGGCCGCATTCGGCAACATCATTCAGGCGATCAGCACCGCTGAGGATGATGTCACCAGAGCGGAAACCCGGTTCGTTGCAGAACGAACCCCGGAGGCTCGGGCTTGACTAAACCTTGCCAAAGCCATCCTCAAGTCTCGTCTGAAGGTCGAAACTGAATTCTAGAAACAAAAAGCCAGGCTTGCATGGGATCTGGAAGGGGATCGTAACTCTGGTTTCTTCCATGCATGTGTCAAGGGTCATAGACAACAGCTTAATCTCCATCGTATCATTAACGACAATGGCACTCAGCTCCACAACCAGAAGAACATTCAGGAGGCGGCGACACGGTTCTTCTCGTCCCTCTTCACCAAAAAGGCAATCATCAAGGACGGCGATTTCCTCTCCAAAGTCCCCACTATCATCACCGATCTAGATAATGACATGCTCATGGTCACCCCATCAGCTGAGGAAGTTAAGGCGGCGGTCTGGACGCTAGATGAACACAACGCCCCCGAGCCTGACGGGTTCTCTGGAACATTTTTCAGAACTTGTTGGGACATCATCGCTTCTGATTTGCTTGAAGCAACCATTGCTTTCTTCCAAGGTGCGAGATACCCGACATCTATTACCAGGGCAAATCTCATTTTCATTCCAAAAAAAGAGAATCTAGAAACCTTCAGAGACTTCAGGCCCATAAGCTTATGCAACTTCACCAACAAGATCATCTAAAAAATCATCGCAAATCGTATGTCTAACCTCCTACCCAAGATCATCTCCGAAGAGTAGAGCGGATTCCTCAATGGAAGGAACATCATAGATAATATCCTACTCGCACAAGAAATGGTCACCTGCATGAAATTCCCAGCTAGAGGAGGCAACGTCGCTATCAAACTTGATATGAAAAAGCGTACGATCGCCTGGACTGGCAATTCATGATCTGGGTGTTCAGAGCCTTCGGCTTCTCTGAACCATGGATGGACATTGTATACAGGTCCATCAGCAATTCCAGGTTCGCCACTGTCATCAACGGTCAAGCGGGAGGATTCCTCCCATCCAGTCGTGGCGTGCGCCAGGGAGACCCCGTCTTAGCCACCATATTCATCATCGTTGTAGAAGCGCTCAGCAGAAACCTGAACAACATGACCAACAACAATCAATTCCACTATTATCATACCACTACCGGATGCCCTATTATCACTCACCTTGCCTAAGCCGACGATGTCCTTATCTTCTCTTCTGGCGACATCGGTTTGGTGGAAGTTGTCCATAAAATGCTAGAGAGATATGCCAAATGCTCGGGTCAACGTGTCAACAAAAGCAAGAGTGTCATCTACACCCACCACAAAGCGTCTGGATCCACTCCAAAAGGCTATCCAACCTGACTTCTTACACCACAACATACCCTCTATTCTTCTACTTAGGCTGCCCGTTGGTGTACGATAAATCGAACGCCAGTATTTTCGAGTACATGGTGAGCTCTATCAGAAAGAAGATTGAGGGCTGGCATAATGCCACTCTCTCGCCCGGTGGCAAGCTGATTCTGATTCGACATGTTCTCTCCTCCGTTCCCATATACACCCTGGCCGTTTGCGACCCCCAAGAAAGTTATCACATCGATAGAATCCCTATTCGCCAGATTCTTTTGGGGGAGCAGCCATGGAGAAGACAAACACCACTGGGCCAGTTGGATCACCATGGCTAAACCCACCAAGGAGGGTGGATTAGGATTTAGCCGATTGGAGCACCTAGTGGACGCATGCTCCATAAAGTTATGGTGGAAGATGCGCACGGGAAACTCTCTCTAGACCAGGTTTATAAAGGCCAAATATTTTAGATTCTCTCACTCGACGATCGCTTTAGTGAACAGCAGATCTTCGGCCACCTGGCGCCGCATGTCTCGGGGTAAAGCTCTTGTCGAACCTCTAATCCGACTACAGCTGGGTAACGGCCACGCCTCGATGAGCTTTGAGTGTTGGCTGGGTGATGAGCTTCACGTCACTCAACATCTCCATATCAGGGAGATCCGTGAACTGTAGGATACCGATCACGGTTGGAATTGGAACATAGTACGTGATAGGCTCGGCCAGGAAGCGACAGACAGACTTGTTGTCGCTCAATTACAGATTTCCAACGAGCCAGACTCCCTGTGGTGGACCCCGACTCCGAACGACACTTTCTTCCTAGCGTCTGCCAGACTCATAGCTAAAGGGACAGACACTCCGTGCCCTCTCATTGCCTCTTTCTAGCAACCTTGTATTCCCATCAAATGGTCGATCCTGGTCTGAAGAGCTCAGAGAAGGAAACTTCCCACTGACGACTCCATCGCATCTTTCGGCTACAGCCTGGCATCGAGATGTCACTACTGCGCATCCCTAAACAAGAGCCGATGGAGCACGTCCTCCTTTCTGACGATCTATCTATGCAGATGTGGACCAGCCTCAGCACCAGGTGCAGACAAAATCATCCTCCCGGGAGCTTCAACGATCTTCTGGCCAGTTGGAAAACCTCCCACGGCCGACAGATTGTTGCAACCGCCGGGATTTGGGTCCTATGGAAGAACCAGAACAAATTCAGGTACGAAGGTCGTCAACTCCAACCTCAACTACTGATTATTGAGGTTCTGTGCCAGATCAATAGAGTCCGGAGGCAATACTCCCACTCCGAGGACAGCTTCT
The DNA here is from genome assembly GCA_029216955.1 of Iris pallida. Classification (NCBI taxonomy): domain Eukaryota; kingdom Viridiplantae; phylum Streptophyta; class Magnoliopsida; order Asparagales; family Iridaceae; genus Iris; species Iris pallida. Next base: position 32,147,962 of record JANAVB010021599.1, read on the forward strand.
AGGTAGCCTGGGACTAGAAGCCTCGGCGCGGTGTTTTGTTTATGTTCTTAGCTCTTTTGTCCCTTCCTTTCTGGTCTTTCTTTATCTTGTGCGTGGCGCTATTACTTGTATAGGCATCGACATTTTGCGCCTTGAGAAGCGAATCGAATCATCTCGAGGACCGAGATAAACGATATGTGATACACACATGAGTTCGGTTTTAAATCGAAGTTAGCAAAACGATCGGCAAATCAAAACTATCACGAGTAGCTTGTCCGACTACGCTAGTCGCTAAGCTTGGTTGAAATATACGTTTTTGGGGGATGCCTTGAATACGTGCACGATCCAAACTCAGCGATATGATGAACTCGAATACAGCTGCAAGTGGGTGTTGAGATGCGCATGAACGAATGAGTGAGTTTGCCTCAACCTACGACTTTCGTGTTTGACGAATTACAACGCACCTCGTGCGACCGTTTCAGTCCTATGATACGTCGAAGTAGCAACCAAGTCGAAGAAACACTTGAATTAAATAAGTGCCATCAACTCTAAAATGAATGAAAAGTTACTCAATAAAATCGACCAAACGTATGCAACATGGAACTTGGGAAGGTATCGAGTATGGTTCGATGCCATCGAACGATAGAGCCGTTCGATAGAATTGTCTAAGATACGCACACAACATGAGTTAGGGAACGGTAGGATGACCTGCACTCAGGAAGTCTCGAGGACGAGACTTGTTTTGAGTGGTGTATTATGTAATGCCCCGCCCCGCCTTAGCGGAACGCCGATTCAAACGGCAAGTACAACGACTCAAACGAGCCGTCGACCCGAAGAGTTGGCATCGACCTGATGAAGAATCGATGCAAGGCTTATATTGGCCCATCAAGATGAATCCAGACTTAGACTTTCAAAGGCGCTCTCGGAGTATCGCTCGGCCGATACGAACATCGCTACGGTGGGTGGCTCCGATGAACCCGTCTGTGCTTAGCCTAGACACATAATAATACGGACACTATCACTGAAATCGCTAGGCGATAACACTGCGCATGCTAATAAATGACCCAACGCACCTAGCTAAGGGATTAATCCCATCTTGTATGCTTGTATAGAATATGGAAAGAAACATAGAAAATACGAGAACTCTCGTACCGCGCTCCACGCTCGTGCTAAGGCACAAGCTTACGTTCAAGTCCCTTATGCGTTCAACAATAAAACAATGAATGGTTTACAACAATGAAACGGGAAGACTATCAACATAGTCGCTCCAAGTAGAGTTTAGCAACATTGAAAGGCTATAGGACCGATGGGTCGCCAAGGCGACTCCCGCACGGGAAGTTGCATAATATATAAATGAAGAATGAACGAATAAACAAGTGAATAAATGAATCAACGAAAGGATGAATACGAAATTGAATCAATGAACGAATGGACAAGTGAAAGAAAGAAATGAAGAAATGAATAAAAGATAAGAAGGAAAGGAATGGTTAGCGACAGGTGTGACGGGCACGTGCAACGGGGCTCGCTACCCGCGCTGCACGGACGCCAACCTGGTCCATAACGCATTGTGGCTATGGGTTAGCCTATGATAAGTTAATACGAAATAGGCGTGGACAAACGGCACGAGCGAGGGGTGGCGAATGCTGTGACCGTAAAGAAAAAGGGATTTCGTGGCATGATCAAAGGGGGGATATGCCGGCCTAGGCGGAATCAAAATATGGCTTACGGGCTGCCTGGGTGCGGACTCGGCCACCCGGGGGACGTAAGTGTAGGAGTATTTCAAGAGACTAACGGGGTGTGTGCCAGTCCTCACCCTACGCTAGTTGAGAAATACCACGGCTTGGATGTCCAAAATGGCTTATGGTGCCAGCGACCGGTACATATAGAGTTAAGTGGGCTTTGCTGGTGGCAATCCACGTGCAAGTCCTTGCATAGAAATCAAAGTAGTCTAAGTTAACTAAATGAAGTGCCTTATGAATATGCTTGAAATGTAACACACCAAATGATAATAAGAAATTCATACAAGTGAGTTAGATAACATGCTTACGACGTGCTAGAACCCGAGACAGGGACACGCCCTTGACATTGAAAGTTCACTTGAATTACGTTAAGTTATTTCATATGAATTGTTGGCTAACTTGGTTTACATTGAACAAGGAAGGCCGGACGGTAAGTATGGGTAAGTCGTGTATGTATTTCCATGCGACACTTGAATTTGGCAACACGGGATAGGTTATGAAATATGTCATAAAAATGATCCTAAGGCAAGATTAGAAAGACAATGAATGATAGAGATAAACAAAAGTAAATGGAATGTGTTTGGTAATGATAGCATTATGGGCGAGCTAGCCTCCCCACCAGTGCATAACAGTGTACTGATAACCCCACAGTCTGCTTGCAGGAAGCAGAAAACGTCGGCAAAAAAAAAAAAAATATATATATATATATATATATATATATATATATATATATATATTTATATATATATATATATATATATATATATATATATATATATATATATATATATATATATATGACCTCTAGCATATATATATATATATATATATATATGACCTCTAGCCTAGTGGTTAAGAAAGATGCATGCGATCCGAGTGGTCAGGAGTTCGAATCCTAGTGGGAATGATTCCAGAAACAATTTACCTCGTGCCAATACTCTGGGAGGAACAGCTCCGGCCAGAGGCGCGATCAGTTTTATGTCGTGGTGTGGTGGAGGGGCTGGCAGACCCAACCTTCCTGCGATGAGTTTGGGTAGGAGACAGGTCGGACGAGTGGCTGCGAGGGCGACGATCGAACTCAGGCTTCAACGAGAGGCCTATCGGAGTCGATGAGGGTGTAGCATGGGCATCTCCACTGATGAGCTCGAAAAGTCGAACGTGCGGGTGCAGTGATGCGCGTTCAGCTTGCTTGAGCGACAAGATAACCACGAAGACGATAGGTTGTGTAGGCGACCGTTCGGCAGTGAGGTGAAGAGCTGATGGTCCGGTAAGGGTCGTGGACGGCCGTGTGGGGCTGCGCGTGTGCGGGTAGGGGTGCAACTCGGGCTGGTTGGGTCGGGCTTAAGGTCAACCCTAGCCCAACCCGAGGAATCATAATATTAGCCTAATCCCAAGCCAGACCCGGCCTCGGGTTCAACATATGAAGCCCAAGAACAAGCCCAGAGGATCGGGATGGGCTCGAATTTGGTCGGGTTCATCGGGCTCTAATATATTATCTGAAATAATTTTAAAAAAGTAATATTAAACACATAATCATATAGCAATCAAGCCTTGATCATTACAAAATATAAACTAAAATAAGATTTATGACAAGCAGTTGAAGAGTTTGGGTGAAGAAATTTAGGATTTAAATTTTTTATTTAAGAAGTGTGAATATATATATATATATATATATTTAATATATATATATATATATTTTTTTTTTAATATATATATATTTAATATATATATATATATATATATATATATATATATATATAATTATATATATATATATATAATTATATATATATATATATATATATATATATATATATATATATATATATATATATATATATATATATATAAAGTCGGGTTCGGGTTCTTCGGGTAACCCAACACATTAACCCGAGCCCAACCCGATTTTGATCGGGTTAAAATATTTTAACCCAAGCCCGAACCCGAACCCGAACTCGAGAAACTTCAACCCTAACCCAACCCATTAACGGGTTTACCCGATCGGGCTCGGGCTTAGCCCACCCGAGTTACACCCCTAAGTGCGGGCTTGTTGGCACTTGGGAGCGTCGGTGCTATAGTTTAGAAGCCCAAACCATAAATTTATATATAATTACCATATGATTTATGGGTCTAAATAAAATATACTATGAATACACTTATATATACACAAGTTTACATATAGCCTAGAAATCCCAAAAATCAAAAATGGCATTTTAAGAAACTATTCATCATATTTCCAAAATAATTAACAATTTTAATATCAGTAACAATTATACGGTGTCATAGGAAATATGTGTTCGATAATGAAATCCGCTGATATGAAGCTATGTGTGGTACCTGAATCAAACAGTACGCGAGCATATTTATTATTGAAGAGTAATATACCTGTCACGATATATCTGAGGTGAACGCCTAATCTCGAGTCATGGCATAGACGCGCCATTGAGCATTTAGGCGATGGTCTTGGCCATTTTGCAGCACGATCTATTGGGTTTGGGGCGGTGGACCTTGGTTTCCTGGACGATACTGTAGGACCGATTGTAGGAACGAGTTATAAACTGCAATACTCTTGGGGGTGAATAGAGTAGGCAGCAGAAATTAACTATTTAAAAATGTCAGTAACAAGATCACATAATATATATATCACAGATATGTAAATGAAAAGTAGAGAGTAGAGAGCAAACGTAAACACAAGGATGTATACTGGTTTCCCTCTTGTGAGGACTAGTCCAGTCGAAAGAACTCTAGCTTCCACTTGAATCCACTATTGGAAAATACCACAAGTTTTTATCTGAAGTTCTTGCAACTTCTACAACGCGAGCTTTGATCCGAAGTACTCGACCAACTTCAATTGTGAAGTGTCTACCTTTAATCAAGCCTCTGATTACAATCACTCTGAAACTTTTAGATCGTACCGTACTGACAAATCGACTAGAGGATTGTAACTGGCTTGGGATTTGAAAATGAATAGCTCAGAACACTTTGGAAGAAGTAGTAGGCTTATAGATAAGAGATATAAAAGTGAATTGGTGTATTAAAATGATCAAAATCCTTCTCTATTTATAGTTTTTCCAAAGGCAAAATTCTGACAGAATTCGGGTAGAATTCAGACAGAACTCTATGAAAAAATCTCGGTAAGATACGTAACTGCGGGAAGACCAAGTTCAAAATCCAACGGGCACTAACCGAACTCTGGTCGAATTCGGGCCGAATTCTGTTGGAGTTCTGTTAGGGTTTTTGCAAATTAGTTTTGGGCTTTTTTAAAAAGATCATGCAGTTAGGAAGTAGTTTGGGCTTTTGTAAGTGGGCTTGTTTTCAAAATGAAAGGATATTTTGAAAACGTTTCTTGGATAACCTATTTTTCAGTACGACGTAGTGTACATCGTATTCCTAGACTCAATAAATATGAAAAATACATTAATGAAATAGGAAAACCAAGAGCCCTTTGATGATGCCTTTCTTCAGATATTTGAGCAAACATGGAGATGTATTTTTTCTTTGACGGCAGTCGTCCAAAGATAAACAGATCTGGAAATCTGAATACCTTTCGGGGGATTCGCCTATGAACCCCCACGGGAGGCGCTATCCCCTCGACCCCTGTCCGCTGACCGGGCAGCGGAACCTCCGATGCGAGGCCCCGGATAGGTCGTTAGGCGGTTCAGAGAAATCTTCTTGTATAACGTCGTCTTTGGTCCACCAATAATTCTCCATTGCATATGTCCTAGTTTGACAAAGCTTGATCATGCTTACTGCATGTCTATAAGAACATGTTAGACAAACAGAACAATATGATACAAGCTTATATAGCTCAACAATATTGATATAGTGAACATTTAGGACAATGCTAAGTTAAAGTAGTAACATGATAGTGATTACATGAATATTAGTGATGTTATTATGTTAAACTTAATTGATTACCCATATTCAAAAATATAATATAATTATTGGACTAACAGATACTGCTGCTGTTGAGGTGTCATTGGGTTCGGCCTTTTGAGTGGACAGTTCACATATAGATGGCATATCTTACCGCAGTGCCAGCATCCGCCTTCAAAGACATGGCAGTCCGTGGTGTGGTGCCCAAAGTTGTTGTATTTTTTGTAGCGAGTGCCTGGGTTCCGCCCTTGGTATTCGCCCTAGTGGCCATTGTTTGGACGCTTGGTCACATTATTACCTCCTGCATGGCTATGGCGCTTGTGATTGTAGGTATGCATAGTACCGGTAGCAGCTGGAGGATATTGAGGCTCAAGGCGGAGGGCATGGTTGAGTGACTCTCCCATTATTTGTTATTCAACCACAGTCACATGGGCAGAAATGGAAGGCCTCAGGCCCACTTCAAATCTCCATGCTCGACTCGCCATTGTTGGTAGATAGACACATGCGAATCGGGCAAGCTTACTGAATTCTGTAGCATACTAACATACCGTCATGTTTTCCTACTTCAACTGCATAAATTCATTCTCCTTCGTCTGACGGATCGCTGCAAGTGGGTACTCGACTTCGAATGCGTTACGAAAAGTTACCCAAGAGATCGTGCAGTTGAATCATTACGACAGATCGCTTTCTTCTACATGGCCCACCAGTTGTGCACGTTCAACCGAAGTTAAAGTTGAGCACAAGTGAGTCGCTTTGTTTCTTCAATGTAGAGGAGCTCGAAGTTGTCTTCGATCACTTCTAACCAATCAATCGCAAGAGACGAGTCTTCAGTACTAGAGAAGTAAGTACGAAACATCTTCTTGAAATTGGTTATGTCGAAGGTGTTCTCTTGTGGCACAGGCTGAGGCATACGGTTCCTTGGTACAACTTTAGTAGGTTGGGCCACAGGTTCGACAATATGGCTCGTTATAGAATTTTTGTTGGCCACCACCGTTTGCACTAGTTATCGTAGCGTGTCAAGATGATGTTGCTGCATCTTGAACTGCTATTCGAACCTGGCTTCAAATTGGGCATGTCACCTCTCGGATTATAGGCGTAGAGTTTCACTTTCATGTTGGTATGCTGCGGCCTGTCTCAGCTGCATTTCTAGCATATGCAGCATCCTTTCCATAGGGTTGTTGGAAGGCCTGGCTTCAGAACTACTAGAGCCACTAGAAGCGCTCGCTTTGTTCGATGCTGCAGATTCCGTAACTTCTAGAATAAGAAAACTCTCATTAATTTCCGAAAAAATTATGGACTCACTATTTGGAACAACTCACCTCATCGACACAAAGTCAAAGGTTCAAGACTCGAGACAGAAGACCAAACGTAAAGCCATACTCTGATACCACTATGTCACATCTCGATTCTGCAGAATCGATAGTCGTTCCCCGAACATGATGTCGTGCGAACCTAAGTTGCATCGGCACAAGACAAGTCATAAGGTTATCTGAAACACAACAACACAGAGAGTATGCAGAGAAATTAAAACAACACATATAATATAGTGTCACGACCCGCACCCAGTATGAGGGTACGAGTACGTAACAACGCCCAGCCTACGCCGCAGTATCAGTGGTAGAACGCTGTAAAACCCCTAAATTTTACTATATTTTTATCGATTTTGGTACTGATTTAAAATTTTTCTATTGTACGTCGCGTAGTCGTATTGTACGTTGTGCGCAAACGACGTATTTTGTAATTGCTCGTCGAGTACGAATATGGACGAACGTACATATTTTTAGAAAAATATTTTAATTTTAATAGTTCAAAATAATTTATATAATAAATACTTTGCTATCATACAAAAATTGCTAAGTTTGTTCTTTTCATTTTAAAGGCCCTTCAAATAATAAATAATATTTTTATTGTATACTAGGAAAATATATTTATGTAAATATTATTTGTGCATACATATATCATAATTATTTATTACCTTATTTTTTTAAATAAATAGTGTAATTTTTGAAATTATTATTATTAGCATTTTTGGAAAACATATTTTTGAAATATTTGTGACAATTTAAGTTTTGATTTGATTCCATGGATACATTTAAATAGTATACTAATAGCTATATTTGAAATTGATTTGATTTTAAACTAAAATAATTTAATTAGATTTAATTGGATTTGGATATGGATTGGATTTGATTGATTTTAAATTAATACAGAATTATCTACTTTGGGTTTTAAATAAATCCTAATCCTATCCAAATGGGAATTTGTACATCCTATAAATAGGCAGGTACTCCTCCATTATTTCTACACAAGCCAAAAATTATTCCACAAATATTTCTACCACAAACGTGCCGTACACCGTGTCCGTGTCCCCCTTCCCATCCACTATATTTTATTTCTAATACAAATACAGAAATTCTTCCCGTGTCTGACAACCCCGGACCTCAACTTCGTCCCCATGTCACATAGGATACAAATCCAATATAACCCTGTCGTGTCTGACACCCCGGACACGACGACCACAGCCAACTAAACCCTAACCCTAAATCTAACCCTAATTCTAATCTGGCCGAATAAGCCACTGCCATGACAACCACCACCGTCGCCACCCAAACCTACACCACCACCGCGGCAGCCCCGCCACCACCATCAGTAACATCAACACCACCAAAAACCATCACACCCCAAAACCAAACAACACCCACCGCCACCATCGCGATCGGTCGCCACACCGAACGGCCGCCCAGCCAAAACCCTACAAAATTAAAAAAACATACAACCCACTCACCGCAGCGTCCGTCTAGTTTTCGACCGCCCCGTCAGATCCAGCAGCCTCCAGCCGCACCGACCTCCTTCCTCCGAACCCAAACCCGATCCGCGTGTGCGAATACCGTTTCGCTTAATGCCCATGGCGCCGACGACTGGCACCTCGCCTCGAGCGATGCCGACACCAGACGGACTACTCCCGGTGCTCCCTTGCCGACCCCGATGTCCACCGCGCACGGAAGCCCTCCACCGTGAGCCGCTTCCCTCCGCGCGCCGACCCTCAGCCGCTGCCCTTCCTCCTCCGTTCCTCGCATCCCTCGCTCTCCCAACCGCCTTGCTCGCCGCACCCCCCGATCGAACGCTCTCCGCAACGCCACCAGCCTCCATCCTCTTATTTCCTCTTTCCGACCGCTCGCCTCTCCTCCCCGTCGCTCATCTCCTTCTCTGCCCAATCCGTCGACACCGGTCCTGGCTGCCTCCCCCGCAGCCGACGACGGCAGCGCCTCCACCAAACCCTTGCCGGTCGCCGCCCTTCTCCAGCCTTCCTCCGAGCCCCTCTTCCAGTTTCCTCCGCTCCCATCCTCGCCTCTCCTCCTGAGTGCCGCGCTGACCACCACCGAAACCGCCCTTCCGACCCCTAGCCCGATCCTCTCCGTCGCCGTTTGCCGTCCTCCGCCGCTCTCCCGCTCACGAATTCTTTCCCCAGCCCTCATTTCTCTCTCTCTCCCTGACTTTAATTCCTTATGACACTTTAGTGTATTTTTAATATTTTCTTTTGAGTTCTCTGAATGAACAAGGGATAAGTATGTCTCTCCCTGACTTTAATTCCTGATGACACTTTAGTTTATTTTTTTATGTTTTCTTTTTGTGAGTTCTCTGGATGAACAAGGGATAAGTATAAAAATATTTTATTATTTATATTCTTATTTTGTATTACAAATGCTGTGTAATATGATGGTTACTATTAGGAAATATTTATTAGGATAATATAGCATTTCAAAACAATATATATATATATATATATATATATATATATATATATATATATATATATATATATATATATATATATATATATATATATATATATGTACATATCCTTGAAATTATTATACTATTTTTATTTTAATATATATTTACATTAAGAATGTAGGTATGTTTTTTTAGAATTTACTATTATCATTATTATTACTATTATCATTATTTTGTGGTTTTGATAATATGATCTGTATTTTAGAAATTTTACAAATATTTCCTAGCTAAAATTTAAAGTTAAGTTTTTAACACTACAATATCCTTCTTGATTTATATGAATAAGTTTAGTTTGGTCTAAAAAGATTTAACGTTTTTAAGCACTATTCTAGGATATATTTTAATTAATGAAATATAGTTCCTACCAAAAAATCATGTTTTACAACCTTAGAGATTTTTTTCTTCCTAAAAAAACGACTTTCGACTTTTCAATATTTTGAAAACATATTTTGACAAATAAATTATACTTTCAATAATTTCCAAAAATCGTATATATTTATTTTTACCCATTTATCTTTGATTTTTCCTTCCATCCAAGACCAACCCCATTATTCCTATACTCTCTCAAATTCAAGCCTACCTTATGTCAAACCAAACTAAGTTGACCCTTCTGGATCCAATGGAACTGTCTGTGCCACCATCTGAGGTCACCTTGCATAGTTGTTACACCAAAGTCATAACTCCATACCAGCATTGATCATTACAGCACACCAGGCGTACTACCAGGCAAGACACCTTGCCTTCACTGTTTAATTTCTTGCTCAATATCATGCATGTTTTAATTGTTGTCCTTTCAAAACCATATATAGTTGCAAATTATTATATTTTAGTTTTCTTTATGCATTTGGCCTAGAGTTAAGGGACCACCTTTGTTTGTGCCGTATTCATGGGCCGACACTTGTGTACCACGATGTCACGTGTCTCATATAGTTTCGGACTTGCGTACCGACCGTACATCGGTGCATACAGGACGAGCGTTAGGATATAACTACTAATATAGTTGTCTAGAAGACTTAGCGGTTATTAGAAATATCGTGGTGTGGATTCAGCATGAGTAGTGCATGGGGAGGGTGAAGACAGTTATTAGACGCAGGGGCTTTCACACCTTTACCTTCGTCTAGCTGCCATTTGTGACTCAGCCGAGAGCTAGTGTGCCGTGCACTTATTTACTTTTCTTTAGATGCCACTAGTGCCTCGGTTGAAACACAAATGTGCCGTGCATTTACCTTCGCCTAGCTGCCGTTAGTGACTCACCCAAGAGCTAGTGGCCGTGCATTTATTTTTCTCTAGCTGCCCCTTAGCTCTCATTCGAGTGCTAATGGGCCGTGCATTTACTTTTCTCTAGACGCCACTAGTGCCTTGGTTGAAACGCTAACGCACCGTATTTCTAACTTCGGAAGGCCCTTGTGTGGAACGTTGTCTTCAAAATGCATTTCACATAGAATGGTTAAGGACCTTTATTTGTGTAGTCACATATACTTTTCTGTTGAGCAAACTTTATTCAGTTTATGGCATGATATTATGTGTCTTGTTACGTCCCTTTGAGGACCTGGTTATCTCGCCAGGTGTGTGCTATTGTCTTTCGCAGGTGTTCTAGCTCTAGCCGTGATCATCGCTATTTCTTCGAGGATGATTGCATTTGGACCGTCTTCGCTTCACTCGCCAAAATCTTTCTTTTGTTATGTATTTATTTTTATCGTTGGTAGTGGATTTGTCTCCGCCCAACTACATGTACCAAATGACAATTTCATGGTTGATTATATGATATCATTTATTCATATATTTTTGTGTGGATGAGATTAGCATGGTTCTACTGCATTTTACAGCTTATGTATTTATACGAGGATTTTCATATATTGGAGTATATTTCATATGAATACAACTGGCATGTCTACGTTCCTAGTCCTACGTATTTTGGGACTGGGGCGTTACATGTTTTTGTGGTGGCCCATGCAGGTCAAGATAAATTGTTTGGTTACTTTACCGTACCAAACAAGCCTGCGAATAGGATTAGAAGTCTAGGATCTCATCCACATACTTGACTTTTTTTTATCGATTCCATATTCGACCGACTCATCGATTGCATCTTGCTTGATTCCTCCTATCATTATTCTTATCTTTCTTTCGTGCTTGCTAGAGATTGACCCTACTAGTAAGATGTCCCAAACACCCTTAGCTTAATTTTTTAAGTTGGGTAGAATACCCCACACACCCTTGACCATTAAGGGAATACAAATGTTATTATCTATTCCATAGAGACTAGAGGAAGTTAACCCCTTTGGTCAACCAAGCCTTGGTCAATAAAACCGTAGAATGATAGTATAGGAATAAACAAGACCTAGATCCTTATGACTCTTAGACTATTCATAGTTGTTTTTATTTATCTATTATCGTGCCTATATTTTTACTATCTAGACTAATGATGCTAATGTAGCCTAGTCTTTGCAAGCTTAGCCTTTTACCAAGCTTGTTCGTGACATATATGTTAATAGAGGTACCCCACTAATATATTGTCTATCAGAACCGGTGTATGATAGTCTGATCAACCAAGTGCACTTTGGTTGGCTTTTATCTATCGTTCTACGTGGATGGGGACATAGCTAAACTTGTCCTCTAGAGTCCCATCCGTGACTGCCTTGGCAACTCCTTTTGAAATTTTTTCGGTCGTCCTTGAATCACGTATTCATATTCGATAACGCCTCCTTCGAACTCTATATTACTTCACCCTCACCTATTTTAGGAGGACGAAAGCGCCATATTAGAACTTCCCCTAACCTTCCTATCGGCTATAACCATTCTCACTTGATGTTGCTATATCTTCGTCCCAAACTACTCGGCCCCATCAAGACCCTCTAAACTCACTTAATTTAAGTGAATCTTTTTCGTTCTATTAATCGTGACCCTCATTCATTACCCGTGACCATACCGTATTATTTTTCTATGATCAAGATCGTGGTTTCTTACGACATGATTTGTTATAGATTGTTTTCCATCGATACCCCCTCGTGTCTTCTCGCCCCCCGACAAATTCTAAATTTCGAGGACGAAGTTTTTTTAAGTTGGGTAGGATGTAAAACTCCTAAATTTTACTATATTTTTATCGATTTTGGTACTGATTTAAAATTTTTGTATTGTACGTCGCGTAGTCGTATTGTACGTTGTGCGCAAACGACGTATTTCGTAATTGCTCGTCGAGTACGAATATGGACGAACGTACATATTTTTAGAAAAATATTGTAATTTTTATAGTTCAAAATAATTTATATAATAAATACTTTGCTATCATACAAAAATTGCTAAGTTTGTTCTTTTCATTTTAAAGGCCCTTTAAATAATAAATAATATTTTTATTTTATACTAGGAAAATATATTTATGTAAATATTATTTGTGCATATATAAATCATAATTATTTATTACCTTTTTTTAAATAAATAGTGTAATTTTCAAAATTATTATTATTAGCATTTTTAGAAAACATATTTTTGAAATATTTGTGACAATTTAAATTTTGATTTGATTCCATGGATACATTTAAATAGTAAACTAATAGCTATATTTGAAATTGATTTGATTTTAAACTAAAAGAATTTAATTAGATTTAATTGGATTTGGATTTGGATTGGATTTGACTGATTTTAAATTAATACATGAATTATCTACTTTGGGTTTTAAATAAATCATAATCCTATCCAAATGGGAATTCCCACATCCTATAAATAGGCAGGTACTCCTCCATTATTTCTACACAAGCCAAAAATTATTTCACAAATATTTCTACCACAAACGTGTCGTGCACCGTGTCCGTGTCCCCCTTCCCATCCACTATATTTTATTTCTAATACAAATACAGAAATTCTCCCCGTGTCCGACAACCCCGGACCTCAACTTCGTCCCCGTGTCACGTAGGACACAAACCCAATATACTTCTGTCGTGTCTGACACCCCGGACAAGACGACCACAGCCAACTAAACCCTAACCCTAAACCTAACCCTAATTCTAATCTGGCCGAATAAGCCACTGCCACGACAACCACAACCGTCGCCACCCAAACCTACACCACCACCGCGGCCACTGCCGCGACAGCCCCGCCACCACCATCAGTAACATCAACACCACCAAAAACCATCACACCCCAAAACCAAACAACACCCACCGCCACCACCGCGACCGGTCGCCACACCTACCGGCCGCCCAGCCAAAACCCTAAAAAATTAAAAAAAAACATACAACCCACTCACCGCAGCGTCCGTCCAGTTTTCAACCGCCCCGTCAGATCCAGCAGCCTCCAGCCGCACTGACCTCCTTCCTCCGAACCTAAACCCGATCCACGCACGCGAACACCGTGTCGCTTAATGCCCATGGCGCCGACGACCGACGCCTCGCCTCGAGCGACACCGACACCAGACGGACCGCTCCCGGCGCTCCCTTGTCGACCCCGATGTCCACCGCGCGCGGAAGCCCTCCATCGTGAGCCGCTTCCCTCCACGCGCCGACCCTCAGCCGCTGCCCTTCCTCCTCTGTTCCTCGCATCCCTCGCTCTCTCAACCGCCTTGCTCGCCGTACCGCCCGATCGAACGCTCTCCGCAACGCCACCAGCCGCCATCCTCTTCTTTCCTCTCCCCGACCGCTCGCTTCTCCTCCCCGTCGCTCATCTCCTCCTCTGCCCAATCCGCCGACACCGGTCCTGGCTGCCTCCCCCGCAGGCGGCGACGGCAGCGCCTCCACCAAACCCTTGTCGGCCGCCGCCCTTCTCCAGCCTCCCTCCGAGCCCTCTTCCAGTTCCCTCCGCTCCCATCCTCGCCTCTCCGCATGCGCGCCGTGCTCACCACCGCCGAAACCGCCCTTCCGACCCCAAGCCCGATCCTCTCCGCCGCCGTTTGCCGTCCTCCGCCGCTCTCCCGCTCACGAATTCTTTCCCCAGCCCTCATTTCTCTCTCTCCCTGACTTTAATTCCTTATGACACTTTAGTGTATTTTTAATGTTTTCTTTTTAGTTCTCTGAATGAACAAGGGATAAGTATGTCTCTCCCTGACTTTAATTCCTGATGACACTTTAGTTTATTTTTTTTATGTTTCTTTTTGTGAGTTCTCTGGATGAACAAGGGATAAGTATGAAAATATTTTATTATTTATATTCTTATTTTGTATTGCAAATGCTGTGTAATGTGATGGTTACTGTTAGGAAATATTTATTAGGATAATATAGCATTTCAAAACAATATATATATATATATATATATATATATATATATTTATGTACATATCCTTGAAATTATTATACTATTTTTATTTTAATATATATTTACATTAAGAATGTAGGTAGTTTTTTAAGAATTTACTATTATCATTATTATTACTATTATCATTATTTTGTGGTTTTGATAATATGATCTGTATTTTAGCAATTTTACAAATATTTCCTAGCTAAAATTTAAAGTTAAGTTTTTAACACTACAATATCCTTCTTGATTTATATGAATAAGTTTAGTTTGGTCTAAAAAGATTTAACGTTTTTAAGCACTATTCTAGGATATATTTTAATTAATGAAATATAGTTCCTACCAAAAAATCATGTTTTACAACCTTAGAGTTTTTTTTCTTCCTAAAAAAATGACTTTCGACTTTTGAGTATTTTGAAAACATATTTTGACAAATAAATTATACTTTCAATAATTTCCAAAAATCGTATATATTTATTTTTACCCATTTATCTTTGATTTTTCCTTCCATCTAAGACCAACCCCATTATTCCTATACTCTCTCAAATTCAAGCCTACCTTATGTCAAACCTAACTAAGTTGACCCTTCTGGATCCAATGGAACTGTCCGTGCCACCATCTGAGGTCACCTTGTATAGTTGTTACACCGAAGTCATAACTCCATGCCAGCATTGATCATTGCAGCACACCAGGCGTACTACCAGGCAAGACACCTTGCCTTCACTGTTTAATTTCTTGATCAATATCATGCATGTTTTAATTGTTGTCCTTTCAAAACCATATGTAGTTGCAAATTTTTATATTTTAGTTTTCTTTATGCATTTGGCCTAGAGTTAAGGGACCACCTTTGTTTGTGCCGCATTCATGAGCCGACACTTGTGTACCATGATGTCACGTGTCTCATATAGTTTCGGACTTGCGTACCGACCGTACATCGGTGCGTACAGGACGAGCGTAGGATATAACTGCTAATATAGTTGTCTAGAAGACTTAGCGGTTATTAGAAATATCGTGGTATAGATTCAGCACGAGTACTGCATGGGGAGGGTGAAGACAGTTATTAGACGCAGGGGCTTTCACACCTTTACCTTCATCTAGCTGCCATTTGTGACTCAGCCGAGAGCTAGTGTGCCGTGCACTTATTTACTTTTCTCTAGATGCCACTAGTGCCTCGGTTGAAACACAAATGTGCCATGCATTTACCTTCGTCTAGCTGCCGTTAGTGACTCACCCAAGAGCTAGTGGCCGTGCATTTATTTTTCTCTAGCTGCCCCTTAGCTCTCACTCGAGTGCTAATGGGCCGTGCATTTACTTTTCTCTAGACGCCACTAGTGCCTTGGTTGAAACGCTAACGTGCCGTATTTCTAGCTTCGGAAGGCTCTTGTGTGGAACGTTGTCTTCAAAATGCATTTCACATAGAATGGTTAAGGACCTTTATTTGTGTAGTCACATATACTTTTCTGTTGAGCAATGTTTATTCAGTTTATGGCATGATATTATGTGTCTTGTTACGTCCCTCTGAGGACCTGGTTATCTCGCCAGGTGTGTGCTATTGTCTTTCGCAGGTGTTCTAGCTCTAGCCGTGATCATCGCTATTTCTTCGAAGATGATTGCATTTGGACCGTCTTCGCTTCACTCGCCAAAATCTTTCTTTTGTTATGTATTTCTTTTCATCGGTGGTAGTGGATTTGTCTCCGCCCAACTACATGTACCAAATGACAATTTCATGGTTGATTATATGATATCATTTATTCATATATTTTTGTGTGGATGAGATTAGTATGGTTCTACTGTATTTTACAGCTTATGTATTTATACAAGGATTTCTATATATTGGAGTATATTTCGTATGAATACAGCTGACATGTATACGTTCCTATTCCTACGTATTTTGGGACTGGGGCATTACAAACGCTGTTCTAGTTCATGAATTATAACTAACGTAATATAAAATACTCCCCAACTGGAGGACAAGTCACAGAAGGTATAACTCAATCACAATCTAGAGATAGAATATAGCACGATGGAATAGATAAGAAAATCCTCAAAACTGAGGTACAAACAGAAATGAAATAAATCAAAGTTAACAAATACTAGTCTTAACATCTCCATAATAATACAACTCTGAAATCAAAGACGACAACTAACATGAAAAGGAGAACAGTCTAGACTATCTAAACTATGCATGGATGTCATCCTCAGTAGCTGCCTGAACCTCCCCAGGGGTCCAGGTCGCGAGTGTCATCTAGGCAAGCTTCATAGTAAGGGGTGCAGGGTTCCTCATCATCCTCTGTAAAATTTTCAACAGGTCCAGTCAGGACGAGAGCGAGCACAATACATCTCACGCAGATCATAACAGGTTAGAAAATATAAACATGCAAGAGAGTATGATACATAAAACTGAAAGAATGTACATGATGTAAAAGAGAGAACTGTAATAGAAATATCTACTATAAGTAGAGAACTATCAGTGACTAGTGATTTAGAGTACAAATTCGACATATGAACGGCTGGAATTGTACATGAATATACTAAAGAGGCGCACATGGTTATACTACTTTGGAATTGTTCACATGACTATTTATACTCCCTCATACCCCAATCAATACACAAGGATCCAGACAAGTTATATTACGTACATGATTTTCACATGAAAGCCCATAGATGGGTATACATGAAGTATACATGAGGGCTTAGAACTGAGTGCACATGAATTCCACATGAAGGCCCATGAACGGTACACATGAAGTATAGGTTATACATGAGATACATAAGAAACATGACCGAACATGAGAGCACATGAGAGTACACGAGCATGCATGAACGAGCATGAAGCACATGAGAAACATGAATAATATGAGAGCGAGGAATACATGATGTACATAAAACACACAACATAATGTATTCGATGCTCCCGAGGGGATAACATCTCAATGTAGGGATCCATATAGTACCAATCCGTGATAATATTGTGACAACATCAAATAAGGTAATCTAGAGCAGGAATAAAATCCTAAGCAAGTTATGAAATGATCAGAGAATGTACTCGCCTGGTATCTGAATGTCTATGAGAATATACTGCCCGACATGAGGTATCTGACTCCTATTTAGAGCAACACAGGTCAAGACATATACACGGGATGATAAACGATATGTACAATGCATCTGCATGCTGTCTAGGTCAAACTAGATTATAGTCAACACTTGGTCAACTCTAGTCAACTACACTAGTCTAACTAGGTCAACTAGGTCAAGTCCTAGCCCAAACAAGTCTAATAAGTCTCACTAGGCCTAACCAAGCCTAGTCTAGTAAGCAAACATCAATCCCAAGGCTATACAAGCCAACACAAACCACACATCAAAGGCACATCACATTTAGCTATTAATCATGAATTCATATATATATATATGTATATATATATATATATATATATATATATATATATATATATATGTATAGACTTACATATATATATACAACATTACACATACAATATGTAAATAGAGAGAGAAAAACTAGCATGTAAGGGCCTATGTGGTTGGTGTGTGTGTACATGGTTGTGGACATGAAAGGGTATCAAAATACTAACTATTCTATACATGGAATATAGGTTAAACTATCTACATTACAACATCTAATTGTACTTAACATGCATGGCTAACAAAGTATACATCTATATATAGAGGGAAGGGGAAAAGAAGAGTCGATGTGGCATGGCAAGGGGGTTGAATGTGTGTGTGTGAATATTGTGTGTGTGTGTATAAATGACAGTAGCAATAGGGTATTTCCAGATTGTACATGTGTGTGTGTGTGTGGAGAACCAATGTGTAGCATTATGCAAAGTTGAAATTCTAGTTAACATATATGTATACATTCATACTTACATATCCACATACATATATACTCACTGTATATAAGGCATACCTATATATAGGAAATTCATCTATGGCTATATGCCCACATACATATGTATATTCGCATGTTTATTCATACACACATATTACATATATATATATTACATACAATATATATATATATATAGGCATACAAATATTAAGGGGTTACATGTGCATGTGTGTGTGTGTCAATATTGTGTGAGTGTGTGTACACAAAATCTCAGTTTTTCATGTGTGAGTGTATAGATGCAGGGGACATCATAGGTTGTAGGGGTTCTCAGATTTTTAGGAAACAGTGTTCAGTTACAGTTTTTCTGTGTGTGAGTATACAACCTAAGGCTAGGGTGTATCTTAGCTTAGCCATGTGTGAGTGAGTGATGTGTGTTAATGTGTCTCAGGTCACATGTGTGTGTGAGTGAACATTTGTGTTAGTGACAGTGGGTAGCAGTAGTGTGTGTGTTTCAAATATGTATGGGTACAAGCTAACTGTGTGTCTCAATAGGGAATTAGGAAAACGGTGTGAATGTTCAATGTGTCTCAGATTTTAGGAGAGAAATGTGAGTGTCAATATAAAAATTAGTTTACATGTGTGTGAGTGTCAGTAGATAACAGTGGTGTCCATTCTTAGTTAGGGTACAAGTGGCAGTAGGGTGTGTGTCTCAGGAAACAGGAGGTTTCCAGTTTGTGTGTGCAGTTTTTAGTGTAAAATGAATCAGTTCCAGGTTTGGCAGCCCAATGATAATTCGAAAACCCAATGAATCAATGCTAACATGAATTCCTAACCTGCAACTTAACTCAGACCTAGAATAGGATCAAACATTGTAAATTAATCATTAAAAATCTATTAAATACAAATCAATTCTCAGAAAAATCAACACACTGAATCATGGTATCAGGAAAAATTGGGAAACCCGAGTTCGTATTGTGAAAAATCAATTAAACATCAAATTAATTATCAATACAGTGTCGTATACATGTAAGTATACTGCACAAGTGATATCGTGTCCACACAAGTGGACACGAAGTGTCCAAGTCACCAAAACAGGAAATAATAATGACAGTCAAAGTATTCCTTGTACACCCGTGTCGTGGCCTCGTACACACGACACACGACACACGAGGCTCCGTGCTCGTGTCCTTGTGTTTTCCCAACATAGGGCAACACATTCGTGTCCCTGACACGTCACCACGACGTGTCCACGAGGGACACGAAGCCCGTGTCAGAAGCTGCTGTCCGTACGGAATAGTGCAGTATCGAAACAGTGCACGTGTCTGTGCTCTCTCGATACGGCACGAGAAGGTGTCAAACTTGAGGGGTTTCATTTCAGACACTAGATCCACCTCTGTGTCAAAGAAAACGTGTCCAAGTGGTCTACACAGGAAGAATTTGGGCTCAGGTAGCAGGGCATGTGCACGGGGTCTGTGCACGTGCGTGCGTGTCCAATTCCGACACGAAAAAGACATAATCTCTAACTCAGTCTTCACGAAATATAATATACACACATAGATCTACAAAACCATGTAATTAGTTTTACAAAAATCGAAAATAAAATCCTAAGTGGCATTCTATCAAACACATACCTATACACTATGACACATGTCCGATACGGACACCAAACGGACACGAATTCTATCCAAATTCTAGGGACAGATAGGGGACACCTAGATCTAGCCTAATATGCAAAGAAATCAGAATATTAGCACAATTTGAGGAGTTTTACATATAGGTACAAATAGCAAGAAAAAGCCCCAAAATGAAGTGTTTCTTCTTGCTAGCTCGGATCCCTAAATTGCTCAAAATCTGGAATTACTCTCCATAAATAGGAAATAGAAGAGTATTAGGCTCTAATTCAAGAAACTAGAGTTAAAAAGGATTTAAAATGAAAAATCTATGGATTGGGGAAGAATGGACAAACCATTTTTTTCCTATGTGTTGGAATGATACAAAAGAGGCAAGAACTAATGAGGAGATTATCTATAGGAAGGGAATAACCTAGTGGCTGGTCATAAAGTGAAAGTTAGGGTTAGGGTTTAGTCTAATGGGCTATGGGCCTAGTTGCACTAGTCATGGAACCAATTTCTGAGTCTCAAGCCTATGGACCAAATCACCAATCCTCCTATTTCAAACTTAATCCTAAGTGACCTAACTTGAGTTGACTTAAGTTAGACTAGGGTCTCACCATGCTAATCAAGTCACCACAACCAGGGTCAACATCTGGGTTAGTCTCTTAAGTCACAACTAGTAATGGACATCATTTACATGACTCAATTATATCTTGATGTCGCACGGCTTACAAACTTGACTCAAAATAAACGATGATGAGATTGTCGTTCCATACATATATACCTTTACAGACAACCAGCATTTACAAACCACCAGGAATGGTTGGGAGTCGCGACATCTTTCTTGGACTGATGTAGAGAGTCTTCGAAAGGGTTTAACAAAAGTCTTCGGCATGTGGACGAAGCTTCAAAACACAAACGTCGTCTTGCTAGCTGGCGTATTCCACTTGATTCTTAGCACCTGTGGAGAGTAAGGATTAGTACGTTCACATGTACTGGTGGATGGCTAATTAAATCTGTGCTCTCATTTGTTCAAGAAGTTATGTGAATGAGCATCATAATTTGTGAAATTTATAGCCTTCCTAAACAACTCATGCAAGCATTCGCTAGGCAAATAACATAACTATGATAATTCTTACCCACGACAGAGCGTGCCGTTGTAGCATAACTTACCATGTTCTTTCCTGTCAAATTTATATCAAAAGCTTGTAAATTGTGTGTAGGTGAGGGTCACTGGCAACTCAAGCCATCCTGGACGTATAGCCTAGTCGAGACGGTGACCCTAGCTTTCAGCATGGGTAGCTGGCCTCGTTCAAAGTTCTGAATGACCCGTGCTAGCATCCAACACATCTATCTTGCATTCCTTCCAGGCCGAATCGGTCCTATGGCCCTAGGTTGCCGTTCGAGGAAGCGAAACCTTGTGCACAAGTTGTCCATAATCATGCAAGACTAAAATTAATCAAGCATGGTCTGTGAAATCTTTGAGAGTTAGCCAGTTTCAAAGTGTTCCGCCTTATCGTTGTACATTCATTCATAGCATCAATCTTTGTAGTTCTACAGCATATATATAAGGTAAAACATATAACAGTTTTATAGCAGGAGTATTCAAGTAAAGCATGCACAGTTTTATGGAATCAGCAGTTGTGTCCTTGTATTTACATCTAACATTTCATTTGCAATGATGTTATCGATTGATTTGAGTACAAAAGGGTCAAGGGAGAGAAGGGTCAGCCACTCTATCATGACCCATACCCGCTTTTCAGGATATAAGTATGTAGCCAATCTAGCCTATGCCGCAGCATCGACGATAGTACGCTGTCTGGGTCTCGACAGGATACTCAATAAAACACATAAAAGATAGCATTATAATTTAATAAGCACATAAAGCAATAGTGTACATGCCTCAATTAAGTTGCAGTTGTGTTGTGACTTGATCATGTTGGCACCGAATAATTGCAGATGTCATAAGTACGCAAGATGGCCTCTAATGATGGAACAGACCATGCCATTGAGTCCAGAATGGTCCAATTAGCCTAGGATCGATATGAAGAGGTCAGAATTCACATGAAATAGGAACGTACGACTAGTCATGGTCAAGATTGATTTTCGAAGGAAAAATCGTTGATACAAAGGAAATCTTTAATAAGAAAATATATATATATAGAAAAATACTTATAATCTACTTAGGGAACATATATCATACTTGAAACTATATATTTTATTTATCAAAATATTTTAGGTAAATACTTGGAAGCTAAGAAAATTATTTATATTTATATGGTGAGCCATATTAAAAAATAGACTAATAGATATATACTATAATAACATTAAATATACATTTTAAGAGTATAGATAATATTAATTATAACTATAATTACATATAAAAAATAATGTTATAAATATATATATATATATAATATATATATATATATATATATATATATATATATATATATATATAGAGAGAGAGAGAGAGAGAGAAAGAGAGAGAAACGCACGAGCTTTATTGATGTATCAGGCGCAAAATGCCGAAGCCTATACAAGTAAGCGCGCCAAGCGCCAAAAGAAAAAAAAGGCAAAATAGGCCAGAGCCTAACACGCTCGCTGGACCGAACCTGGGTTAAGACATCGCCCTCCTGACACTATCCGACAGGTGCTGGCAGCGCCTGCAGACTTTAGATATCTGTCTGAGGACCTTCCTGTGCAGAGAGTTGGAATTGTATGACCGCCCTTCGTACCTGAACTTGTTTTGGGTCTTCCAAAGGACCCAAATACCCGCGACTGCGATGATCTGGTGCCCGTAAGACCTTCCCCAATTGGCAAAAAGATTGTTGAAGCCGCCGGTCGGATGAGCTTGTCTGTATTTTTTCGAAAGATAGGTCCAGATCTGCAAGGCGAAGTCCCTGGAGTGTAGGACGTGTTCAACCATTTCGGGCTGGTACGATGTGTAGCAATGGCAGCGCGAAGCGAGGCTGAAGCCAATGGTGGTGAGGGAATCGTTAGTAGGAAGCTTTCAGCATTGCGCTCTCCAGATCTGAACTGACCATTTGTTGGGGATGCAAGACTGCCAGAAGGAGGTGGTGAATGGGGCTGGAGTGCCGATGCCTCTGGCCACGATCCTAGCAGACGCCATCAAGAATATTCTTCCGGGTGTGGGGACCACTTCAGAGTGTCTGGGTTGTCGTCGAGCTGCACATCAACGGCCACAAGATTGTTTTCTACCTCTGACCCCAGCTAGTCGGTCACCCTGTCCCATCTCCAGCCAGAGTCGCTGTCCTATAATTCACGGATCGTGCAGTTGGATGGTGCGGTCAAGGCTGGCTGCAAAACGACATTCCCTAGCCACCTTTCGTGGCTCATCGATGAGTTCCCATTTCCAAATTGAAGGCGGATGAGGGGTTTAGCGAGGGCACGACCGTAGAGGATGCGTTGCCAGGTTGCTTTGGATCTGGTATTAGCGACAGCGATCGAGGGATGGGAGTATCGAAAGTATCTGGACTTCATGAACTGATTCCAGAACGAGTTGCTCGAGCGAAGATTTCACCACAGCTTCATGGAATATGCATCAACGGTGTGATGTAACCGACTGAATCTCAGCCCTCCTTCCTCGGTTGGCTTGGCCATTGAGTCCCAACTGGCCCAGCGGTGCTTGTCCAGGCCCTTATTGTGTCCCCAGAAGAAGTTAGAGAAGAGGGATTCTAATGAGGAAAGCACCTTCTTGGCGGGAGCAAACTGCCAGGGTGTAGAGAGAGATGGAGGAGAGGATGTGCTTGATGAGGATCATCTTTCTGTCTGAAGATAGAGTCGCATTATGCCAGCTCTTGATCTTTTTTCTGATTTTGCTTACAAGGCCGTCGAAGATACCCGAATTAGATTTCCCGTACACCAGCGGGCATCCCAGGTACTTGAACGGCGGGTATGCGGTAGAAAAGGAGGTCAGATTGGAGAGAGTAGCCGAGTGGATCATGTCAGCTTTGTGGTGGGTGTAGATGACGCTTTTGGAGGAGTTGACTCATTGACCCGAGCATCTGGTGTATCTCTCAAGCGTTCGATGGACTACCTCTACGGATCCGATGTCTCCGGCGGAGAAGATGAGGATGTCATCGGCATAGGCGAGGTGGGTGATTAGAGGGCATCCGGTGGTGGTATAAAAGTGGTGGAATCCAGGCGAGTTCGTCATATCGTTGAGGTTCCTGCTAAGCGCCTCAACTGCAATGATGAAGATGTTGGAGGATACAGGGTCTCATGTCTTACGCCGTGACTGGATTTGAAGAAACCCTCGGCTTTCCCGTTGATGACTGTAGAGAACCAAGAGTTGTTAATGGATCAGTAGATGATGTCAATCCAAGGCTCAGAGAAACCGAAGGCCCTGAATACCCAGATCATGAATTGTCAGTCCAGACAGTCATAGGCTTTCTCCATGTCCAGTTTGATGGCAACGTTCCCGCCTCTTGCCAGGAATTTCATGCATATGGTCATTTCTTGAGCAAGGAGGATATTGTCAGTGATGTTCCGCCCAGGGACGAAGCCACTTTGCTCCTCGGAGATGATCTTGGGGAGGAGAGTGGACATGCGTCTCGCAATGATCTTTGATATAATTTTATTGGTGTATGTATATATATATATATATATATATTAATAGCTGTCCCATAGATCTGGACTAAAAGAAAATAGAAAAATTGTTTTCTGGGCTCTGAGCCCGGCACAAAACAAAGTAATAAATAGAGATAAAGAAAAACATAATCAATAGGCCTAAAACACAATAAGCTACTGGGCTTGGGAAATAAGTCCTAGTTAAAGAGTTAAACCCTAATTTCAATTAACAGAGAGAAAAGGTTGGACTCCTAGAAATTGGAGAGGGGGCGATTGGGAATTGAGAGAGAGGAAGAGGGTTTCACCTCCGGGGAGTTCGTCGGAACGTGCTCGAGCGGCAACTCTGGAGGAGCGCGGTCTGGCCACAGATACAGACGGTGGCGTCCCCATCATGCGGCGTCACCGCACGGAACAAAGGGCTTGACGATGGTCTCTTGGAAGTCACGGCCGCTCTCGAGATCGCGATGCGGGGGAGATGGCAGCCAAGGAGACGTTGTAGAGGGGTCGGGCGCGGTGGAGGATGTTCAACTACGAGCGATGCTTGAGGGTTCTCCGGTAGTGTATGATGCATTGGTCGAGCGATGATCGACCGAGGTAAGTTTACGATGGTGGTGGTGGATTGTGTGTGTTGGGGTTTCTACAGGGGCAGGAGAGGCGGTGGTGATGATGAGTTTGGTGGTGGTCTTAGCTCGAGTCAAAGCTGGTGGTAGAGTCGATAATATTGGCGACTCAGGGTAGGCAAGGGGTTATCGGGGAATAGGAAGCGGCGAGTGGTCTGACTGGTTGGGTAGGGTCGCAGTGGCCAAACTGGATAGACAGGAGGGTTCCAACGATTGGAGACTAGGGAGCAGGCTGTCGGGCGGTGATCGGCCGGAAGCGGGGTGCTGGTAGTGGTGGCTCCGACCAGATATAGGATTAAGGTTAGGGTTAGGATTAGAGATTTGGTTGTAGATTTTGGGACTGGGGATTTGGGCATCGTGTCCTGCACGACACTTGAAATCTTATGGGTTGAGGTTGTGTCCAGGTTTATCGGACACAAGAGAAATTGTAAATGTATTAGAAAATATTCAAAGGAGAAGATGACACGAAAATAGTGCACGACACTATGGAATTGGATGTTGGATACCGACACATAGATATAATTTGGTATTGTTGGTGTTTAAAGAATTTATGAAGAAAACTAAGGAAAGCCTCCCCTATATATAGGAGTGGGTGTTTCCTAAATAGGGAAGGATTTGATTCATGATCAAATCTTTCCATGATTTAAATTGGATTTGATCCATTCCAAATCCATAATCAAGCACAACAATATTATTCTAAATTAATATCTAATATATTTTAAAATAGACTTTATAAATTTAAAACTTAAAG
Organism: Iris pallida; assembly: GCA_029216955.1. NCBI lineage: Eukaryota > Viridiplantae > Streptophyta > Magnoliopsida > Asparagales > Iridaceae > Iris > Iris pallida. The sequence goes on from JANAVB010021599.1 coordinate 32,173,995, forward strand.
ATAATTTGAAAGTAGGAAATTAATAAATTTAAAAATATCTTTTATAAAACTAAAATTATATTTAAAAATAGTTTGATAAATTCTTTCGTCAATCCAAATATCTTGTATAGAAAAATAAAGTTTATTTTCTACTAGTAAAATATTTAGAACTCAAAAAAAAAGATCAAAAAATTAATAAATTTGGGAAGTGGGCTTGCACATGCTTGAGTCGAGAGACCGGTTGGTTGCGCTTAGACGGCGCCTACGCGATCACCTGAAATCGCATAAGCAACTAGTCAGAACACTATCCTATTCAATGAGTTCAATATGAATGCGAAGTTCGAAGAATGCAAGTCATAAAAACTAGCAAAAATATTCACAAAAATGCATTCAGAAAACCAAAGCCAAAGAAGCAAGTGCGGTATGAAAAGCGGAGCAATGGGAGGTCTCTCCTGACTCAGCCGCAGAGTCCATCCTCGAGGCGCAACCCGCTGAATATGGGACATGATTCTGAAGAAGCCATTCCATAACGGGGAAAGGATCTTAATTCAATTGGTCTCGTTCAACTGATCCAATCGATACCGATCAATCATTTCTGACCAAATCGATAGCGACAATGTTCCTTTATCGCGCACCCCATGAATGGAAAATAGGGCATGATGTAGGGACGGGACACTACAAAAGGTAGTACTCCAGTAATAACCAAGCACTCCTGTATAACCAATCTTAAAGTCATTGATAATATACAAAAAAAAAGACTAGCAGTAGGCAATCTTAAATTCTATAACCACTCAATGGTTATAGAATTCGTTGAGAGAAGGAGAATCGCTTTACAATTATCAAATTTTAGTTATGTGTCCTTCTACAGTGGCACCAACATCAAATTAGTATGCTTCTTCTATCCTACCTCTTTGATCAAAATTCTCATAAATGGATGCAGAAATCGATAAAAGTGGACAATAAAAACAATCATCCAAAATAATACATAAGTATATTCATCAAAATCAAGCAGCAAAAATGTTCTAAAAAACTATAATGAAAAGGCATAGAAAGAGACTCTTATATAGAGTTCATTCGCCAAGACACAATCCACTATATTTCAGACTCGTCCCAACAGAAATCTATTCATGTATGCCCCCGATCGATTAGATGCCAAAAGGTTTTTCCAATACTCAGTTCCGACTGAGTTATACTAACCATACGCCTACACATAGTATGTCGCACAGAGCGTGGAACTACACAGCTTACCTCCTCCTTGTCTGCACTAAGAAGGTCCTCCTCGTCTCAACCAGCAACTGCGAGTGCATGACCCTCGACATCGACATAGAGATCACTGCCAAGATTAAGTTCCTGAAGGAATATTGTCTCAAAGTAGATGACATCGGGTTGTTTTCGTTATGTCTTCAAAATGTGTCCTCGGTCGAGATGATGTTGAAGCGGGCCCAAGAACTCTGATTCATTCCTGGGGTTGGAGGATTAGGATTATGGTTCGAGTCGTCGAAGAGGGACTGGATGTCTTTAAAGGAGAAGGGCAAGTAGAGATGGAAAGGGGTTCTTGGAATAGCGATGGGGACGGAGTTAGGTTCATCGACAATGGCCTTCCGCGATGACGAGAGGTCTTATTCCACCGTGGCCACATCATTGGAGGTCTAGGTCACTAGGGTTCAGAGAAGAACGACGACGTCGAAATAGAAGCGAGAGCTCGACCAGGGTGGGACGGAGAGCAGGGGGAGGTCTCTATCTCAATGGGGAGTGGCCTAAGTCATAAATTTTTTTGCTATGAGGAGGGAGGAAAGAGAGAACGGGAGAAGAGTAAGAGTTGTTGATGTAGGGGGACAAGTCCCTATCATGTGGTTTGATGGTCCACATGCAAGGCACAAATTATGTGCCCTAGGGCACTCAGACAAGATGTGTCATGCCTTCTCACAATGGAAACAGCCCACTGTAGAAGACTGCCTCTGCTGCTGTTGAGGGTACGTCTAAGATGACTGCTGAAAGAAAACTGCTGGAACCGCTCCCCTCAGATGTCTAATTGTCAAAGCTCGAACTGCTGGAACTAGAGCTGATGACTGGAAAGAAGATCCCCCTAAATGTGAGGCCTCTTCTGGCCTTCGACTCTATCCATAATCCTCTATAAAGTGTACTTATGCCTCCTCGTCGCTCTCATTATGGCATCAAAATTCTGGAACTCATGCTGCTCTACTGCCAGTATGACCTCCAGATGAAGTTCCTGCTAGAACCTCCTCACCCGGTCCAACTCGATCGCCACCAAAGAAGGGATAAACCGGCTGAGTCTGTTGAACTCCGACGTATAGGTGTCGATGGTCCTGCCCATCTGTATGAAGTTGTTAAACCTTCGTTGCAAATCATAAAGCAACACCATATCGAAGTATCGAGTTTGAAACCTATTACTAAAATTCGCCCAAGTAATAGGGGCTATGAGAGAAACCTCATATGCCGCTCACCAGTCGCGGGCTAAATCCAAAAGTTATAGCCTGACCACTACTACCCGCTTCCTAGCTGGTGTCCCTGCCGCCTCCAGAATGGCCTCAGTAAGCTGAAGCCAAGTATTGGACGCTATCGCATCCTATCATCTATACCATAGAAGTATGGGGGATGGAGACGCCTGAACCTACTCGCAGAATTATAAACCTGAGTGTCACCCTTCTCCAAAGCCATATGTACTGACTGAGTGAGGACTCTGACGCTACTGCGTCACTATGAAGCCCCTGAGAACATCTACTAGTGCACGAACAATACCCTCTGGCTGCTTTGGTTGGACTAACACTTCTGGTTGATCGGGCTTCACTGACACCTCTGCCCACGGGTCGACTCTAGATTATGCTTCTGAATGCTGAGACTGAACCTCCTAAACTGGCAAAGCAGAAGGATGTTGATCTGCCATCAACAGAACTCGAACGAGGTGATCAGAAGGACCAGAAATAGTACCCCTGAAAGTTAAATAACACAAGGATCAAACTGAGAGAATAGAAAGAATCAACGATCAAGGCAGATATCAGGTCAAAAGATCAAAGATATAGAATAATATGAAGGATATCAAAGATGAAGAATCATGATTGAGATAACTACCAATAACCTCCACATATCTGATAAATGAGACATGCATGAGCCACCACTAAAATCTATGTCACGCCTCAAAACCAGAATACTGGCAAATAGGTACAGACCAGGCCAGCTACGTATACTAGAGCACTCCAGTACCTCGAGACACGGTCAAAGCTGTATAGATTGGGATTACTACTACAAGCCAACAGTCAATCCTATGTCAAGCAATCCTAGATGTCTCATTCACAGACAAGTAAGTAAGTACAAGAGTATGATCATCAGACATATAAGACAGTAAAGCATCCCAAACTATAATATGCAGATGATCATGAAGCTAGTAATACAAAATAAAGACTAGCAAGAGTATAAGGCATACATGATCAGCTCTAGCTGTAGTCTAGTATATACAAATCATGTTTATGCTCGTAAGCTAAATATCAAGGTCCAAAAATCTTGCTAAACATGTGCTCGGTGGCTAAACGCTTCAAAAGAATATGTCCTGAATGTAGTGGATAAAAAAAAAATCCAGTCAGGCACCCTAGTGCTCCAGGTGGTCACCATCGAATGCAAGATCCGGAAGATCCTCGGGCTTCTCTATTAGATCTAGCCAAACAAAATCAGTGGGGTCAGCCCCCAGATAGCAAGTACCACAAAGAAAGCCAAACTATGAACTAAAACCAGAATGCAATCATAACTATACTAAAGTAAAAACAATAAAATTTGGACATGAATAATGTAAAGGAACACAGTGTATATGAAAGAAAATTAAAAATATATGAATATATATAGGGTAATGCAAAATAATAACATAAATATCATATGGGTGAAGCCGAGCATGTATAACATGTAGTAAAGTCGGGCATGTAAGCAGGAATTATAGCATATACAGAAATAAGCAAGAATCTAAATACTGAAAATAAATAAGCTGGAGCAAGACTAGACTAGACTAGATAGGAATGGACTCCATCCATCTAATATGGCCAAGCAATTAGTACAGATTGATACATTAGCTAACTAGGGTTATCATAATCCTAATTATTAATATATGGAGTATGAAAAATCCAATCCGACTACCCGTCCTGCAGACTATCCAACTTATCATGGTCGTGGATACAAGGGTATATAGTAGATACACCACCGAAGAGACATGTATCCTAAAGGGTAAACTACATACAATGGCGATCTAGACATAGTATTACAAGTATATATAATTGCCCCACTCGATGGTGTTTTAGAAATGTGCCCCTCACGTTGGAGAGCTCCAGATCTATTTTATAGGCCGTAATAAAGGGTTTGCAAACAACCGAGAAAATCTTCCCTCCCAATGCATCTAGGTAATCAAGCGAGTTGTTTAGTCCTTGACATTTTCATTCAGAATTTTGGGTATGGCATTTCGCAAAATCCATCCTAGACATGATACATGCAAGATTGGACAAGACAAGCAAGAGTGCACTATAACAAGCCAGGACAGAAAAATATACAAGTATCTGGAACAGGAGTGCACTACAATGAGCCACTATGTATCACAATATACAATACAGGAATCAAGAGTGCACCACAACGGGTTACTATCAGGCAAGGCAATTGTAACTCCTTTTCCAGGAAAATTTTAAAAAAAAAATTTCTTATTTATTTGATTTAGAAGATGATTGTTTTTATAATTTTTGTAAATAATTATTTAGTTAATCTTTATGGTAGATGACCTTAGTCATAGTTGAGATTTGGAGTACAAGGTGACTAGGAATCATGGCACGGATAGTGCAGTTGTGTGCTTTGGCTAGTGTATTAGTTAAGCTAGGGAAGGCCGAGCCATAGGAGTGTCCTAACTAGGAAAACCAGGCCGAGTTACGGCTTAAACCCTATAGATGATTTGATTATTTATGATTGGAATTATTGACTTTTAGGAAATTCGGTTGTACCATGCTAGCCCAGGCCTGACCCAGCCCAAACCCAAGCCCATGAAAAAGGGTAGTACGTCCAGAGACATCCTAGCAGATATATTTCATATCTATACATATTCCATGCTTATTTTAATAAGTCTAATGACTATATTTCTAAATAGTTAAATATAATTATTATTTCGAGATCTTCTTGATTATTTTGACTAATAGGTATATATGGTATTTAAATTGGGATGGGCCTAAGACACATCAAATATCAGTTGCTTGTATATATATATATATATATATATATATATATATATATATATATATATATATATATATATATATATATATATATATATTTGTATATATATATATATATATATATATATATATATATATTTTATTTTATTTATTTTATATATATATATATATATATATATATATATTATATTAGCATTAGACCCCCTTCCAAATAACTAGATCCTTTATTAAGCCAATTTGTCTTTTCAGCAAGCATATAATTTTATTTAGTACTTTACTCAACTAAATATTTCTAGAATTAATTTATAATTACTGTATGTATGCATTATTGCTTCTTCAAATACTATCATAATATAGGGAGAGTGTAATAATAATTAGCTTATCACATGTATTCAAAGAGGCCATACTACTAAAACCTGAGGCCGACTAAGCCCAAAACCAGCCCATCTTCTCTAATAACTCAACTCCTTATATAAAGACAACAATCTAGGAAATGAAACCCTAGCAGCACAATTCCTTCCACCCTCCTCGCCAAACCACCATATTCTCTTCCCCTCCTGGCAAGACGACGGCCACCTCCGCCACCACGTTGGTGCCTCCTCCATTACCTCCCGACAAAACGATATCAACTTCCTCACATGTCGGGCTTCCTCGTGAGCCACTTTTGCTTGTGGGGCCGAGCACCACCAGCCACCACCCTCCGACATCAGTCGCCCGCAAGAAACACCAGAAGCATCACCATTACTGGAATCTTCGTCCCTCCGTCCAAAACGTCGATCGACATCGTCGTTGCGGTGGGCGATACACGCTGCGGCACAACCTACATCGGCTGAGTTTCCCTCTAGCCGTGCCTTGGAGGCGCCGTGCCACACCGACATGTGTCAATGTACTGGAGGCAGCGACGCGGCACCAGCACTTCTCCGTCCCACACGTCAGCCACGGCAGCAATGCCTTATGGCAACCCCGACAGAGCCCCATGGCTGCTGGGTTCCACACGTCACCACAACAACACGGCTAGCCAGCCAACTGGGTACGTCGGCTCATGGTGAACGCACAGTAGAGGCCATGACGGCAACCTCGAGGTCCTCGGAGGGGTAAGGTTGATTGTGCGGGTGATGTCTCCTTCCTCGATGACCATCAACAGCACACTACCTTTTCGACAGAGCAACCTCACCTCCACTCCATACTCCTCGAATTCTTCCTTAACGTACTGTCGTTGTCGTCCCGACTACGTCCATATGACAAGCACTACCAGCCGTCGTCCAACCTACCTCTGTGAGTTCTCTTGGGCTCGATGATTTTCCTAGTCTGGCATGTTATGAATGCACAACATTAGAGTCTTGACAATGCCACTCATACAACAGAACCTTCATAAAACTACTAATACATTTTATCCTTAGAATGCTAATGGGAACCTCATGTTCCATTAGAAACTTAGGAAGAGTTAATGGGTTCCTATGTTGTACGTGAACGTGGGTGTTCAGGTTATTAGTATGTAGAAGAAAGCACTGGTGTAGGCGCAAAAGGCCTACTCGCTTATGGTGTTCATGTATACATGGTGGGGTTGATAGTATCAGTACCTATAAATCATAGGTAGAAAAATACAAATGGGCACATGTGGCCATTATGGCACATATATTCTTGCATGTGGTACCATCTAATCTGGGAAGTATAGGCGGAGAAAGGAGACTTAGCTACTGCTAGTGCATATAGGAGCATGCAAAGCTTCTAGAAGGTATGGAGAAATAACAGTGAGCAAATTTTAATAGAAATAGAGAGGTGATATTGTTCGTGCATAGCTTAGGGAAGTAGAGAACTGGGTTCGTGGTTAATAAGTAGCAAAGGCTATACATGTTACCAAGCATGCAATAGCCCGCTGGTTGAGGGTGATGCTAGCCTGCGAGTCCACACTAGGGACGAGGGTTAGTAGTTATCTGTTCCACACCTGCGAGCCCACACCAGGGGCGAGGGTGATGCTAGCATATGAGTCCATACTAGGGACGAGGGTTAGTAGTTATTTGTTCCATACCTACGAGCCCACACTAGGGGCGAGGGTGATACTAGCCTGCGAGTCCATACTAGGGACGAGGGTTGGTAGTTATCTGTTCCACACCTGCGAGCCCACACTAGGGGCGAGGGTGATGCTAGCTTGTGAGTCCACACTAGGGACGAGGGTTAGTAGTTATCTGTTCCACACCTGCGAGTCCATACTAGGGGCGAACGTGATGCTAACCTGCGAGAGCACACTAGGGGCGAGGGTTAGTAGTTGTTCAAACCTGCGAGTCCATACTAGGGGCGAGGGTTTGAGTATTCGATTGGTTATCTGTTGACATCGTGATATCGTGTTCTCTTGTTCTTCTCCAGCAGTTCGATTATGCGTAGTGGTTCTTCCAGTCGTGTATAGTCATGTTTTCGTGTTGATTGGACTTTTTTTGTTTATTTCCTATATTTTCTTTAGTGCATGATAAACTGCTAGATAGGCATATTTTTATGTATCTTGCTATGTCCCCTGAGGACCTGATGATCTCTTCAGGTTTAGTAATTGCACGGAGTTAGCTAGTAGTTCTGGATGGCAGATGATTCACAATTCTTGTAGGTTTCGAATGCGATGATATGCTTACGGGATTCAGGTATCGTTATTAATTTATTATCCGCTCGTGCTTTCATACCTTATTATGTAACATCATGTTTCTTGATTCAGTTTATAGACTCTTGTTACTTTCCTTAGAGTCTTATCGGACATATATGCTAGTGGGCTGCAGACCACGACCCATACTTGTTAATTCTTGTTTATTATTCTTATTATGGATTGAGATATAGTTTTACCTTGCCTTGATTAGGCCCATTGCCATATCCGTGACAGCGTTACGTATTCGAGTCCGGCTAGAGTCCGCTTGATGCGTAGCTGGCTTGCTCACGAGCTCGTATCCGAAAAGCAGTACGGGTCGTGACAAGTTTTTTGGTGGCCCATGCAGGTCAGAGCATATCGTACCGGTTACGTAACTGTACTGGTATGAGCCTGCGAATTTGACTAAACCCTTGGAAAATCTCAATCCACACTACTTTGAAAATTCTCTTAGGAATTTCTCTAACGTTCTTGAAACTCCATATTTTCTCTCGATTATTCTTTCTTGCTTTTCTGTACGATTGATTCTCGTCCCTTCCTATTTCGGGGTGACGAATGATCGTGCTGTCTAGAATTCATCATAAATTCTTAAATTGTAGTATAATATTGCTTGATTATTAAATATTTGGTTGTTTATAGATATGAGGGATTATAGATGTCGTATGCCCTAGATATCTGTTGGAAGGACTGTTAGCAAGTAGTTAGAAGATTATATGACTTTAGTGACCGTATTTTGAGGAGTAGTATGACCAAAGGTGGGTAGAAGTCCTCAAGTACTTGGAGTTATAAAATGACTAGAGAAGGCCATAAAATAATTTTGAGAAATTAAATTTGAGGAGATTATGGTAATAGTAGACTTTGATTTTTAAGGCATAGTTATGAATTAGAATTTTGAGGACGACATTATTTTTAAGGTGGGTAGATTTGTAACTCCTCTTCCCGGAAAATTTTAAAATTTTTTTTTTCTTATTTATTTGATTTAAAAGATGAATGTTTTTATAATTTTTGTAAATAATTATTTAGTTAATCTTTACGGTAGATGACCTTAGTCATAGTTGAGATTTGGAGTACAAGGTGACTAAGAATCATGGCACGGATAGTGCAGTTGCGTGCTTTGGCTAGTGGATTAGTTATGCTAGGGAAGGCCGAGCCATAGGAGTGTCCTAACTAGGAAAACCAGGCCAAGTTGCGGCTTAAACCCTGTAGATGATTTGATTATTTATGATTGGAATTATTGACTTTTAGGAAATTCAGTTGTACCATGCTAGTCCGGGCCTGACCCAGCCCAAACCCAAGCCCATGAAAAAGGGTAGTGCGTCCAGAGACGTCCTAGCAGATATATTTCATATCTATACATATTCCATGCTTATTTTAATAAGTCTAATAACTATAGTCCTAAATAGTTAAATATAATTATTATTTTCGAGATCTTCTTGATTATTTTGACTAATAGGTATATATGGTATTTAAATTGAGATGGGCCTAAGACACATCAAATATCAGTTGCTTGTATATATATATATATATTATATTAGCATTAGACCCCCTTCCAAATAACTAGATCCTTTATTAAGCCAATTTATCTTCAGCAAGCATATAATTTTATTTAGTACTTTACTCAACTAAATATTTCTAGAATTAATTTATAATTACTATATGTATGCATTATTGCTTCTTCAAATGCTATCATAATATAGGGAGAGTGTAATAATAATTAGCTTATCACATGTATTCAAAGAGGCAATACTACTAAAACCTGAGGCCGACTAAGCCCAAAACCAGCCCATCTTCTCTAATAACTCAACTCCCTATATAAAGACAACAATCTAGGAAATGAAACCCTAGCCACACAATTCCTTCCACCCTCCTCGCCAAACCACCATATTCTCTTTCCCTCCTAGCAAGGCGACGGCCACCTCCGCCACCACGTTGGTGCCTCCTCCATTACCTCCCGACAAAATGATATCAACTTCCTCACAAGTCGGGCTTCCTTGTGAGCCACTTTCACTTGTGGGGCCGAGCACCACCAGCCACCACCCTCTGACATCAGCCGCCCGCACCAAACACCAGAAGCATCACCATCAATGGACTCTCAGTCCCTCCGTCTAAAACTTCGATCGACATCGTCGCTGCGGTAGGCGATACACGCTGTGGCACAACCTACATCGGTTGAGTTTCCCTCTAGCCGTGCCTTGGAGGCGTCGTGCCGCACTGGTACGTGTTAATGCACCGGAGGCAGCGACGCGCCACCAGCACTTTTCCGTCCCATGCGTCAGCCGCGGCAGCAACGCCTTATGGCAACCCCGACAGAGCCCCATGGCTGCTGGATTCCACACGTTACCACAATAACTCGTCTAGCCAGCCACCTGGGCACGTCGGCTCATGGCGAACGCACAGTAGAGGCCATAGCGGCAACCTCGAGGTCCTCGGTGGGGTAAGGTTGATTGCGTGGGTGATGTCTCCTTCCTCGACGACCATCAACACCACACTGCCTTTTCGACAGAGGAACCTCGCCTCCACTCCATACTCCTCGAATTCTTCCTCAATGCACTGTCGTTGCCATCTCGACCATGTCCATATGACGAGCACTACCGGCCGACATCCAACCTACCTCTGTGAGTTCTCTTGGGCTCGATGATTTTTCTACTCTGACATGTTATGAATGCACAACAGTAGAGTCTTGACAATGCCACTCATACGATAGAACCTTCATAAAACTACTAATACATTTGAGACTTAGAATGCTAATGTGAACCTCCTGTTCCATTAGAAACTTAGGGAGAGTTAATGGGTTTCTATGTTGTACATGAACGTGTGTGTTCAGGTTATTAGTATGTACAAGAAAGCACTAGTGTAGGCACAAGAGGCCTACTCGCTTATGGTGTTCATATATACATGGTAGGGTTGATAGTATCAGTACCTATAAATCATAGGTAGAGAAATACAAATGGGCACATGTGGCCATTATGGAACATATATTTTTGCATGTGGTACCATCTAATCTGGGAAGTATAGGTAGAGAAAGGAGACTTAGCTACTGCTAGTGCATATGGGAGCATGCAAAGCTTCTAGAAGGTATGGAGAGATAACAGTGAGCAAATTTTAATAGAAATAGAGAGGTGATATTATGCGTGCATAGCTTGGGGAAGTAGAGAACTGGGTTCGTGGTTAATAAGTAGCAAAGGCCATACATGTTACCAAGCGTGCAATAGCCCGCTGGTTGAGGGTGATGCTAGCCTGCGAGTCCACACTAGGGACGAGATTTAGTAGTTATCTGTTCCACACCTGCGAGCCAACACCAGGGGAGAGGGTGATGCTAGCCTGCGAGTCCACACTAGGGACGAGGGTTAGTAGTTATCTGTTCCACACATGCGAGCCCATACTAGGGGCGAGGGTGATGCTAGCCTGCGAGTCCATACTAGGGATGAGGGTTAGTAGTTATCTGTTCCACACCTGCGAGCCCACACTAGGGGCGACGGTGATGCTAGCCTACGAGTCCACACTAGGGACGAGGGTTAGTAGTTATCTGTTCCACACCTGCGAGCCCACACTAGGTGCGAGGGTGATGCTAACCTGCGAGTCCACACTAGGGTCGAGGGTTAGTAGTTGTTCAAACCTACGAGTCTACACTAGGGGCGATGGTTTGAGTATTCGATTGGTTATCCGTTGACATCGTGATATCGTGTTCTCTTGTTCTTCTCCAGCAGTTCGATTATGTGTAGTGGTTCTTCCAGTCGTGTATAGTCATGTTTTCGTATTGATTGGACTTTTTTCGTTTATTTCCTGTATTTTCTTTAGTGTATAATACACTGCTAGATTGGAACGTCCCAGTCCCAAATTACGTAGGACTAGGAACGTAGACATGCCAGCCGTATAATAAATATACGTAAGCTATAAAATGCAGTAGAACCATGACTAATCTCATTCACACAAAATAAATGAATAAAAGATATCATATAATGATAATGAATTGCCTTGATACAATATATTGGGCGGAGACAAATTCGCTACCAACAAGTAAGGAAAAAATACACGAGAAATGAAATGATTTGGACGAGCGAAGCGAAGGCGATCGAAGTGCAATCCTCCTCGAAGAATATAGCGCAAGTCATCGCCTTAGCTAGAGCACCTGCAGAAAATCACAAAAACACACCTGGAGAAATCACCAGGTCCTCAGAGGGACGTAACAAGACACATAATATCATGCCAATAAACTGAATAGTAAGAGCTCAACAGAAAATATACATGAGTAAAGGTCCCTAGCCATTCTATGTGATATGCACTTTGAGGACAATGTTCTACGCAGGGGCTGTAGGATCAGCAGAGTAAATAAAGAGTGGCCGTCAAGTAGCGCTCATACGAGACACTATCGGCCCGGGGCAATAAGTAACGCTCATTCGAGTCACTATCGGCCCAAAATGTGTGTAAAAATAAATGTAGCCCCTACGCTAATTACTATCCTCTCCCTCCCCATGATACTATACATGCGTCGTCTCTACGACACTGTTTGATCCTTAATAATTGCCAAGTTTTCTACACAATCTATTGGCAGTTATATCCTAACGCACGGCCTGTACGCACCGATATACGGTCGATAAGCAAGACCGAAGCTATATGCGGCTCACAACTCACACACAACCCATGGCACATCGTGACAGTTTATGAGATGCTCTAAACATATGGTGGTCCCTTAACTCTAAGCCAATTTGCATAAAATATAGTAATTTGCATAAAATATATAGTTTTGAAAGAACAACTTGGTAAGAAATAAAACATGCATGATATTGAGTAAGAAAGTAAACAATAAAGGCAAGGTGTCTTGCCTGGTGTGTCGCCTGGTGTGGTGCGATGATCACGATGTCATGTTCTGTCCAATAGTCGAGGTCCATGCGAATATGGCCTAAATTCTCGAGAAAATAGAAACGTGTGAGTAGTCGTGGTCAATAACGATAATGAAAGGGAGTTTGGGAGTAAACGAATAATTATACTATTTTAAGAAAGTGATATTTGTAATACTTTAGAAACCATATTTGCAAGTAAAAATAATTTTGGTAACTATTTGAAAGATAGAGAAAATTTTAGTTAGGCTAAAATCGCAAGTTTGTATAAATACCTTTAGGATAGAAAATACATTTTATAAATAAAAATATAGATTGCTTAGGCCAACCTTGTCAAACTTATATTTTCATAGATAGAAAACAATATTTTATTATTAAAAATAATTTAGATAAATATTAAGAAAATATTTAGAAAATCGTTTTATTAATTGGAAACTAATTTTCTTACGTGTCAAAATATTTCTAGTAATTAATGAATAATCTAGAAAATTTTACTTTTAGGGTTTAAGACTAATTTGAAGATAATATGGGACCAGGCCCAATTCAATATTTATATTATACGTATAATTTTTTAGAAAATAATATTACTAACATAAAAATATTAATAATAATAATAATAATAATAATAATAATAATAATAATAATAATAATAATAATAATAATAATAATGATGATGATGATGACAATAACAGTAATAATATACTAATGATAATAATTTACTAATAATAATATTATTAATAATAATAAACATAGTAATGATAATAACCCTTCATTCCCCTAAATTCCCATCATACAGTATGAGAGAGAGAGGTGGAAAGAAGAGGGGTTACCGGAGGGTGTCGCCGGCGCGGCGGTTGGCGCGCTAGCGGCGGTGATCGGGCGGAGGATGGTGTCACCGTAGACACTCGTACGGCGGCGGGCGGGAGGAAGCGAAGATGGGCGGAGCGCGGTGGAGAAGATGAGCGTCGGTGAAGGCGAGGAGAGGTTGCGGGGGAGGTCTGGTGTGGCTGTCCCGAGACGGCCTCGACGAGGGTCTACGGCGACTGCGACTCGCCGGGGCTGGGCGCTCGGCGGAGGCGACGGTAAAATAATCGGCGGCCGGCGCTGGTAGCTGGATCTAGACGGAGCGCTCGGGAAGGTGGCACAGCGGTCGGTGCACTGGCATCAGTGGGGGAGGAGTCGGCCGACGTTGTACCGGCGCACGGCGGCTCCGGTGCGAGGGAAGGCGAGGACGCTGGTCACCGGGGTGGCGTGGCTCGAGGATTCAGGTGAGGATTTCCCCCTTCTCTTTCTATGGTGTTGAGGAGTCTGGGAGTGGCGATTGTGGTGGTGGAAATGTCGGCAGGAGGTGGTGGCTTTGGCCTGGAATGGTCGCGATGATGGTGGCGGTGGTGATTATTTGGGTGATGGGGAGCGAGGGCTGGAGGTGGTGTTTGCTGCGGTGGATAGCCGTGGCAAGGAGGAGACGGTGGTGGTAGGAAGACATTGTCGGAGAAGGCAGGGGAGCGGGTGCAGGGAGTCGGGTGGCCGGGATTGGCGAGGGTGGTTGAAAGATGGCCAGGGAGTTGGTCGAAGTTGGAGGGCACGAAAGGGGGAACTTTTCGGTCGGGAACTTCGGCGGGCGGTGGATCAGGCTGGATGGGGGTTAGGGCTAGGTTTAGGGTCTGATTGTATGTGTCGGGGTGTCGTATCCTACGCGACACAAATCGGATGTCCGAGTGTGTCGGACACGGAGTTGGGAGAATTGTAAATGTAATAGAAAAATATAGTGGAGGGGATGAGGCACAGACACGATGCACCTGTTGTGGAGATTGGCTTGGTAGAATTTATGGATGAGTACCTCTCCTTATATAGGAGGTGGGAATTCCCAGTTGGATAAGGATTGGGAGGATTTAAATTCCCCCGTAGATAATATCATATTAATTCAAATTGTTTTAAATTTAATTTATCAAATCTCAAGCAATCTAGATAAAAACCTATTTAAAGCTATTTAAACTCAAATGAATCTTTTCCAAAATAATTTCTCATAATTATTAATTTTTAAACCAAAACATTATTTTTTTAAATACCTTTTTGAATAATAAGATATTAATATTAATTAATTTCGAAAATAGCATTATATATATGAAATTTACATTTATGCACCTCGTATGCAATGAAACATAGTTTTCTAAAATAAGTTTTTGGAAATTTTCAATGCGACGCATTTTACCACTTTAAGTAGTTGAAAATGTTTATTATATATTATTTGAAAATCCAAGCTTCTAAAATAAAATATTTTACAAAAATATGTACCTCGCACATATTCGCACTCGATGAGGCATCGAAAATTTGAACTTATACGCGACGTTCAATAGGACTATGCGACGTACAATACGAAGCAAAAAATTAAAACCAAATTTATTAGCTAAAATTTTATAGTAGAAATTTAGGGGGTTTACATCCTACCCAACTTAAAAGAATTTCGTCCTCAAAATATAGGAATATGTAGGGTTGAGTACACGATTACGAGAATGATTCACTCCTAACTTGAGTGGTGATAATAAATATAAGCTGAGGAAAGGGCGAGGAGTTTAAGACGAAGATGTAGTCACATTGGATGACAAGGGTCATAAGTGATAGGTAGGCTAACGGAAATTCTAGTATAAGTGCCTTCGTCTTTCCAAAATAGGTGAAGGCGAAAGCAATAAGGAGTTCAAAGACGATATTACGAATACGTGGTCCAAAGACGATCGAATAATCTCAAAAGAATTGTCAAGGCAGTCGTGGATGGGATTCTAGAGGCCAAGTTTTAATTATGTCCCATCTACGTAGAACAATAGGTAAAAGCGAACCAAAGTGCACTTGGTTGATCAGACCATCATGCACCGGTTCTGATTAGACAATATGTTAGTGAGCGCGCTTAATAACATAAGTCATGAACAAGCTCGATAAACCAATGAGCTTGCAAATCTAGATTATAAAGTACTATTAGTCAAGATGGTAAAATCATAGGCACGAGAGTTTATCGATAAGAAGTTTAAGCGACGATTTGAAACGAAATCCAGCAAGCAATTGGAACAACAATAATCTAAAAAAAAATCGGTATAGTTTAGGAGATATCTCATGGCATCCCAATCAATGTCTAAATGAAAAAATGACTATCATTTATCCAAGACGTGCAAGCTCACAAAATGCAACAATTTTTCCAATCTCACAATTTACTAGCTCGATACTCTTGATTCAAATTTTCATCGTCATATCTCGAATCATCTTATCAATAGTAACTTTATACAGTCTCTTCAAATTTCATAATCCACAAAATTATATATATATATATATATATATATATATATATATATATATATATATATATATATATATATATATATATATATAAATATATATATATATATATATATATATATATATATATATATATATATATATTTTAAATCAAATTTTGTCCTTCATAATAATCCTTCAATCAATTAAAATTCCATTTTTATCACGAAAGTTGTATTCATAACCATCATAGAAAATTCTTAAATCATCAAAAAAGATTTTCAAAATTTATCCCCAAGTTTATAATCCCTATACATTTTTTTTCCAAATAGCCTTTGTCGTTCATAATCGCCTCAAAAGTAAATACTAGGTGAATCTCTAACCTCCCCCTTTTTTTCAACATAAACATACATATTCCTCCAGCTTTAATTCCCTTTGAAATTTCAATATAATAATTAATTTAAAAAGTCAAACTCTTCTAGGAAGTTTACACTTAGTTCTTACTGTAAAAAAAGTTTTTATCCCTTATGCACCAAACATAAAATTCATTTCAACTTTCGATTAATCTCAAACCTTTTGGCACTCACAAATATACCATCCTTTGATCTTCCCAAAACATAATATCATACCTCTTAATCAAATAGCACATTTAACTAATGTCTCATAATCACGTATCATTTTACTTGATTAAGCTACTAATCTCCTTTATGTTGCCTTCCAATCTAGCCCATGTCTAACCAAAGGGTGTCGTGATCAATCTTTATCTAAGCCCAAGGAATCACAAGAGCAAGGTTGCATGAATAATAGCAGAGCAAAATAAAAAAATTTGAAGAGAAATTCAAAACGATTTAGAAGAAAGTATTGGTTAGGCTCAATGGTCGTGATAGGGTTTGGATAATAAATACCAGTTATTGCACAAAAATAAAATTTATGGGCCTAAGCAATTTAAGATAATGCACAAAAAGGCACTGGCTAACAATAAGCACAGGCTAAGCATTTAAGGAATTAAGTAGAACACAATCATGTATCGGGTTGAAGGAATTGAGTCGAGATCCATGGTCGATAATTATATCGATATCATGGTAAAGGTTACAATTTAGTCTTTTTGGTCCAAAAGTCATATCATGAAAGTAGAGTACAAGAAGACGTATTTTAGTGGCACATGATATACCTACATGAAGGTGGGCTCGTTTAGGTCATGCATATGAATTTGCTGGATGGGAAAGTCTAGTGTTGTGCTCCAATTATCCAAGTCACGGTAAAGGACACAAAAGAATTTAAAATAGAAAGTGGGAGTTTATGAGATAATGGTTTGCGCACAAAATAATGACCAAGTTAAAGCATGAAATAAAGATAATTCAGATTCTAGTAGATCAAGGTAAAATAAGTTATGAATACAGTTTCTAGAGATATGATAGCCACTTGATGGGGTATGATCAAGGAACAATCCAATTATTTCTCAAGTTTCAAATGGTTAGAATAGTCACGATAAAATCTAGATTTGAGGATATATCGAGTGAGTCAAGATTGAAATATAACCACATTATTTGCTAGATGACCAATAAAACTTGTTTATACACTACTATCATGGTCATGGGGGATATGGCAATTAAAGTGGAATCCTTCATCTATCTTGGTTGCCTATCCATATTTGAATCTATAAATTTTGACTTCTTCAACACTTTGCAATATAATTCTCCAAATAATCTAATAAAATATCTTTCTAAGCTGCCAATCATACTCATAACTTAAATTTAAATTTTTAATCAACCTCAAGATAACCTTTATCGTAACACAAAAAAAATTTCTCCAAAATGTATCATAAACGAGCCTTTCCACCTTATCTACTCATATCAAAATCATAAATTAAGATTTTAAAAATTCAAATAAATCTCGAATAAACCTTGATTGTGTCACAAATCCAATCTATATATTTTTCTTCTTCTATCATTAATCCAAATCTTAACTCAAAAATTAAATAGATTTTTAACAATCGTAATTCATACAAGAGTTTAAAATAGATCCCCAATTTGATTTTATATCCTTCAAAAATATTTTAGGAAAAATTCTTAATAACCTTACTTCAAAAATTTACAAACTTATTACTTGG
Organism: Iris pallida; assembly: GCA_029216955.1. Lineage (NCBI taxonomy): Eukaryota > Viridiplantae > Streptophyta > Magnoliopsida > Asparagales > Iridaceae > Iris > Iris pallida. The sequence continues at coordinate 32,192,025 of JANAVB010021599.1, forward strand.
GAACCATACAACCAAATTTAAATCAAGCTTTATCAACCGCCCTCATAAATCTTACAACAACATTTAAATTCAAAAATTCTTTTCAACTAACTTTATATCTCTTCAAGGATGTATAGCTATAATCAAATAAATCATAAATATTTTTCAAAGACCTTCAAAATCAAAATCAATCAATTTGTTTTCTCGATCTAGCTATCCCCTTGTGTATATCACCTTGTAATATCAAAATAAAATTCCAACTATTCCTTGAAAGCGGTAATATGCTACTACCCAAATTGGAATTAACTAATCCTTAAGATCATATTTTTAGGAAAATAAATGCCTTTATAACTCAAATAAAATCTCAATGCATATTAATTGTCAATATAACCTTCTAGCCATGTGTTTAACCTATGGGCATATACTAGTATAGTCATCTTACTAAGCACGAAACTAAGAATTTACGGTAGAAGGAGTCAAGTAAGATGCAAATCAAGAAGGTCGAACGAGAGTTCGGAATTTGAAGTCAAGGAAGGATGTCAAGTAGGAGGATGAGATTCTAGACTCTAATCCTATATTGCATGCCCGTTCGGTACAGTCATGTAACCGAAACGACAAACTGGACCTGCATGGGCCACCACAAAAATATGTAACATCCCAGTCCCAAATTACGTAGGACTAAAAACGTAGACATACCAGCCGTATAATAATATACGTAATTTGTAAAATACAGTAGAACCATGACTAATCTCATTCACACAAAATAAATGAATAAAGATATTATATAATGATAATGAGTTGTCTTGATACAATATATTGGGCGGAGACAAATCCACTACCAACAAGTGAGGAAAAAATATACGAGAAATGAAATGATTTGGACGAGCGAAGTGAAGACGATTGAAGTGCAATCCTCCTTGAAGAATAGAGCGCAAGTCATCGCCTTAGCTAGAGCACCTGCAGAAAATCACAAAAATACACCTGGAGAAATCACCAGGTCCTCAGAGGGACATAACAAGACACATCATATCATGCCAATAAACTGAATAGTAAGAGCTCAACAGAAAATATGCATGAGTAAAGGTCCCTAACCATTCTATGTGATATGCACTTTGAGAACAATGTTCTACGCAGGGGCTGTAGGATCAGCAGAGTAAATAAAGAGTGGCCGTCAAGTAGCGCTCATACGAGACACTATCGGCCCGGGGCAGTAAGTAGCGCTCATCCAAGTCACTATCGGCCCAAAATGTGTGTAAAAATAAATGTAGCCCCTACGTTAATAAATTTCCTCTCCTTCCCCATGATACTATATATGCATCATCTCCACGACACTGTTTGATCCTTAATAACTACCAAGTCTTCTACACAATCTATTGGCAGTTATATCCTAACGCACGGCCTGTACGCACCGATGTACGGTCGATACGCAAGACCGAAGCTATATGCGGCTCACAACTCACACACAACCCGTGGCACATCGTGACAGTTTATGAGATGCTCTAAACATTTGGTGGTCCCTTAACTCTAAGCCAATTTGCATAAACATAGTAATTTGCATAAAATATATAGTTTTGAAAGAACAACTTGGTAAGAAATAAAACATGCATGATATTGAGTAAGAAAGCAAACAATAAAGGCAAGGTGTCTTGCCTGGTGTGTCGCCTGGTGTGGTACAATGATCAAGATGTCATGTTCTGTCCAATAGCCGAGGTCCATGCGAACATAGCCTAAATTCGCGAGAAAATAGAAACGTGTGAGTAGTCGTGGTCAATGACGATAATGAAAGGGAGTTTGGGAGTAAATGAATAATTACTCTATTTTTAGAAAGTGATATTTATTACTTTAGAAACCATATTTGCTAGTAAAAAATTTTGGTAACTATTTGTAAGATAGAGAAAAATTTAGTTAGGCTAAAATCGCAAGTTTGTATAAATACCTTTAGGATAGAAAATACATTTTATAAATAAAAATATAGCTGCTTAGGCCAACCTTGTCAAACTTATATTTTCATAGATAGAAAACATATTTTATTATTAAAAATAATTTAGATAAATATTAAGAAATATTTAGAAAATCGTTTTATTAATTGGAAACTAATTTTCTTACGTGTCAAAATATTTCTAGTAATTAATGAATAATCTAGAAAATTTTACTTTTAGGGTTTAAGACTAATTTGGAGATAATATGGGACCAGGCCCAATTCAATATTTATATTACGTTAATTTTTTAGAAAATAATATTACTAACATAAATATAATATAATAATAATAATAATAATGACAATAACAGTAATAATATACTAATGATAATATATACTAATAATAATATTATTAATAATAATAAACATAGTAATGATAAATAACCCTTCATCCCCTAAATTCCCATCATACAGTATGAGAGAGAGAGGTGGAAAGAAGAGGGGTTACCGGAGGGTGTCGCCGGCGTGGCGGTCGGCGCGCTAGCGACGGTGATCGGGTAGAGGATGGTGTCACCGTGGACACTCGCGCGACGGCGGGCGTCGGTCTGCCGGCGTGGAGGAAAAGTAGATGGGCGGATCGCGACGGAGAACATGAGCGCCGGTGAAGGCGAGGAGAGGTTGCGGGGGAGGTCTGGTGCGACTGTCTCGAGACGTGCTCGACGATGGTCTACGGCGACTGTAGCTCGTCGGGTTGGGCGCTCGGCGGAGGCGGCGGTATGATGATCGACGGTCGACGCTGCAAGCTGGATCTAGACGGAGCGCTCGGGAAGGCGACGCAGCGGTCGGTGTACTGGCATCAGCGGGGGAGGAGTCGGCCTTGTACAGGCGCGCGACAGCTCCGGTGCGAGGGAAGGCGAGGACGCTGGTCACCGGGGTGGCATGGCTCGAGGATTCAGGTAAGGTTTCCTTCCTTCTCTTTCTATGGTGTTGGGAAGTCTGGGAGTGGCAATTGTGGTGGTGGCGATGTCGGCAGGAGGTGGTGGCTTTGGCCTGGAATGGTCGCGATGATGGTGGCGGTGGTGATTGTTTGGGTGATGGGGAGCGAGGGCTGGAGGTGGTGTTTTGCTGCGGTGGATGGCCGGGCAAGGAGGAGACGGTGGTAATAGGGGGACATTGTCGGAGAAGGCAGGGGATCGGGTGCAGGGAGTCGGGTGGCCGGGATTGGCGAGGGTGGTTGAAAGATGGCCAGGGAGTTGGTCGAAGTTGGAGGGCACGAACGGGGAACTTTCCGGTCGGGAACTTCGGCGGGCGACGGATCTGGCTGGACGGGGTTAGGGTTAGGTTTAGGGTCTGATTGTATGTGTCGGGGTGTCGTGTCTTGCACGACACAAATCGGATGTCCGGGTGTGTCGGACACGGAGTTGGAAGAATTGTAAATGTAATAGAAAAATATAGTGGAGGGGATAAGGCACAGACACGATGCACCTGTTGTGGAGATTGGCTTGGTAGAATTTATGGATGAGTACCTCTCCTTATATAGGAGGTAGGAATTCCCAGTTGGATAAGGATTGGGAGGATTTAAATTCCCCCGTAGATAATATAATATTAATTCAAATCGTTTTAAATTTAATTTATCAAATCTCAAGCAATCTAGATAAAAACCTATTTAAAGCTATTTAAACTCAAATAAATCTTTTCCAAATAATTTCTCATATTATTAAATTTTAAACCAAAACATTATTTTTAAAATACCTTTTTGAATAATAAGATATTAATATTAATTAATTTCGAAAGTAGCATATATATATGAAATTTATATTTATGCACCTCATATGCAATGAAACATAGTTTTCTAAAATAAGTTTTTAGAAATTTTCAATGCGACGCATTTTACCACTTTAAGTAGTTAAAAATATTTATTATATTATTTGAAAAACCAAGCTTCTAAATAAAATGTTTTACAAAAATAGGTACCTCGCACCTATTCGCACTCGACGAGGCTACGAAAATTTGAACTCATACGCGCGTTCAATACGACTATGCGACGTACAATACAAAGAAAAAATTAAAACCAAATTTATTAGCAAAAATTTTATAGTAGAAATTTAGGGGGTTTACATAGATAGGCATGTTTTTATGTATCTTGCTATGTCCCCTGAGGACCTGATGATCTCTTCAGGTTTAGTGATTGCATGGAGTTAGCTAGTAGTTCTGGATGGCGGATGATTCGTAATTCTTGTGGGTTCGAATGCGATGATACGCTTGCGGGATTCAGGTATCGTTATTATATTTATTATCCGCTCGTGCTTTCATACCTTATCATGTGACATCCTGTTTCTTGATTCAGTTTATAGACTCTGTTACTTTCCTTAGAGTCTTATCGGACATATATGCTAGTGGGCTGCAGACCACGACCCATACTTGTTCATTCTTGTTTATTATTCTTATGGTGGATTGAGATATAGTTTTTCCTTGCCTTGATTAGGCCCATTGCCCTAGCCGTGATATCGTTTACGTATTCGAGTCGGGCTAGAGTCCGCTTGATGCGTAGCTGGCTTGCTCACGAGCTCGTGTCCTTAAAGCGGGTGCGGGTCGTGACAGCAATACATGTACAGGATAAGCAGGATAACAACTATGTGCTCAAGAAAATATGATCAGGACTAGACAATACAGTACAATAAATCCAACAGACATAGCAATATCAATAGAAAATATGACATGACATATAAAGGAAAGTAATAAGCATAAAAAAGAAAATCGAAAAACTGGAACAAAATCAAAAAAATGCAACTTGGATATCCTAACGGTATACCGATGGTATACTCCAGCATACTGGTGGTATGCCGTTCTAAGACTGCAAGAATTCTATGTCTAGAAAAATATTGTCGCACCAGTGTACCGTCGGTATGGACCAGTACATTGTCGGTATGCCGGAAAATAGAGACACAAAGTTACTGTCAAAATAATTTGAAGGATCGGTACACTGGCGGTACAGACCAGTACATCGACTGTCATGACTCGCACCCGCTTTTTGGGATGCGAGTGCGTGCGCAAGCCCAGCCTACGCTGCAGTGTCGGTGGTAGAACGTTGTCTAGCCCGCAATAAGAAGTGCTCGTAAAATAATCATTTTATTGCTTATTCATATTCTAATCAATTACAAATTTTATAAGATTTATATTTAATCAAATACAATGTATCACAAAATCTAAACTATCTAACTAGTCTCTAGGTTTTGGCCTTCAAGATATCTCTAACTCCACCCGAAGGAACCCAAAGCAAGAGAGCAAGTCATCAAGAATCTGTCAACTAAAAATATATCCAGTCAGAATTGGAACTAGTTCACCATAACATCACACTACAATATAATATACATGCATGAAGGAAACAATAATAAGAAAAATAAACTAGATATATGACACGAAAGAGTAAAGTTATAACATAAGAACAACATGACAATCGACTCGATAGAAAAGAAATGAATGAACAATATCAACAAGATCACGTGTACTGTGTGTTTTAGAATACCAACGTTCAACATGTGGTTGGATTAGGAATTGGACAGTCAATACGTGAGATATATTGACTGAACAAACACTGCCAGACGATTTCCTGACTGAATAAACTCTGGGCTACACTGGGGTACCACATGTCTACTAGTCGTATTCTCCCACCCAACTATCTCACAAGTACATGTCCAACATGATAAACATTAACAAGATGATAAACGATGATCACGATAAACTAGAAGTAAGGTATAAACATGTATATATACTCTAACGACTCTAACTCTCGTGTACAAGCAGTAATTATGATCAATCAAGAACAGTAACAACATGAAGTATAAAGATGTATCAGTGAAAAGATAGTATAACGATACATGTAGTACAAAATAAAGGTAATATAATGCCATAGTGAAACTTGTCTTGAGTTCAATTGCAGTTGACGCACGATATGATCGTGTTGGCACAAATAGTCGTAAATGTCATAACTATGCAAGACAGTCTCTAATGATGGAATAAACCATGCTATTGGGTCCGGAACTATCCGATTAGCAGAGGTCGATATGAAGTAGTCAAAATCACAAGAAATACAAAAGTATGACTAGTCTTGGTCAAGATTCGATAGTCGAAGGAAATTTGTTTATAAAAAGGAAATTCTTATTAAGAAAATATATATAGAAAAATACATGTAATCTATCTAGAAGATATTTATGATATTTGAAAATTAATAATCAAAATAATTTAAACATTTATTTTGGAACTAAAGAAAATCATATCAAAGCTATACTATAGATAGAAAAATATTATAATAATATTTTAAGGTCGATAAACTGTACTTAAATACCAAAATAATAATTTTTAATTTTGAAATAAATTACTTAAAAATCCTATTTAACCTAATAATAATAATCTGAAATATAATTTAAATAAGTAATTTTGGTCATAGAAAGTCATGTTTCCAATTTTAGAACTCATGGCGCACAAATTGAGGTATACCGTTGACTAACTAGTCAAACATTATGAACACGAGATTTTAAAAGAGCATCTTGGTGATTTGAGTGCTACGAGTGCATCGGAATCGACCGTGCTGCAAAATCACGCTTTGGTCAAAAGATATCGACATTATGGCTAACCGTAACCAAATCGGTGATTTACCGATCAAATCTGTGTTCAACGTAATAAAAAAAATACTAAATGAACTTCTAAAATTCTGGAAAAATTATATGTCGAATATCATCGTGTTAGCTTTCCAAAAATTCAAACGAATCACACAAATCGGAGTTCAGAATCTCCCGGGATCTCGAAAACCATGCGACGTGTCGAGTTTTGGACAACCAACACTCAAATAATTCTCCAAAAATTCAGAAGAAAAATCTCCAAAAATAAAATTATATTCTAAAAGCTGATCTCGATACAATTCCAACAAAAAATGACACACAGAAACGAGGTCGAGGTTGTCCGCAATCGCTCCAAAAAGTTGGGGATCTCCAAGGAACAAACTCTCCTCAAAATCGGCTAAAAGAAATAGCGTTTTCTAATTCTGCGAATATATATATATATATTATATAATATATATATATATATATATATATATATATTTTTATTTTTTTATTTTTTTAAGAAAAAAAAAAAATATATATATATATATTATATATGAGAGAGGCAGTTGAGCACCGACAGGTGAAAATATATATATATATATATATATATATATATTAATATATATATATATATATATATATATATATATATATGAGAGGCAGTTGAGCACCGACAGGTAGGCCCGCCCTGGGTGGGTGAGTGGGTAATTATTTTTAATTGCAGAAAATCATTTAAAATTATTTTAACTCAAAATAAATTCAAACAAATCCCAAAAAAATTCAAAAAAATTTCAGAAAATTCTAGAAAATATCTAGGTGTCTAGAACCTAAATAAAAAGTTTGGACTCAAAATATCATCGTATGACCCCACAATAAATTCTAAAAGCCTATAAAATAAATTCTATAGGTTTTAATCATCTAAAAATTCCCAAAATTCTAGAAAAATCTAGAAAATCCTAGAATATTATAGAAAATATTTCTAGTCATAAGAGCCCAAATAAAAATATTTGATCCAGAATACCCTCGAATGACTTTACAGTAAATCCTAAAAGTCCTTAAAAATAATAAACCCTTAAATATTAAATACCTAAAAATATCCAAAAATTATAGAAAATATAAAATAGCAAAATAATACTTATATAAGCTATCTAGAGGTCATGACCTTAATATGGTCGTAGCTCACCTATAAGCTTTGACATGACTCCCAATGATCATAAAATTAATCATAATAAAATAAATAATTAATTAATTAAAATTTGAGAAGTGGGCTTACAAATCTATCCACTTAGAAAAATTTCATCCTCAAAATTTTAAAGGAGACGATTAAGCACGACTAAAAATATTATCAAGAAATGATACGATCAATGATCAAAATTGATCAACGGATAGAATTAAAATCTAGGAAAGATGGGAATTGGCACGTTCGAAATATAATTAAAATAGTTTAGCCGTGATGAAAATTGTTTAAGGATGATCAAATCAAAATTGTTGCGATACGATAAACTATTTAGCCAGAATCATCTAGGCACGATTATAGAATCAAAATCCATATGCTATTATGAATATAGTGGAATAGAATCAAATATAGTAATCGATTCTAAATGATTACTAAGAAGAAACTAAATGGCGATTCTTTAATAGGAAAGATAAGAAAGAAAAGGAAGAATTACCAGTTTATTGAGAAGACGGTAATAAAAATAAGACATCAAATCAATTTGGAAAATTAATAGTCATATGCCAATAAAATATAGCCTCTATAGTATTGAAAATCGTAAGTATATCCGAAGTCAATTAACCGAGAATCCATGCCTCGCCAGTGTACATCTGGCTGTAGTAAACTCTGGGTTCTAGGACTCATAAGAATACAGTATCGAATACCCTATCCAATATTGACATAATAACTCAAAGATTAATAGGGAAACTAGGACATAGTTTTAATAATAATTGAAAACCTACGCATACATAAAATTACTTCAACTTATGGGTCATGTCTTGCCAGTACGATGCTGGCTACAGTGAACCCACAGTTTTTATAATTCAAATAAATGGTGACAGTGCGCATCTGCCTTGCTATTGTAAGTCATTGAAATTTTATTCCAACTATATCCATAAAAATTTCAAAGGAGCTTCTATAAATTCAAACAAGTCGATGGTGATAAGAAAATGTAAGTATCTGTCCTTGAAGTGAAAATATAAAAAATAATCAAAAAAATTGAATGAAGATGACTCAGAATATATGGATAATTGAATCAGAAATTATTTCGAAAAATAATTCCTTATGTTCAAAGGAAAAATAAATAAGCAATATGAACTTACGATATGACGATGATTAGAGAAGGCAAAAAAATAAACTGCATAAATGATCAAGATTAGGAATTGAATCCTAAGAAGTCCTAATTTACCAAGCGAATAGTCTACCCACCTTTGGTTATACCATCGTATGAAAATATAATAGTACATCCTTCTATGAAAGTCATCTAATAGCGTTTAGAATTCAATGAATCCTTGGCTAAATCATATGGCCTATTTAGCAACCATAACTACCCAACAGTTAAATTGAATAAGGAACACTATTTCTAGTCATCCTCCTAAAAATTAAATCAATCCTAATTTTGAATAAGCATTTCCTAGTCGCAGGCTCGCAATAGTACGACTAACTTAAGTACTATCACGAGTTCACAATCATTTGCAAAAATAGACTTGCATGGGCCACCAAACCGACAGTATACCGATAAGTGTAACAACATCTTTTAAATCTAAAAAGACCCACAAACCGGTATGTTGTCGGTGTAGTGCCTCGGTCCACGAAGGCACTAGATAGACAGAAAGATCGGATTGCTAGCTCTGCAACAGAAGATGATTGATCTGGGTAAGTGGACGAAGACTCATTTTCTGATTCTTTTACGCCAAATAAGATCTGAGTTTTTAATGTATGCTAAGAATGAACGAACCATTGCTATGCAAATAAAGATAAAAAGAGAATGATTACTTGTCCATAATCGTATGCTAATAATGAGTAGAATTACATGCTCAAATGTCATAGCACTGTTGCCATGCTAGATAAGAAGTTTTATGTTAAAGTAGACTGTACTCGGAATAAAAGTACCTTGCCATGCTTAATAAGATGAAAATAAAGAATGCTTGCATGTCCCTAATTGTGTGTTATTAAAGAGTAAACTGCTATGTTTACTGTTATAGAACTGTTTACCACGCTTAGTTAAAGAATATCATGTTCATGATTGTATGCTGAAACGAATGAATAAATAACCAAAAAAGTAAAAAACAGAGTGATGACTCTGTTGTTGAATGAATGAAATAAAGAAGGAGCTATTGGCTCTATTATACCAAAAAAATAGATAAGGCAAAATGATTGCTGGTTGATAATTTGTGCATTCTAGAGATTTATCTGATAGACTTGCATTCACGCACGGTCTCAGACAACTTGTGCACAAGGTAATCTCTCGCGGTTCTTAGGGCGCTGGGAATCGATCGGCCTAGGAGAGATTGTAATAGCACCCCCGAGGTGAATGCTAGCGATCAAGGGGGTGTGTATCTGTGTTTACTAGCGACAAACTGAACCAAAGAGTCATAGCGGCTAATCATAGCAATAGACCCATGGACAATCATCTAGATAGGATCCCAGTTAGTAAAGAGTTGAACCTTGAGCCATAGCTTCTAGCATGTGTGTATATCAGTGCAAAGTTAAACCTTGAGTCACAGCTGCTGGTATGTGCACGTGTTAGTGAAGAGCTGAGCTTTGAGTCACAGCTGCTAATCTGGTGGTGCATGCATATATAATATATATATATATATATATATATATAATATATAATATATATATATATATAAAATTTTGGTTACGAAATAATACTGCAGAGACGAACAGGGAACAAGATTGGTTATATTATGTTTATGCTAATCCTTGTCTTGTGCAGGGATAGACCGTAGGCTATGGTAAGAATCACTGAATAAGTGATGTCTGTTAATGCTTATATTTCTATCATGAGATGCCTCTATAATAATCTGATGCAATGAAATGTTATTATTCCAAGAGTTGATAAAAGATGTTTTATGCCTAGAATGTTACTAAATGTCCCTAACAAAATGTTATGGCCCATGAAACACGCTGCGCACTCCACACGAAAAGAATTGTCAACGTGCAAGAACAAATAGTCCCTTGAATGCTTGAAATAAACGAAATGAATTGTGGCTTTTCAAAAGTATTTTCAAAAGAAGTAATATGACTCTGTACTACATAAAATGAACATAGGTAAAAGTAGCAAGATCACATCACAAAAATATTTTCTCACTAATTGAATTAGTGATCGTTTCAGACGATGTAGCCTTGATTCACATCACCAGCACATTGATGTACTGACCCATCATCAGTCTGCACGCAAGTATAAGATGCATCGAGATGGATAATTCAAAGCGATAGTCCGAGCCTCATCCTCAGGAGCTAGAAATCAGAAGAGATACAAAGATGGGTTTTCGGTTCAAAAGACGGTCATCTGTTGCAAGAATTAATTTTGTATATAAATGGATGTAATCTGTTCAAAGATGGCATATATGGAGAGACAATCAGAGCTTTGTAATCTGTTCAAATATATCAATAAATTAAATTTGTTTTTGCTACCTTGTGTTCAATTATATTCTGCAATGTGTCCGCTGCTAATTTTAAATATTTGTATTTTGTTCCGTTGTGTTATTGTCTATCTTGTCTATTTTATCGTTATACAGTTCTTGGCCTTGTGCAAGCACAACTTAGGCTTGCACAACATCATGCCCAAGCAAGGATGAACGGTTCCACATAGTCCAAAGTGAGGACAAAAGGACTCTGCGGGATCGGGTCGTGACAGTCGATATACTCCACTATACCGGCGGTATGTCGTTTCTATTCGAGAAGCAATACCAAGGACTTGAAACAATTTTTTGGGATCCAAATAATATCCCAAAAGTTACAATAACCATGTATGGCCATGATATAAAACTAAAGGAAGGTCTTGTACAGCATTAATACTATGTCTCATAGCAAACAATCCTTTATCGTTTTCGATACAGAGTTTTTCTACTGAGTAAATAACAAAACCTAGAAGAAATTCAAAACCTAGCTTAAACCAAATTTTAAGACAGACAAAAAGACGAACACAAGGGAAACATATTTAGTAAAGCTAGTACTAGACAATACTAGACTATCAATGCTATAGGAAACAAAACAACAGTAAAATAATATTCGTCCAATAGTTCGGCAAGATGTACTTGCCTATAATAGCTCCCAGCCAAATTCTTGTACTCCATCATTAAGAGGGGTTCAGAAACCACACTCTGGGCCTCGAGACCAAGCTTTTAGCTCATGAAAAAAAATAGAAAAAAAACGAAGAGAGAAGAAGAGTAGAGAGAGAAAGTAAAAAAAAATTAAAATAAACTGAAAGGGTATATATAGAAGGGATAAATTAATCGTGACCGTCGGATCGGGATCCTCGATCTAGATTAATCTCATCCTTTTAAAAGAAAATCAAGTATCCATTGGATAATACAATGTATCATCACTATTCATGAAAATATCAAAACACTATTCACAAAAATAATAGAACAATATTCACGAAAATATCAAAAAATGAAAAATATCTAAAAGTAGAAATATCACCCGTATAGTATACCGGCAGTATGCTCCAGTATACCAACGGTATATCAGACAAGAAGAAAGTTCTCTAATTTAAGAAAATTCTATAGTTCTCTGAAAACCAATAAAGTACAAGGTAAGTAAAATGTATCCTTATACAATTACAGATACTGTGAGACGAGTCTCACAAATAGTTGTGTTGTGCTTCGTGCAACCACTTTCTGACTCAACTAACGACATGCATATGGATTGCCGCTAGTATGTCGATTCAATCTATATAAAGGTTACTGGCAATACAAGCCATCCCTGGACTATAGAATAAGACGGTGATACTTCGCATGCGAGGCGCGATCTCCACCGAAGGATCTCGAAATGCTCGAATTGGTGAAGCTCTCTTTAGGCTAGGTCGTACACCCTCTGAAGGTCTCGTAATACCTAAGTTTCCTTAGGCTGAATCAATTCTAGTGCCCCGATAATTGTTCAAGAAACTTAAACTTTGTGCACAAGTTGTCCAATGACCATGTAAGGTCTCTACTCAACTAACCATACTACTCAACCTCATTGCTCATCTCAAACTTTCTATCTCTATGCAGCTCCCAAACTAGGGACAGTCTTGGTGATCAATGGTCCCAAGAACTTTCCATGTTTCTATCTCAACCTCAGGAATAACTATTTGTGAGCCTTTTTGCCTAATTTGAACAAACCGTGTTCTACGACGTACCCTAAACATTGTCATACTCTATATGACAAACAATAAAACCATAGGAACATGGTTTATAGGAAAACATAAGAAAACTCCTACTTTACATGAGCCGTGAAATCGATAGAGCAAGTTTCAATTTGAAAACACGGGGTAAAGTCCTGTCTAGGCAACAAGTTCTACATTTCAATATTCTACACAAATCTGATACAGAATAGGGTTATTCCCTTTGTTATGTGGGTTCTTCTCTTCTATTAGCATGCAACAAATATTAACTAAAGAAACAAGCAAGTTATTCTCTTTATTAAGTGTGAAGGCAAGGCAAAGGCGAGTTCATCGAAAACACGTATCTGGACGAGAACTTGCCTCGACCGAGCAAGACTCCGAGCAAGTCGCTGCATAGCCAAGTCTGAATGACATTTTTTGCCAATGATTCATCATGTTGAACTGAAGAACGAGAGGTCCAAACTTGAGATGAAGATGAGGCAGTGCATTCTGTCGCTTACGGCCAGGATGAGTTGAATTATAGAATCTATGACACACTGAGAAAGAAGCTCTATAGAAGTCGAAACATGGTGTTCGTTGAGGACCATACAATAGATGACTTTCAAGAATCTAAGATGTTTAGGAGACTGAGGGTTTGGCAATGAGTATCAATTTAGGGGTCGGGCATATGGATGTGAAAAGGACATTCCATTATGGTGATTTAGAGAAGGAATTGTACATGGAGCAGGCCAAAGGTTTTACTGAGAAGGAAAATGAGCACATAGTCTGTCAATTGAAGAAGAATTTGTATGGTCAGGTCCTATAGCAATGATATAGAAAGTTCGAGTCGTTCCTGGAGGAGCATGGTTATGCCAAGAAAATATCGGATCACTGTAATTTTGTAAGTATTTTTGCCAAGGATGACCTCGTTATTCTTTGTCTCTATATGGATGAAATGTTATTCATGGACGTAATTGCTACCAGGATACTGGAGTTGAAGTGCCAGTTGGGCACAAATTTCTCGATGACAGATCTGGGTTCAACAATAACTAGTCTTGGTATTGATGCCGGAGAGGGTATCGAAGACGCTATAGTTGTCTGAAGAGAAGTACATCAAGAGGGTACTTCATATATTTGGTATGGGGTCAAAGAAGATAAGCATACTACTTGTAGCTCAATTTAAGCTTAGCATCAAATAGTCCATCAACTTAGGGAAAGAAACCAAGTATGGAAAGGGTGACTTATGCTTCAGCAGTGGATAGTCTTATGTATCCCATGGTTTGTATAAGGTCGGATATTGCTCATGCATCGGTTTAGTTAGCAAGTATCTTTCCAATTCATGGAGAGAACATTAGAATGCAGTCAAATGAATCTTATATTATCTCTAGGGCACTTCTAGTTGGAGACTTTCTTTTGGAAGTGATGAGCCAAAGTTGATTGGATATACCAATGTTGATGTGGATTGGGACATGGACAACATGGGATCAAAATCAGGCCATGTGATGACATTCGTAGGGGAGCAGTATTATGGTAGTTATAGAAGTGTATTGCTCTACGACAGAAATGAATTTGTTGCAACGATCGAGGCATGTAAGGAGTTAGTGTGACTAAAGAAGTGTTTGTAGGAGTTTGTACTAAAGCAAGAGTAATATGTTTTGCTATGTGATTATCAGAGTGTTATCCATTTCAGTAAGAATCTAACATTTCATAGCAGGTCCAAGCATATTGCAATTTGGTATGACCGGTTACAAGATGAACTAAAAGTGAAGATGTTGAGATTAAGAAGGTCTATACGGACGACAACATAGTAGATATGCTTACCAAAATTCTGATGGAGGGAAAATTTTTAGTTCTCCAGGAATATCATCAAAATGGCATTCTCCTCTAGCTAATTGGAAAGGGAAAGATTTGTTGGGGTTGGGTTCCCTTCTTATATAGAGAACATTTTGGAGTGGGACGAGTGTCATCCGTGTGTCAAAAATCTTAAAAAGTCGAAGGAGACAAGCGAGGCTCAATTTAAGTCATTCCGGAGGCATATCATAGCTGTATCAGAGGCTGCAGCATATCGGTGACATTTTTCTAGTATGCCACAATTAAAAACTGTCCAGAGGATTTTGGAGGAATTTTTTGCTCACTAAGCATACCAACAATATGCCTTTCAGGTCAGGTTGAGCGGGTTTGGTTTGGGATGAAGTGTTTGATCAAATCCAACAATCAAGATTATTCGGAATTTGGAAGGGTATAAGATTGAGATTTCAATAGGAGGTTGTGCAGCTTTCAAGAAAGGGGACGGAGATTGTGAGAACTTTGTCTTTGATTCAAAGGAGAGCATTCGAGGAGAACCACATAAGTTCATTTTTGTTCTCATTTTCAATAAACATTGTACCTATACATTATAATAAATATTCTTATTCACTGAGTATTATGGTGATCTGGTTTGCATCAGGGAGAGTTTACTCTATTAGTGGAGCTTTTTCGGATTGTACTACGATCACCACGTGCTTTTCCAGGTTGGACTTTGATTGTCCATTGATTTTTTTATCTTCTCTAGGTTTTCTACGTAATATCATTGTGTTTGTGTTTTTGTTGTTCTGCAATTTCGTTCATTTACAGAGTTCTATGATTTAGTACTCAGTCTCACAAGTTTTTATTGGTCGGGAACTGAGTCTGAACTGATCAGAAAAAGGGCCATAGTGCAATTTCCTCACATACTATGTACTTTGCTGTTGTTGAATTCCAATGCTTAGCCATGTAGAAATTTGTTATAGATACATATCATTATGTTCAATATGGATGGAAGTGCAGAGAAGGAACAGAAGCATGGGCATTGGTGACCTGTAGGTCCATTATCAAGACAAAATTGGTTCCTTCAGTAACATATCACTTCTGACATGTCAATCAATCCGTTCTAATCAAAAGGCAACACTGAAAGTTTTAATGAACAATTTTTCAGACATTTTGCTTCTGAAAGAGAGATAGCACGCAATATCTAGAGAATTTTTGTTTCCCAAAACAATAGGAAAAACAAAGATGGGCTGTATCCTACTTAATCTTGCATCTTCCAGGAACTGAATTTAAACTGAAACAACATTTAGTCCAATGGATGAGTTATACCATTAGTCCAAGTTATGGATCCAAACACAAGGCTTCAATAGCACCACATCAATTAAAAACTTCTTTTCTTTCCCTCCAGCCTCGCAAAAATCTATTTCTAAAAGATATACCTACAGTCCTGAATAACGAAAAAAAAAAGTTTAGAAAGTGCATGTTATATAACTAAAAAAGGTAAAAGTAGGCATTGTAAGTGTAACAGGAAAGTCTCTCTTTATACTGGCTTCTTATAACACTTTTTTATCCCATCTCCACTATTTTTATCTCATCTCCAAAGCCTAAAGCCAAAGTTCATTTGTCTTGTTAGGGTTGGGTGGGAGAAGTTGGGGGAGTTGGTATATTCCTTTATTTCATTATTGGAGCTTTTTCGGGTTGGATCAGATCATCCCATGATTTTTTTTCTTCTATGGGTTTTCCACATAAATACGTTGTGTTTGCGTTTGTCTTGTTGTGTTGCGATATTATACGTTTGCAGGGTTTTACAACATAGATCAGTCCTCATAGGTTTCTATTGGTTAGGGACGGTACTATTTTGTTGTGTTCCGCACTCCATTCTTAATAGAGTGGTATTAGAGCATAATGTTGCAGGATGTGAGGTGTTTGACATATGGACCAATTAAAAATGATGGACGCAAAATCAATTCATATGGTTAACATTAACGACCTGAACAACCATTATTGGCGAAGTAAGATGAAGGATCTTCTATTTGTCAAAAAGTTACATCTACATATGTATGCTTCCGAGAATGCCAGTGATAAATTCGATGAAAACTGAATGTTCGAGCGTAAACAAGTTTGTGGGTATATTAGATAATTTGTAGATGAGAGTCTACAATCACATTGCAACATTTGATAACGCCAAATGTCATGAAAAAAGCTATAGTCCTTATATGCCAAGAAGACAGACAACAACAAGCTATTTCTTGTCTAACAGATGATGGGTATGAGGTATAAGGACATTACAAGACAATTGCAGATCCTGTGGTTGAGTTATAGTACGTGGTTTATTAGCTTTCAGCAATATGAGCCACACTCGACGACGAAATATGGGGCTTTGCTTTCTTGGTACTTTATCAAACTCTTAAGAAATCGTACTAGTGTCTAAGATTACTTCTGCTTCCAAAGGTATCATGACTCTGGAGTTTGCTAAGAGTAAGGTGTCGAATGAGGAGATGCAAAATTAGGGGTCCAAGTAGCAAGGTCAAGAGAAAAAAAGTCCAAGGGTTGGTACGAATACTCTAAATGCTATCATTGTGGCAAGAATGACCATATTAAAAGGAATAGTTTTGCATGAAAAGTGAGAAGAAGAGCGGCAAGGAAAAGCAAAGCGTAAACACTACAACAATAGCTTCAATGCATAGAGGTAATCTTATTATTGTAAATGATTAGGTGACTATGAACCTCGCATGCGATGACAATAGTTGGTGCACTCTAGGACTTCGACCCACGTGTCTCACCATAGGGCACTTTTTTCCCTACATAATAGGTGATAGAGTGTTGAGGATAGGTAATTGTAATGTTTTGAAGGCGATCACTATTGGGGATGTGCATCTCAAGACAAATACATGAGCTATTTTGGTTATTAAAGGAATTAACCATTCCCAGACATCCGCTTCAACTTACAATCTGATAAAACTGGGATGATGAAGGATTCTTCAATTTTTTTGAAAATAATTACTAGAATATTACAAAGGGTTCGATGGTTGCGATCAAGAGAAGAAAGAGGTCTGGTCTTTACTATATGGAAATGAGAGCACAAAAGCATAGGATATCAATGCAGTCAGTGATGTCTATCGAGCTGTGGCATAGGCGATGCAATCATATGAGGGAGAAAGAGATGGATATCTAGGTGCTTCCAGGTTTGAAGCTTGTAAAGTTAGAGAGATGTCCACATTCTGTGGTTGAAAGTAGCACACAATGTTGTTTTAGTCACTTATCTTCGAGAAAATTGGCGTCGCTCAAGTTGATTTACTTAGATGTTTGTGGACCATTAAAGGTAAATACTCCTGATGGTGCTTCTTACTTCATAATATTTATATTAATGACTATTCCAGGAAGATTGGGGTATCTACCATAAAGATCGAGGATGAAGTGCTAGCAACTTTCAAGCAATTTCAATCCTCCTTTTAATGGGAACTGGCAAGAAGGTGAAGTCCATTCATTTTGATAATAGAGGCAAGTATATAGGTCCATTCGATTCTTATTGCATAGAGAAAGGATCATAGCACCAGAAGACTACTCCAAAGATGCATCAACTCAATGACATATCAGAGACAATAAACAGAATGCTAGTTATGAGATTCCAATGTTTGCTGTCAGAAGCAAAGTTGCTAGACAGTTATTGGGGCGAGACTCTAATATTACATCTTATATTCTTAACTTGTCTCCTAGTGTTACATCGTAGGGTGATATGCATGAAAAAGTATGGTACGAAAACGAGCTGTCATACCATCACCTATGAGTATTTTGATATAGGACAATTCATACGTGCACCGAAGGATGAGAGGTCCAAACATGAGGTGAAGACGACGCAATGCATTTCTGTTAGTTACGTCTGGTGAATTTGTCTATAGACTCAACAATCTAGTGGGAAAGATGCTTTTTAAAATCCGAAAGTGGTGTTTATCAAAGATCAAACAGTAGTTAACATTCAGGAACCCAAGATGCTTTCTGAGACAAGGGTTTGGCATTGAGTATCGATTTAGTGGTTGAGCATATAAAGGTACAGACAACATTCCTTTATAGTAATTTAGAGAAGAAATGTATATGGCAAAATTCGAGGGTTTCGGAGAAGAGCAAGGAGCATACAGTTTGCCGATTGAAAATAGTTTATATGATTTGAAGAAGGCACTGCGACAATGGTATAGAAGATGACATCGGATTACTACAATTTTGTGAAGTATTTTGTCAAGGATGACTTCGTCATTCATTTGCTATATGTGGACAACATGCTATTGGTGGATTAAAATGCTACAAGTATAGCAGAGTTGAAGTGTCAGCTGGACACAACTTTCTCAGTGAAATATCTGAGCGTAACAAAGGCTATTCTTGGTATGGAAATCATTCAAGAGAATGTGTCGAAGATTTTATGGTTCTATTACAAGAAGTACATCAGGATGTTACTTCAGCGATTCGGTATGGATAGGTCAAGAAAAAGGTGAGAATTCACTTGCAGCTTTTTAAGTTTAGCACCGAACAGAGTTCATCGATTGAGGGGGAGAAAGCTAGTATGGAAATGGTGCCTTATGCTTCAGTAGTAGGTAGTCTCATGTATCATGTAGTCGGATCAGTTAGTAGGCATCTCTCCAATCCATGGAAAGAACATTGAAATATAGTTAAATGGATCCTATTGTATCTCAAGGGTACTTCTAGTTAGAGACTTTCTTTTGGGAGTGATGGGCCAAAGTTTATGGAATATCAATATTGATATGGCTGGGGATATGGACACTAGAATATCGACTTCAAGATATATGATGATGTTCGTAGGGGGGAGCAGAGTCGTGGTAGTCGTGGTTGCAGAAATGTATTGCTTTGTCTACGATGAAAGCGGAGTTTACTACAGCGACAGAGCCATGTAAGAAGCTATTGTGACTACAGACGTTTCTGTAGGAGTAATATGTTTTAGCTCTAATATTTCATAATAGGTCCATATATACTGTGACTCGTGTAACGTCCCAGAACCAGAATACTGGAGAGCGGGGGCATACATAGCCAGCTACGTATATTGAAATGGAATCCACCTCGCTATACGGTCACGGCTGTCTAGATACATGAGGGTTTAACTACAAGTCATCAGTCTCTTATGGTCATGAACAAGCCTATTGTCTCAATCTCATGCATAGAATAGCAGTTACAAGATGTTAGAGCATCAAATATATAATATAAGGCGTCCTATACATTACATATTTGGATGATCATGAAGCTAGTCGTACAAAATATGAAGACTAGAAAGAGTTTCAGTCATACATGATCAACCCTAGGATTTGTTAATCATGCTACAGCCCGTAGGCAGACAGTAAGTAAAGTGCAATCGAGCTAACATGTGCTCGCCTTAAAAGAATATTTCTACAATAGAGTGGGAGAGCAAAAAAAACCCACTCGTTGTCAGGGTTAGGCCTGGTGGTCATCATCTGGCTGGAAGGTAGAAAGATCCTCTGGAGCTGCTCCGGTATCTGGCCACGCAAAACCAGCTGGGTCAGATCCCAGAAAGAGCAAGTACCACAAAGGAGACTTCACTTAAGAACTAAAACCAACAATTAGTATAAAACATAGTAACATATTAAAACTGGAGATATGGAAAAATCATGAGGATATACGATGCGATAACCATAGGACTATTCAGATAGCCAAGTTACAACCCTTAAACCAAAAAAGGACCGGGGTTGTAACCCTTCATCTGAACGGAACTTGGTTTCTACCATTTATCGATAAAGTAAAGCACAAGCAATCAGGTCATGTAACAATCTTGTACAAGATCAGGACAAGACTAGACTTAGACTCCATCCAATCAATCACGGCCAAGCAATAAGTACGGCTTGATACTTTAACTAACTAGGGTTATCACAGGCCAAGTTACTAGCAAGATGCAATGAGATATTCCAACAGCCCAAGCCCTGCAGACCATCCAGGTTATCCAGGTCGAATATCCGTTCATGAAGGGTGCAACACATGACAGTGTGCTGGAAATATGCCATACTCGTCGGCAGGCTACAAGTCCACTTGCGTGCCCAGATAACGGATTACCTGTAGCTGGGAAATCTCTCATGACTACTGGGTTATTCTAATTATTAGCCTTAGTCAATTTCAGTAGGTACCCCTGACCGTGGTACTCAGAGGTCCCTGCCCTAGACATGATGCGAGACAGTATTGGTTCATTTGTACAAACACAATCGTCCACGGTGTCTAGGCTATTCATTCTTGTCATGTCATGCTAGCCGTCGCAACAGCATTCAATAGTTCCCATCATGCTTACTTGTCATGTCTTGTCATGTCATGTCATCAATTCACTTATTACCGTACCATATACAATTATCAGTCCAGTCAGTCAATCAATTCGTGATTATCAAGTTCATGAAAAGTGCAAGGACATAAAGACAATCGGGTACGCAAAATGGGGCTTAAGACTCTACGCTAGCGAACCTCTACGCTAGGCCAAGAGGCCTCAAGCGTAAACATGGCTTTACCGAGCAAGACCAAGGAAAGACCGCTTCTACGTGAGCGGGAGCCCTACGTGAGAGGGAACTCTACGCGGGCAAGGCTCTACGCTAGCAAGCACCCTATGCAAGCGGAACTTTACGCGCACGAGCACCCAAGTGAAACTCTACGCACGCAAGGCTCTACGCAAGCGAGGGAGAGTCTACGCGAGCACGACTCTACGCGCGCGGAGTGGCCCCCCGTGTAGAGTTCAAATGAACTCGGCGTAGAAAGGATTCGCTGGCACGCAATGCATGTGCGTAACGGGAACACCACGCTGGCACATTTCAGATGTGTACGTAAAAATAGGGGGGCACTACACGGGCACCTAAAACGTGTGCGTAAAGAGGGTAAATGATACGATGGCACTTAAAACGTGTGTGTAAAGAGGGTAAATGATACGCTGGCACGTAAAACGTGTGCGTAAAAACTAAATACTACGCTAGCACGTAAGAACGTGTGCGTAAAAACTAAATACTACGCTAGCACGTAAGAACGTGCATAAAAACTTCATCTTCTCCCCAGGGCCAAGACAAGCAGGCGTAAAAGCTCTAGAGCTCAAGAAATCCCCATCTCGGTCAAGACTTGGTGAATCCAACCATTCCAAAACCAAACTTGCGTAACATCAGAATGCCTTCTACATAGAACTCTTAGTTTTCAAAAACAAGCCAGTTTAGTATATCAAAACCGAGAAATCCAAAAATGCAACAAACTTAGATCTACATGGAATGAACCAATGAAACTAAAAATGCTAAGTACTAAAGTGTCTTAGAATCTCATGAGGAAGACAATGGAACAATAAAACTTGAGTTTCTCCATGAAGCAAGTTGCACTTACCTACGTGTGCTCGGTGGAGAAGAAATGAAAAAGAAAAAAGAAGTAGTAAATGAGTAATGAATGAGGATAGAGAATGGTTGTTGGGTTAATAAATGAGGGATGGTGGTAGGTAGGGTTTGCATATCAACCCAAACCGAGCCCAACCAAGCCGAACCCAATGCAGGCCAAGGCCAGGATAAACCACATGAACCAGAAAATGCTAACTAACCCATGCCATACAAAACCCAAGACTAGCCAGTCAAGACAAGTCGAACCAGGATGAACCCAAAATAAACCAAGGCAAGATTAAACCAGGATCAAGCTAAGCAAGACAAGTCTAATTACGAGTCGGGATTCTGTACACGTATACCAAAATACATAATACGAACTACGGATGTTACAACTTTACCCACCTTAAAAGAATTTTGTCCTCGAAATTTAATTAAGAGGCTAGAGAGGCAAGGACAAGCTATATTAATTACAAGCAAGTTATAACTAGAAATCAATCAAGCAATCATTCATGCAAGCAAAGGAAGCTGAGGGTATAAGGCATAAGAAGGACAATATACCTTACGAGTCAAACAGGTCGGGATATCGCGATCGGATATCATCTTCACGTTCCCACGTTGACTCACCCAAAGAGCGATGACCCCAAGCAACACGGACTAAACTAATAGTCTTGTTCTTGAGTATCTTCTCTCTCCGGTCCAATATGGATACGGGTCTATCCTCATACGAAAGGTTGGTACCAACAACTAATTCCGAATAATCAAGGACATGACTCGGATCCAGGATATACCGTCGTAATTGGGATACATGGAAGACATCATGCACCTCACGCAACGACGGTAGGAGAGCGAGACGATAGGACACGTCTCCTACTCCGCTCGAGGATATCGAACGGCCCTATATACCTAGGACTAAGCTTTCTTCGTACGCCAAAATGAATGACGCCACGGTTAGACAAGATCCTAAGGAATACATGGTCACTGACAGAAAATTCAAGGAGGCGCCGATGAGAATCGGCCCAATGGCGCTGGCGATCTTGTGCGACACGAAGATGACTCTGACACTTCTGACCACCTCAACTGTCTGAGTAATCATTTTTAGACCGAGCATCTGTCTCTCTCCAATATCGTCCCATGCTAGCGAGGATCTGTACTTCCTACCATACAGTGCCTCAAACGGTGCCGTCTGGATACTGGCTTGGAAACTTGTACGAGAACTCCACCAGGTGCAGGTGATCCTTCCACGAACCACCGAAGTCGAGTGTACAGGATCTTAAATATCTTCCAAGGTTCGTATGGTACGCTCTGACTGACCATGTCTGCGGATGATAAGCTGAGCTGAACTGGAGGTAAGTTCCTAAACTCTCTTGCAGACTACACAAAAATTGAGACGTAAATCTTGAATCTCTGTCCGAGTAATACTGACTGGTATACCATAAAATTTGACAATCTGCCTGAGGTACATGTCTGCTAGCTGAGCCGTCGACTGACCAACTCTGAACAGGAGAAAGTGAGCCACCTTCGTGAGCCTGTCTATAATAACCCAAATAGCATCTCTACCGGCCGGGGACCTAAGTAATCCATTCACGAAATCCCTGGTGATATGCTCCCACTTCCATTCTGGAATCGACAAGGGCTGAAGAAGTCCAGCCGGTCTTTGATGCTCAGTTTTAACTTGTTAACAAACCAAACACTGAGAGACAAACCGGACTATCTCCCTCTTTATGCCATTCTACCAAAAGTGCTGACGGATATCACGGTACATCTTCGTGCCACCGGGATGAATAGAATACTGCAAACGGTGAGCTTCTGCCATGATTTCCTGTCTGATATCACCTCTAGGTACACATAGACGCTTCCTATGTCGAAGTGTACCGTCCTCATGGATACATAACTCTGGTCTTCGTCCTGCTACACATTC
This sequence comes from Iris pallida, assembly GCA_029216955.1. NCBI lineage: Eukaryota > Viridiplantae > Streptophyta > Magnoliopsida > Asparagales > Iridaceae > Iris > Iris pallida. The sequence goes on from JANAVB010021599.1 coordinate 32,215,880, forward strand.
TGCCCTAAGCCGCTGAAGCTTAGAATCTGATGACTGAGCTAACCTGATCCTCTCAACTATACTGGACTGAACTTGCATGTTGGCCATTAATGCCACACTGGTAGGAAGGACAACTTATATACCTATCTTCTGAAGATCTGCTAATAACTCTGGTTGTGCTGTTAGAAAATAAACTCCAGCTCTCCTGCTCATGCATCTGCAACAACGTTGGCCTTCCCAGGATGATATTGTAGGTTATGTCATAATCCACAAGCAGCTCTAGCCATCTCCTCTGACGCATGTTAGATCCTTCTGGGTGAACACATACTTCAGGCTCTTGTGGTCGGTGAAAACACCACCCTATCTCCGTACAGATAGTGTCTCCAAAGCTTAAGTGCAAACACTACTGCTTGCTGCCAACTCCAAGTCATGGGTCGTGTAATTTCTCTCATGATCACAAAGTTGACGTGATGCATAGCTATTACCTTCCTATGCTATATCAAAACACATCCCAATCCTCTGCTCGAAGCATCACAATACACTGAAATCCTCCGATCCCATCTGGAAGCGGGAGAATGGGTGCCGTCATCAAGCCTCGCTTCAACTTCTCAAAAGAATCCTGTACATTCTGCTGTCCAGGCAACTACGCATCCTTCGGGTCACTGGGTCATAGGTCTGAAATCCGAGCAAAGTCCGAAATAAATTGCCGGTAGTAGCCGCCAAGCAAGAAAGCTGCGAACTTCTGCCACTGTACTGGGTACTGGCCATGTCTCAATGGCTACATATCTTCTGGGGATCCACTTCTATCTACCCTACCTCTGGTAATAATATGACCCAAGTACGAAATGCGATCAGACAAACTCATATTACGAACTTCGCGTACAACTGGTGGCTCTCGGAAAATCTGGAGGACAATTCTGAGATGCTGCTCATGCTCCGCTTCACTCTTGCTATAGACTAAGATGTCATCTATAAACACAATCATGAACTGACCAAGTATGGTATGAAAATATGATTCATGAGGTCCAGAATACAGCTGGCGCATTGGTTGCCAAAATGGCATACAAGGAACTCCCAATGTCCATATATAGATCTAAAAGCTGTCTTCGGGATGTCCTGCTCTCTGACTCTGATCTGATGGTATCCTGACCGGCAATTCAATCTTCGAGAATACTGCTGCCCCCTTGAGTTGATCAAACAAGTCATCTATCCTCGGAGAGGGTATGTTCTTGATTGTCACTGATTCAAGGTACAATAATCTACACATAATCTGGACTACCATCCTTCTTTTTCATAAGAAGCATCGGGGCTCCCCAAGACGATCCAATTGCACGAATGAATCCTTTGGTCCTGATTTTTTCAATCATCTTGTATAATACTCTAACTCTGACGGTGCCTCCTGTAGACTCTCTCCGACACTGGGGTGTCCCTGGGATCAAGTTGATAGTAAACTCGATCTCTCGCTTTGGCAATATTCCTGGAAGCTCCTCTGGAAAAATATCTGGAAACTCCTCGACTATCCTGGTAACTGTACTGCTGCTACTGTCATCCATAATACTGAGGAGAAGGTTCAACTTCGCCTCGGGAAAAGAAAACTTTGGCTCGCCTGAAATGCTAAAAATCCTGCCAACATGGCAGTCTATCCTAGCATACTGTTCCTTAACCAATCTATCCCTAACCATATTATAATCGGCCATCGGGAACTCTATCAATCTAGCGGGGAACTCTCTACCGCTAACCACGATCCGACACAAGAAAAACACTCTATCTACTCCCCCAAGACAGTTATCAGTAAGTATATTGAGCCTTACTGATAATAACTCGGCTCCAGTTCTATCCGTGTCGTGAATTGTACAGACTGAATGAATACGATACACCAGAATTAAATAATATGATGTAGAGGAGTTGACGAGACTAGTACCTGCCACTACCCTCACCTGGTGCCAATCCTTCTTCTACGTCATCGCCATCGCCTGACCATGTCCTCTGGGTGTGGGTCCCCCCTGCTGAAAACCTCTCTGTCTGCTCTGATCAGGGCTTGGGCTTGGGCATACTGCTGGGGTTTTACTGCTATAAGGCTTGTGCCTGTATCGGCAATGGCCTCTGAGGCTGATAATGTTTTGTTGCTGGACTGGTGCTGGTCCTCTCACCGAAGGACTAGTAAAGTTGGACGATGATGAACTACCCCTATTCGGGCAGGATCCTATCTTGTGATCCGCTGCCCCACAAGCCAGGCAAATCCCTGCGCCCTGCGACATTCTGCCACCACATGTCCTGGCTTTCCACAATGATGCAACCCATTGCGAAAGACTGCTTCTTCTGCTGAGGGTTCGACGGGGTTGAATATTGAACCGACGTCACTGAGGCCGCCTGCCTCGTTCCAATTGTCAAGCCCTGGCTGCCGAGGCTGGTGCTGAAGACTGATTCATATGGCCATGAGATCGCTTCCGACCTTCGGTCCGGTCCACGATCCTCTGGAAGGTATACTCGTGCCTCCTAGCTGCTCTCAATACCGCATCAAAAGTCTGATGCTCAAACTGCTCTACTGCCAATAAATCTCTAGATGGAGCCCCTGCTGGAACCGCTGGCTCTGTCGAACTCGGTCGCTACCAAGGTAGGAGCAAACCGACTAATTCTCGAAAACTCGACCGCATATCCGTCGACCGTCCTGTCCATCTGCTTCAGATTGGTGAACCTCGTCTGTAGATCGTATCGAGCTACAACATCGAAGTAATTGGTCCGGAATCTCTCACAAATACTGTCCATGCAACAGTGCCACTAATCCAACGGCCTACGCCGTCCACCAGCTGTGGCAAGATCCAATAACTGTAGGCGTACTATTGCCACTTTCTCGTCTCGGGTATCTTTGCCGCTTCTAGAATTACTTCTATATCCTGCAGCCAAGCATCTGCGGCAATCGCATCCTCACTGCCATCGAGAAGGGAGGGTTCAAACGCTTGAAGCTGTTGGCTGCCTGGTTCCCTTAATGACCGCCTCTGTTCAGAGTATCTTGTACTGCCTGGTAGGACATCGCCCCGACATCTTGAGATGCTAGCATGTCCTGATGAGACCCACCAAGGTGCCATCATCGGGCTCTACAGGCTGGACTGGCTGAACTGGTGGCTCTTGACCCCCAGTAGGCATGACTCTGGAGGCTACTCCTGAATGCTGGGCTTGATCTCCAGGTTGCTGTTGGCCCACGAAAGGTGCTCCGCCTTGCCGATCAGTAGAACCAGGAATAATGCCGCTGAAAAACGACACAAGGAACAAAGGAGGCTTCTCTTAAGAACTAAAACCAGCAATTAGCATAAAACATAATAACATATTAAAACTGGAGATATAGAAAAATCATGAGGATATACGATGCGATAACCATGGGACTATTCAAATAGCCAGGTTACAACCCTTAAACCAAACAAGGACCGGGGTTGTAACCCTTCATCTAAACGGAACTTGGTTTCTACCATTTATCGATAAAGTAAAGCACAAGCAATCAGGTCATGTAACAATCTTATACAGGATCAGGACAAGACTAGACTGAGTTAGACTCCATCCAATCAATCACGGCCAAGCAATAAGTACGGCTTGATACTTTAACTAACTAGGGTTATCACGGGCCTAGTTAATAGCAAGATGCAATGAGATATTCCAGCAGCCACAAGCCCTGCAGACCATCCAGGTTATCCAGATCGAATATCCGTTCATGAAGGGTGCAACACATGCAGTGTGCTGGAAATGTGCCCTACTCGTCGGCAGGCTACAAGTCCACTTGCGCGCCCAGATAACAGGATTGCCTGTAGCTGGAAAATCTCTACATGACTACTAGGTTATTCTAGTTATTAGCCTTAGTCAATTTCAGTAGTTACCCCGACCGTGGTACTCAGGGGTCCCTGCCCTAGACATGATCGAGACAGTATTGATTCATTTGTACAAACACAATCGTCCACGATGTCTAGGCCATTCATTCTTGTCATGTCATGCTAGCCGTCGCAACAGCATTCAATAGTTCCAATCATGCTTACTTGTCATGTCTTGTCATGTCATGTCATGTCATGTCAATTCACTTGTTATACCATGCCATGTACAATTATCAGTCCAGTCATGTCAATCAATTCGTGATTATCAAGTTCATAAAAAGTGCAAGGACATAAAGACAATCGGGTACGCAAAAGGGGGCTCAAGACTCTACGCTAGCGAACCTCTACGCTAGGCCAAGAGGCCCCAAGCGTAAACATGGCTTTACGCGAGCAAGACCAAGGAAAGACCGCTTCTACGCGAGCGGGAGCCCTACGCGAGAGGGAACTCTACGCGGGCAAGGCTCTACGCTAGCAAGCACCCTTTGCAAGCGGAACTTTACGCGCACGAGCACCCAAGTGAAACTCTATCCACGCAAGGCTCTACGCAAGCGAGGGAGAGTCTACGCGAGCACGACTCTACGCGAGCGGGAGTGGCCCCCCGCGTAGAGTTCAAGTGAACTCGACGTAGAAAGGATTATGCTGGCACACAATGCGTGTGCGTAAAGGGAACACTACGCTGGCACATTTAAGACGTGTGCCTAAAAATGGAGGGGGCACTTCACGGGCACGTGAAATGTGTGCGTAAAGAGGGTAAATGATACGCTGGCACGTAAAATGTGTGCGTAAAGAGGGTAAATGATACGCTGGCACGTAAAACGTGTGCGTAAAAACTAAATACTACGCTAGCACATAAGAACGTGTGCGTAAAAACTTTATCTTCTTCCCAGGGCCAAAACAAGCAGGCGTAAAAGCTTAAGAGCTCAAGAAAGCCCCATTTCGGTCAAGACTTGGTGAAATCCAACCATTCCAAAACCAAACTTGTGTAACATCAGAATGCCTTCTACATAGAACTCTTAGTTTTTGAAAACAAGCCAGTATAGTAGATCAAAACCGAGAAATCCGAAAATGTAACAAACTTAGATCTACATGAAATGAACCAATGAAACTAAAAATGCTAAGACTAAAGTGTCTTAGAATAATCTCGTGAGGAAGACAATGGAACAATAAAACTTGAGTTCCTCCATGAAGCAAGTTGCACTTGCCTACGGTGGTGCTCAGTGGAGAAGAAATGAGGAAGAAGAAAGAAGTAGTAAATGTGTAATGAATGAGGAGAGAGAATGGTTGTTGGGTTAATAAATGAGGGATGGTGGTAGGTAGGGGTTTGCATATCAACCCAAACCGAGCCCAACCAAGCCGAACCCAATACAGGCCAAGGCCAGGATAAACCACATGAACCAGGAAATGCTAACTAACCCATGCCAATGCAAAACCCAAGACTAGCCAGTCAAGACAAGTCGAACCAGGATGAATCCAAAATAAACTAAGGCAAGATTAAACCAGGATCAAGCTAAGCAAGACAAGTCTAATTACGGGTCAGGATTCCGTACACGTATACTAAAATACATAATACGAACTATGGGCGTTACAACTCGGTATCATTGGATATGGCACATACTGGAGGAGAAGAATGTTGAGCTTGAGAACAAGATCCTTCGCATAGTCAGGAAGGAGGTGACTCGTTTGGGTTGAGTTTCCTTCCTATGTGGAGAACACCCTGGAGTGTGACGAGTGTCATCCGTGTAGGGGTGGGCATACGGGTCCAGGACCCGCGGTTTCGATCTGGTCCGAACCGTATATTGGTCAAACGGGGCGGTTCCTAAAATTTGAAATTTAAACGGGGCGGGCCGGGGCGGGTCGTGTGACACTAACAGGACGGGGCGGGTCCTATTTTCAAAATAAACGGGTCCCCGAACCGACCCGTTTCTAGGAGTATGATTTTTTTAATCAATTTTATTTTTTTATATTATAATTTAAAATAATAGCAACGTTATTGTTTAGTAAACAAATTCTAGAAATTGGAAAAACATAATACTCGTTTTGTTCTTCTAGATAATAGAACATGTGTAAATGTTTACTATTCTATAATTTTTTGAATTTTTTTGGATCCGTTTGGACCCGCGGGTCGGCTCGGTTTGGACCCGTTTCGAACGGGTCGAATCCGTACCGGTTCCAATATTTTTTGGACCCGTCCCGCCCGTCCCGCCAATTAGCGGGTCCGGTCTGGATCCATAAAATTTGGACCCGGCCTGACCCGTGTCCACCCCTACATCCGTGTGTCTAAGAAACTTAGGAAGTCAAAGGTGACAGACATGGCTCAATTTGGAGTCATTTCAGAGATGTAGTCGTATCATAGGTTGCCACATACCCGTGGCATTTGCCGCTAATATCACAAATGGTAAAAAATTGTCCATAGAATATGGAGAGGTTTTTTGTACTCACTAAGCATACTGTTGGGCCAGGCTCAACAGGTTTTGGGTTTAGGATTAAGGGTTTTGATAAAACCATCGATCATGATTGTTTTGGAATTGAAAAGATGACCTAATTTCATATATACAAAGGTTGAGATTTCAAACGGAGGTTATGCAACTTTAAAGAAGGAAAAGGAAATTGGGAGAACTTTGTGTTTGATTCAAAGGAGAACAGGTTCGTATTCATGTTCTCGCTTTTGGTAAACCTTGCGATCCAGTTTGGATTAGTGGAAGAAGTTGGGGTAGTCAGTGTTAGAGTTTAGCCTTTTTTATTGAAAAGTTTAGTCCCGCATCGGCTAGGCCAAGGGAGTTGTATCTCTATATAATAGCTATGCTTGTTTAGAGATGCACATGTGGTGTGGAGGTGCACATGAGTGTGCCATGTGGGGGTATCTTTCTAATAGGAAAAAGAATAAATCAACAATGAAAGAATTCATGATTTTTGCTCTTGGGAAATTAAATTTCATTGGAGCCAAGCCCCGTAGGGGCTTAGCAACTCGGACTCGGACTTGGACTCGGACTCGAGCTTGGGCTCGGGCTCACGGGCTCATGAGGCATAATATGGCATTTTGTTGCCGCACTTTGCACTTAGCACGTCAGCATCGTTGCTAGGCACATAGTACGCTTAAGTTGCGCTTGTTGTGCGAGCCTTTGTGCAGCCGATTGCGTGTATTGGTAGTTTGTGTAGGGTGTGTGCGGGGCGCAAGTGGCACAAGTTGCATGAGTGGCATAGTGTGCGCATTGTACGGATTATGCAGGTTGCGTGCGGTGTGTGGCGCAGCGTGGACAAGTGGTGCTGTGCGTGCTGTGCGCGTAGTGTATAAGTTGTGCAGGTGGCTCAAGTTGCACAGTTGTGCGCAAGTTGACTCAGATCATGTCTTGCACGATTTAAGCAGTTACCACGTTCGGGGCATTTCCTATGTCCCAAATATTCTGCTAACTGAGCAGTTACAGCAGGTTTAATAAGGCTCTTCTCTCTCCAGTGAAAAATAGAATGCAAGTACAAGTTGAGAATTCACATAGGCAGAAGTATTTTTAGCATAATTCCTTACGTGTTTCACAGAGTTTGAGAGAAGAGAAGCAGTGCACCAGCGCCACTTAGCGCAGGAGTCCGTATGCCTTTCAAGGAGTCAGAAGAGCAGAGTGTTCCAAAGTACTCCGTCGAACTTGCTGGTTCCTAGAATTTGTTCGTGTGGGGCGAATTAAGCTTTGAGCAATGGTGATCATTCACCCCAGCAGGCTGTTCTTCCATTTTGTATGTCATCCACTTCGTTGTTGCTGCTGGCAATTCGATTTATACTTCTTTTTAGAAGTAGTGCTATCGTTTGCTACGTTACAAAGTCTTTTTAGATTTTCTTAATCTAGAATCCTCCTAGGATCTGTGTGCACCTTCTTTGAAGTGTTGCATAGAAACATTATTTACAATTTTTTATTTTCTCAGTTTTCATCGAAAATTGCACCCAGGGACTAACAATCTCAAAGCTTAATTGAAAGATGAAAAACTTTTGTGCTTCGCTAGTCATCCTAATTCTCAAAGTTAGAGCAATTTGATGGTGAGCACTATCAAATTAGAAAAGAAAGGTTTTCCTCAATATTCAGTTCTCTAATGTTGATCACGTATTGTTTGAGGAGGACCTACTGTTCCAAAGACTGGATCTACAGCCGCAATCTCTGCGGTTACTAAGAACCAGGCCAAATGCAGAAGGGACAATAGCATTGTAGGCTTATGATCCTAAATGCTATGGAAGACTCCCTTGCTGAATCATATTCAAAAAGACTGTTGCCCGAGAGATTTGGGAGTCTCTGGAGAAACTGTACGAGGATGATAAGAACTGTAGCCAGATATTTCTTGTTGAGAAATATCACAAGTGGTTCTATGAGAACGAGAAGCCAATGCTGCCGCAGGTGAAGGAGTTCCTGAAACTGCGACAGAAGTTGGAAGACGAGGCGATGTCCCTCCCCGACAAGTTTGTTGTTGGAGAGATCGTTTCGAAGCTCCCTGGGGTGGAGCAAGTTCTATGTAAAATACATAAGAAGAAGTTGGAGATCACTCTCGACGATCTCCTACAGGAAATCTACGTTGAGGACCAGATGAGGGCTCAACTGAAGGTGGATGCACTGTCCAAGCTGTAGTGCCCCGCTCCTCGCGGTCCACGATGTAATACCCACAGACTCAGTCTTGAACTGAGTATTTGGGGAAACCTTTGCCGATATCGATTGATCACGGATGAAATGCAATGAATCTTTCCAATTGATGGATTGGCTTCTATTGAAATGAATCCAAGGGTTTTGTTGGATGTTTTCTTTCACTGCTTGGTTTTGATGAAAGCGTTTTCGTATTGGTTTTCGATGATTGGTTTTCATTGTTCGCTTTTATCGCATTTCGCATTCATTCCGAATCTTAAGAGAAAGAGACCAAAGTATGCTAATCAACTATTGGTGCCAATGTAGGACGCGTGAACCGTTCATGAACGGCGCGTGAAGTCCCTCCTTCTCTCAACTAAGATTTATCTCGGTGAGTTGCTTTAACCGAGCTTGCATTTATTTGTACGCCCTAATAAAAATGATCTCTAGTCCACTCTGTTGCCCTCGTTCCTATGATCAACGATACCTCAATAACAAAAGATAAGAGAAGCTAAATGAATGAATCACATGTAAATTGGAACTGTCGCTTGCTTGCTTCAATATGAACTATATGCTCTTATGAATTGCCTAAAAGAGATAGCTCGTATAGAAATCATTGCTTGACCGTACAAGAAGAGGAAAATAGAAATGTTTACAAGTTGCTAGGCTCGTGCATAGTAGGATTATTTGATAGCTGCATTCGTATTGGTCTAGACAACTTGTGCACAAGGTGGTAATCTCTCGGTCGATTCTGGGGGCACCTTGAGTCGATCGGCCAAGAAGAGAATAGGAGGGGGTGTCAGTCTATTAGTAGTTGGGCTAGAAGTCCCCGCAGTAAGAGGGGGTGTCAGTCTATTAGTAGTTGGGCTAGAACGTTCCAATTACTAGTAATGGTAATACCCATGGACCACAATAGTTAGGTTTATGCATATAGACGGAGTTTTATTGCAAGCCTAACATGCAGGGACGGAAATTAAAAATGCTTTATATATATGCAAATTATGTTAACCTGTTTTGTGCAGGGATGACTGTCGGCGATGGTAAGTTGCTTATGAATTATTTCTGCTGTCATATTTCTTATGAATTGTTAAAAAGAACCTAGACAGGTAGAAAGATCACTAGTAAATATGTAGCTTCACATATTGAATTAGTGCAGATATTTGTGAGTTTCGACAAAGCGCCGCTCGCTAGTACATGATGTGTGCTGACCCATATTGTGGGCATCCTTTCAGAAAGCAAAGGAGACAGGGGGATTTCGAGTGAGGCACTAAAGCTCGTCTAGCCCAGTAGAGTTGTGGACTGCCTCGAAGCTTCATTTTCTTTTCCAGTCAAATTGTAAGTTTCCTTTTCTTTGAAGGTGTCTTTTCATTTCCAGCATGTAATAAAGGGATACGATGTATGGGCATTGCGACTATTTTCAAAAGAGAGTTTTAAAGAAAATCATATAGCCAAGATAAGGCAATCTGAGTTTGCAAAGCTTTGTATTTGTATTCTTATCAAGTTTATCAATAAAAGAAGTATTTCCATTTCAAATCTCTGTGTTCAATATTTGGTTTTCTGTAATGAATGGGTGCGTGCGTATGTTTTTGCTTGACTAGTTGTTTTGTGCAGGTACATGGCCTTGTGGAAGCGCAACTTAGGCTTGCACGGCATCACGCCTTAGCGAGAACGAACGATCCCGCAGGGATCCAAGCAAGACGGACGACCCTAGCGGGATCGGGGCGTGACAAAGTGGTATCAGCGCACAGTTTTACGTCCTTGGCCTCTTGCAAATAACTTTTTCAAAAAAGTATATAAAGTATTTTGATGGCTTTCAAAAGTCCCGATTTTGAGTTATGAAAACCAATGCCCCATACAATAAGTCCATAATATTTTATGAGACTGACAGAAGTTATACTCTTTTGTAGAGAAATGGCCCCTCCTCGACCAGCTGCCTCGATAGATCCGATAGAACGGATCATGACCTTGTTGGAACTACAGAGGCAAGATAATGAGGAGCGTTTCCAGATGCAACAGGCTCGACTGGAGGCCCAATAGAAACAGTTAGATGCCTTGACTCAACTTGTAACTACGCTTGCGGCAAATCAAGATACCACCGCAGCAACCAAACCAACGGGAACGCCCGAGATTGAGCCCGTGAATGGCGACGAACCCCAGCCGGCGCAAAAGCACTCTTCCTTTAAGCCAAAGGGCTTCTTGGATGTGAAACCTCCAGAATTTGAGGGCAGGACATCACCAGATAAGGTGGTAGACTGGATCGATAAAATGGAAAGTCTGTTCACATTCGTAGGAGTTTCGAGTAGCAAGAAGGTATTGTGTGTCGCTCTGCTACTATGACTACGGGTAAAGGACTGGTGGAAGGCGAAGAAGTCGACGCTGCTCGCAATGGCCAGGAATGGGAAGATTTCATGGGCCTCATTCAAGAAGGCATTTCTGGATCAATATCTGCCTCCAGCCATGAGTAGAAAATGGAGAATGACTTCATAACTCTGAAATAATAAGATATGTCCGTGGCGGACTATGAATCTGAATTTGCCAAGCTGGCAAATTTTGCTGCTGTTATGCTACCCACAGAGCAGACTCGCATAGATAAATTCTTTGAAGGTCTGAATGACGACATTCAGTTGAGTATGTTGAACCGAGAATGTGGGTCGTATTCTCAGGCCTTTGAGGTGGCGCTACAGGTGGAACAGTTTTGCCTGAAGAAGGCGTCAACTAATATACAATACGGTCGGAATCAGCCTACTAAAAGATATCACGACGGGAAGAAAAAGACCGACGGAGAAAAAAAGACTGGCGGGGAACAAAATAATAAGCCCGTGTGCACTTTCTGCGGTAGGCATGGACACACAAAGGAAGTTTGTCGTTCTGCCAACGAAGAGCGCTACAACTGTGGTCAAAAGGGCCACCTTGCTATGAACTGCCAGAATAAGAGAGTTTGGCCGCCGAACCACAACGATACAGAAGAGTGTGGGCTGCTGCCAGGCCCACCGCCGCTTCGAGACAATCCTCACAATCAGCAGTTGCGAAATGCCAACACTGCGACAGCGCGCGTCTATAATCTCTCTACCTTGCTTGATCCTGAATGCAACACTAGCGGAGGTGAGCTTGTTTCTTAAGTTTTAAGGACAAACTTTTTCTCAGTGGGTTATTATGTAGTGCCCCACTCCTCGCGGTCCACTATGTAATACCCAGATGAAATGCAATAAACCTTTCCAATTGATGGATTGGCTTCTATTGAAATGAATCCAAGAGTTTTGTTGGATGTTTTCTTTCGCTGCTTGGTTTTGATGAATACGCTTTCGTGTTGGTTTTCGATGGTTGGTTTTCATTGTTCGCTTTCATCGCATTTCGTATTCATTCCAAATCTTGAGAGAAAGAGACCGAAGTATGCTAATCAACTGTTGGTGCCAATGTAGAACGCGTGAACTGTTCGTGAACGGTACGTGAAGTCCCTCCTTCTCTCAACTAAGATTCATCTCGGTGAGTTGCTTTAACCGGGCGTGCATTTATTTGTACGCCCTAATAAAAATGATCTCTAATCCACTCTGTTGCCTCGTTCCTATGATCAACGATACCTCAATAACAAAAGATAAGAGAAGCTAAATGAATAAATCACATATAAATTGGAACTGTCGCTTGCTTGCTTCAATATGAACTGTATGCTCTTATGAATTGCCTAAAAGAGATAGCTCAGTATGGAAATCACGGCTTGACCGTACAAGAAGAAGAAAATGAAAATGTTTACAAGTTGCTAGGCTCGTGCATAGTAGAATTATTTGATAGCTGCATTCGTATTGGTCTATAAAACTTGTGCACAAGGTGGTAATCTCTCGATCGATTCTGGGGGCACCTGGAGTCGATCAGCCTAGGAGAGAATAGGACACCTGGGGCTAGAAGTCCCACAGTAAGAGGGGGTGTCAGTCTGTTAGTATTTGGGCTAGAACGTTCCAATTGCTAGTAATGGAAATACCTATGGACCACAATAGTTAGGTTTATGCATATAGACGAAGTTTTATTGCAAGCCTAACATGCAGGGACGAAAATTAAAAATGCTTTATATATATGCAAATTGTGCTAACCTGTTTTGTGCAGGGATGACTATCGACGATGGTAAGTTACTTATGAATTATTTCTGCTGTCATGTTTCTTATGAATTGTTAAAAAGAACCTAGACAAGTAAAAAGATCACTAGTAAATATGTAGCTTCACATATTGAATTAGTGCAGATATTTATGAGTTTCGGCGAAGAGCCGCTCGCCGGTACATGATGTGTGCTGACCCACGTTGTGGGCATCCTTTTCAGAAAGCAAAGGAGACAGTGGGATTTCGAATGAGGCACTAAAGCTCGTCTAGCCCAATAGAGCTGTGGACTGCCTCGAAGCTTTATTTTCTTTTCCAGTAAAGTTGCAAGTTTTTTTCCTTTGAAGGTGTCTTTTCATTTCCAGCATGTAATAATGGGATATGATGTATGGGTATTGCAACTATTTTCAAAAGAGAGTTTTAAAGAGAATCATGTAGCCAAGATAAGGTAATCTGAGTTTGCAAAGCTTTGTACTTGTATTCCTATCAAGTTTATTGTCACGCCCCAGTACCAAAATACGGGGACGGACTAGGCCAGCTACTCCATATGAGGTACGTAACGTCATACGGCGATCGTGGCTGTCGAGAGACTAGGGGGTACATGCTACAATCAAGTCTCCTATGGTCCCACAGAGTTCTATGTCTCAATCAATCAAATCATATCAGCAAATAGATGAACATTAAAGATAAAGCAGTAAGGCGTCCCTGACGCTTCATCAAAATGATCATAAGAGACTAGCTTTATAATTTAGCTATCTCAGAGAGTCAGGAGTACAAAATTATACACAGCTGCAGTCTGTTTAATTACAATTATGTACCGATACAAAATATCGAGTAATCCGGCTAACAGGTGCCGGTGGCTAAACGCCGCAAAAGTATAAGCAGGAGTGGTGGAGAAGAAACCCACTCGAGTCCCCGAACTGCCATGCTCCTAGTATGCACCATGGATGTCAGGGAGGAAGATCGTGTCCTCAGGCTCTGCTACGGAATCTGGCCAAACAAAACCAGCGGGGTCAGCCCCGAATAGCAAGTACCGCCAAAGGGGCACAAGAGTTAAGATAAAACCCAGTTATAATGATAAGAATAAAGCTTATGCTGCGGCTATAGGGTAGCGCTACATCGTCGGACCCATCTGGCACCCTTACAACCAAACAAGGACAAAAGGTGCCACATGGAGCCGGGACGCGTCGCACTCTATGACCTTCACATAAGTTTACAGATATAAGTAAGAAGATCTCCTGGTCGTGACTTCGGTCGACAGACCATCGCAGCACGATAACCAACCCAACAATCAAACAAGAACATGGGTTGGATCACGTACCGCGGTGGGCCATGTTCCTTAGTCATTCACAGGAGTAACACATCACAATCAAATTAAGGCTTCCGTTCGTAACTTCGGTCCGCAGCCTGTCATAGTACGATAACCAACCCAACAATCAAACAAGAACATGGGTTGGATCACACACCATAACAGTCCGCTTTCCTCAGTTACTCGCGGAAGGTAAAAGAAAAATACAAGCAAGTCATTTTCACGGCCAGTCAAGTCTACGAGTTTCTAGTATGGCGAGGTTATCCTCGCATTAATTATCAGAGTCCTCAGATCGTATCTTTCTAGCAAGGCTAGCCAACCCAGGGGTTCGCGTAGACAGGTATGATTTGAGCACAGGTCCCTCGTAAGGCTACCTTGCTAAAACATATAATATGTAGCAGGAATTAATCGGATACAGTCATCCACTCGTTGCAGATGACACAGTATCCGTGGAGACCAGCCGGCGCGTCAAGACAATATCTCAAGGCGGCTGGTGTAACACGATCTCGGGATTGCCCTTCCCATGCATCTAGTATATTTAGTTGCCTAATTTAGCCCTAGGTGAAACCTTGGATCCTCATGCTGTGGCCTGCATGATCATCCTCCTAGAATGTCGTACCGTAGTACGAGTACCCCAAGTGAGGATCCATGCCGATCAGTATGTCAACATGCTCTACCCTCCTTAGTGTATTACAACATTGCAATGCGCCACGTGGGATTACGAGTCATTTGTCAAGCATGAACGAGAACCGAGACATTCAGGCACATGTAGCGAGTAGGAACACTTTGTTCTCTAGGGTCAGATTCATGCTCAGGACAAAAGGCGTAAGGATATATCGCATACACAAACCAATACATATACACGTATATAAGCCAAGGTAGCATGAAAAATGGAAAACCAGGGACAGGCTGACTAGGTACTAAGGCAAGGTCGGCCAACCAACGCGGGCGCGTCACCTCCATGGCGCGGGCGCATGGCGGGCGAGGGCGCGGTCATGAGCGCGGACGGCCACACGGGCGCGGGAAAAACGGCCGGGCGCATGACGACCACGCAGGGCGCGGGAGACCACGCGGGCGCAGGGGCGCGGACCACGCAGGGCGCAGGCACCACGCAGGGCGCAGGAGACCACGCGGGCGCGGGCACCACGCAGGGCGCAGGAGACCACGCGGGCACCACGCAGGGCGCAGGAGACCACGCGTGCTGGAACCACGCAGCGCGGGAGACCACGCGGGCGCAGGCACCACGCAGGGCGCAGGGGCGCGGACCACGCAGGGCGCGGACACGCGAGGGCGCGGACTGGTGCTGGAACCACGCGGCGCGGGAGACCACGCGGGCGCAGGCACCACGCAGGGCGCAGGGGCGCAGGACCTCCCATAAGCGTGGCGCGGGATGCGCGCGCGCGGAGGGCGCGGACACAGGGGCGCGGGACCTCCCATAAGCGCGGCGCGGGATGCGCGCGCGCGGAGGGCGCGGACACAGGGGCGCGGGACCTCCCATAAGCGCGGCGCGGGATGCGCGCGCGCGGAGGGCGCGGACACAGGGCACTGTTCATCTTCTTCCCCTCAACTGAGAGGGAAGAACCATGAACCCTAAAAAAAACTCCAAAAATCATAACTAAGTCAAATCTTAACCAAATTTCGATTTTCAAAGTTCAATCTTGAGTAAAATTCAATTCTCTACAACATAGAACCATTAAAACTTGAAAATGATGGAGTTTAGTAGATCAAAACCAAGGAAAATCGAAAATGTTTAAAACTTAGATCTACAAAAATTAAAGCTTCCAATCAGAAAATTCCGAGTTCTAATCTAGTCGAAAGTGAGGAGAAGAACAAGTTTTGGTAAAAAATTTGAAGTAAAAATAAAAATGATGGATCTCTCCCTTGTGCAAGTTGATACTTGCCTTTGGTTGGGTGAAGGAAGTAAATGAGAGGAGTTATGAGGAATGAATGAGGGGAGAGAAAAGGAATGGGGTTTTATATAAAAGCCTAAACCAAGTTGGTTCATGATGACCCAACGGGTTCAAGTGAACCGAGAACATGTCACCCAATTAGAGCCAAAACTGTAAACTAAAATTACAGAAAATAAATTACGAAATATTATTTTGTCAAATAATTTGGGATATACATGAAGAAATACAACAAAATAAATATCGTATAAATATACGTAAATACAAATAAGCAGTATACGTACTAAAAATACGTATACCGGAA
The DNA here is from genome assembly GCA_029216955.1 of Iris pallida. Taxonomy (NCBI): domain Eukaryota; kingdom Viridiplantae; phylum Streptophyta; class Magnoliopsida; order Asparagales; family Iridaceae; genus Iris; species Iris pallida. The sequence continues at coordinate 32,231,911 of JANAVB010021599.1, forward strand.
TCAGGGAGTGACATCTCTACCCTTCTTAGAAAAATTCCGTCCTCGGAATTCCAGCCAAGACAGGATTGAAAGATCAGGACAAGCAAGGCACAATCACATGCAAGTTAACTAACAAGCAGTTATTATCTACATCACAAAAGTATAATACAAGCAGGTGCAGTGAATGTGGAATCGCGTCATTATGGAATAAAGATATACCTCACAAACCAAACAAATGCGGATACCGAGATCGGATCTCGTCCTCGCGCTCCCAAGTTGACTCTCCCGGAGAGTGATGATTCCAAGAAACACGGACAAGGCTTATCGTCCGATTCTTGAGTACCTTCTCTCGCCGGTCTAAAATAGATACGGGTTGTTCCTCGTAAGTTAAGTCGGTACCAACGACTAACTCTGAATGATCGAGGACATGACTCGGATCCGGGACATACCCACGTAACTGGGACACATGAAACACATCATGTATGCCAGTTAACGAAGGCGGAAGGGCAAGTCGATAAGCCACATCGCCTACCCGAGCGAGAATCTTGAAAGGACCAACGTATCTTGGACTAAGCTTTCCTCGGGTTCCAAATCTAATGATACCCCGAGTTGGCAAAATCCGCAGAAACACTTGGTCGCCAACTCTGAACTCTAGAGGCCTACGATGCTGATCTGCCCAATGACGATGTCGGTCCTGTGCAACTCAAAGGCGCTCTCTGACCCACTTAACTATCTCCACAGTCTGCGTGATCATCTCTGGTCCCAACAACTTCCGTTCTCCGACGTCGTCCCATGCCAAAGGGGACCTGCACTTCCTTCCGTACAATGCTTCGAACGGGGCCATTTGAATGCTAGCCTGGTAGCTGTTGTTATAGGAGAACTCCACTAGATGGAGGTGGTCCTCCCAAGATCCACCAAAATCTAATGTACACGCCCGTAGCATATCTTCTAATGTCTGAATGGTTCTTTCTGACTGTCCGTCGGTTTGCGGATGATATGCTGTACTGAATCTTAACTTGGTCCCCAAACTTTGGTGCAAGCTCCGCCAAAAATGGGAAGTAAACCGCGTATTCCGATCTGATACTATACTAACTGGAACACCGTGCTGCCTTACTATCTGCTTCATGTACATTTCTGCTAACTGCTCAGTAGTCTGTCCAACTCGGAAGGGAAGGAAATGAGTGACCTTCGTGAGTCGATCTACTATCACCCAAACTGCATTTTTACCAGTCGGGGATCTAGGTAAACCGGTCACAAAATCCATCGTGATGTGTTCCCATTTCCATTCTGGGATAGGAAGCGGCTGAAGCAATCCTGCTGGTCTCTGCTGCTCGGCTTTCACCTGCTGGCATACCAGACACTTGGATACAAATATCGCTATCTCCCTTTTCATGCCATTCCACCAAAAGTACTGCCTGATATCTCGATACATCTTCGTTCCTCCTGGATGAATGGAGTAAATAGAACTATGAGCTTCGGACATAACTTCTTGCCGAAGGTCTCCACTTGGCACACAGAGTCTATTTCCAAACCTGAGCGTACCATCCTCATGAATTACTAATTCCTTCCTACGGCCTGATTCACACTCTGACCGCAACTTCTGAATCTGTGGATCTCCTGCTTGTGCTACCCTGATCCTCTCTACCAAGGTTGACTGAATCTGCATGCTGGTCATTCTTCCCATATCCCTTGGCAAAATTACCTCAATCCCCATATTCTGAAGATCTGCTAGAATGTGCTTCTGCGAAGTCAAGATAAAAGCACTGTCTCTCCTACTCAGTGCATCTGCAACTACATTCGCCTTGCCTGGATGATACTGAAGATCCACATCAAAATCCTTCAGTAGTTCTAACCATCTTCTTTGCCTTATGTTCAAATCTCGCTGCATGAATACGTATTTCAAACTCTTATGATCAGTATAAATCTCTACTCGATCTCCATATAAATAATGCCTCCACAACTTGAGTGAAAACACCACAGCTGCTAACTCTAAATCGTGAGTCGGGTAATTCTTCTCATGGTCTCGAAGCTGCCGAGACGCATATGCTATCACCTTTCCATGCTGCATCAATACACACCCAAGACCCCTCCCAGATGCGTCACAATATACTGTAAAGCCTCCCGCTCCTACCGGAAGCGTCAAGATCGGGGCTGAGATCAACCTCTTCTTCAATTCTTCAAATGATGCCTGACAGCTAGCTGACCAAACAAACTCTACATCCTTGTGCGTCAAACGCGTTAAGGGCGCAGAGATCCTGGCAAAGTCCGCCACGAACCTTCTGTAGTAACCAGCTAATCCTAAGAAACTTCGTACTTCTGCAACTGTTCTCGGGACCGGCCAATGCTCTACGGCCTCAATCTTCTTCGGATCCACTGACACTCCTGCCCCAAAAATTACATGCCCCAGGAACGAAATGTGATCTAACCAGAATTCACACTTGTCGAGCTTCGCATAAAGTTGATGCTCCCTCAATGTCTGTAAGACAGTCCTAAGATGTTTCTCATGCTCCTCTTCACTGCTGGAATAGACAAGAATGTCATCTAGGAACACCACCACAAATTTATCCAAATACGGCAGAAAGATGTGGTTCATTAAATCCATGAATACTGCGGGGGCATTGGTTAGTCCAAAGGGCATTACTAAAAACTCATAATGTCCATATCTAGATCTGAATGCTGTCTTCGGTATATCTTGCTCCCGGACTCTTACTTGATAGTATCCCGACCGAAGATCGATCTTGGAAAAAACACTGGCCTTGCTCAACTGGTCAAACAGGTCATCAATCCTTGGTAGCGGGTACTTATTCTTCACTGTTACTGCATTCAGCTTGCGGTAGTCGATGCACATCCTCGTCGACCCATCCTTCTTGGAAACTAGAATCACTGGCGCGGCCCAGGGCAATTTACTGTCTCGGATGAATCCCTTAGACTTCAACTCTTCTTCATGTTGATACAACTTATCTTGTTCTGACGGCGACATTCTGTAAACTCTGTCTACAATAGGCCTCGTTCCAGGGTTCAACTCAATGCTAAATTCTACCTTTCTGACTAGGGGTATCCCTGGGAGCTCATCAGGAAAGACGTCGAGAAAATCTTCGACCACTCTCGGAATCTGTCCTGGCTCTGACACTGCTGCTGAGATGACGCCTCCGGCCTGATTCTTCAAGGTTCGAGTAAAGATGAACTGCTCCATCCCAGGAATGCTGAATATGACCCTACCTCCTCTACAATCAATGGTCGCATGACTGTCTCTCAACCAGTCCATGCCAAGAACGACATCAAAATTCCCCATAGGGAATTCAATCAATGAGGCGGGCAATAAATGCCCATACACCTCCATCGGACATGAAAAGCGCACTCTGCTAACTTTTACGAGCCCATTGCCGGTGAGTATATCTATCCTCTCCGGCAATGCCTCAAACTCTAATCCAATCCGTGTAGCATATTGTGCAGAGATGAATGAATGAGTAGCGCCTGAATCAAATAATGCTACAGCAGGAAATGAGGTGACGAGAATTTTACCTGCCACCACATCACTAGATGCTAGAGCCTCTCCCAAGGTCAAAGTGAGAGCCTGGCCCCGCGGAGCCCCTTGTTGCGGCCTTCCTCGACCATGCTGTTGCTGCCTCTGCGGGCCTTCGGCTTCCTGTGCCTGGCGGAACATCTGAGCCTGCGTTGGTAGACGCTGGGCTAGGGGCCTTACTGCTAATACTGGCCCTCCACTCGGGGTTGCCACCGGAGCTGGCAATGCTGGAAACTGCTGAGCTGGCCCTCCTGGCCTCTGCATCATAGGACAGGTGGAAATACGGTGGTCTGAACTACCACACCTCAAGCATAAGCCATTCGCTGACCGGCACACCTCCCTCGTGTGCCCTGCCTTCCCACAAAATGTACAGCCCTGGGGTGCTCCCTGACGCTGTTGCTGGTTTTTTCGGCTGCTGATGCCGAACTGGCGCTGTATTAGTTGACACGGCCGTCCTCCGCGGCGCTCCTGCATTATGAATACGTACACCGGGTGCTGGTGCCGATGTTCGCTACATTGCTCCTCCTCCAACCTGAGAATGAGATCTCTTCTGACCTCCTGCCCTTGATGCCAACCTCTGCTGGATAAGCTCGTGCCTCCGGGCTGCCGTCAAGACAGCGTCAAACGTCTGGTAGTTGTGTCCTTCCACAAGCTGCAATAATTCCAAATGAAGTCCCTGCTGGAACCTCATAGCTTTCTCTGGCTCCGTTGCCACCATTGCTGGTGCGAAACGACACAATCTGCAGAACTCTGCTGCATACCCATCTACGGTCTTGCCTGCTTGCTTGAGACTGATGAACTTCTGCTGGAGCTCATATCGAGCTACTATGCCAAAATACTTGGCCTTGAATCTGTCACTGAAGGTGGTCCAACGAACAGGGCGTCTTATACCAACTTCTTCTGATGCCCACCAGTCGCGGGCAAGATCCTGAAGTACCAGTTTGACCTGGTCAACCTTCTCATCATCTGGAACCTTGGCTGCCACAAGAATGGCTTCAATGTCTTGAATCCATGCATCCGCAGTGATGGCATCCTCCGTGCCATCAAAATACCTCGGGTTCAAGCGACGGAACCTTCCTGATGCTCCCGAGTCAACCCCGGCACTCCTCTCAAGAGCTAACTGAATCCCTTGGTTCAGCAACACGTTCTGCTCCTGCTGCCGAGTCTGTTGCTGTTGGTTAGTGACAAGAAACCCCCGGATGATCTCCAGGAGTGCTACGGCGTCTGGTACTGCCGTCGCTGCTGGTGCTGTAGGAGTTTCAATAACCTGCGGCTGCACTGCCTCTGGTTCCCTTTCTGCTCGTGCCTGCACTGGAGAAGGTTCTCTTCCCTGTTGCTGCCCAGTCGAGCCATGCTCTTGCTGCTCTTCCTCATGGGCCTCTCCTGCTACTGAGAATGAAGCACCCCTATGGAGAAGAATATAAGATTATCAAGTTCGGACGAGGAAGATTTCAAGGATGCAAGTCAAGTTAGAGATCAAGGCAAGGACAGAGAATTCGAAACAGAATTTCAAGGGAAACAAGTTTTGATTGAGACTCCTAATAATTCGCAATACCCCACAAGTCTGAATATCGGACCTGCATGGGCCACCACTAAAACCTTGTCACGCCCCAGTACCGAAATACGGGGACGGACTAGGCCAGCTACTCCATATGAGGTACGTAACGTCATACGGCGATCGTGGCTGTCGAGAGACTAGGGGGTACATGCTACAATCAAGTCTCCTATGGTCCCACAGAGTTCTATGTCTCAATCAATCAAATCATATCAGCAAATAGATGAACATTAAAGATAAAGCAGTAAGGCGTCCCTGACGCTTCATCAAAATGATCATGAGAGACTAGCTTTATAATTTAGCTATCTCAGAGAGTCAGGAGTACAAAATTATACACAGCTGCAGTCTGTTTAATTACAATTATGTACCGATACAAAATATCGAGTAATCCGGCTAACAGGTGCCGGTGGCTAAACGCCGCAAAAGTATAAGCAGGAGTGGTGGAGAAGAAACCCACTCGAGTCCCCGAACTGCCATGCTCCTAGTATGCACCATGGATGTCAGGGAGGAAGATCGTGTCCTCAGGCTCTGCTACGGAATCTGGCCAAACAAAACCAGCGGGGTCAGCCCCGAATAGCAAGTACTGCCAAAGGGACACAAGAGTTAAGATAAAACCCAGTTATAATGATAAGAATAAAGCTTATGCTGCGGCTATAGGGTAGCGCTACATCGTCGGACCCATCTGGCACCCTTACAACCAAACAAGGACAAAAGGTGCCACATGGAGCCGGGACGCGTCGCACTCTATGACCTTCACATAAGTTTACAGATATAAGTAAGAAGATCTCCTGGTCGTGACTTCGGTCGACAGACCATCGCAGCACGATAACCAACCCAACAATCAAACAAGAACATGGGTTGGATCACGTACCGCGGTGGGCCATGTTCCTTAGTCATTCACAGGAGTAACACATCACAATCAAATTAAGGCTTCCGTTCGTAACTTCGGTCCGCAGCCTGTCATAGTACGATAACCAACCCAACAATCAAACAAGAACATGGGTTGGATCACACACCATAACAGTCCGCTTTCCTCAGTTACTCGCGGAAGGTAAAAGAAAAATACAAGCAAGTCATTTTCACGGCCAGTCAAGTCTACGAGTTTCTAGTATGGCGAGGTTATCCTCGCATTAATTATCAGAGTCCTCAGATCGTATCTTTCCAGCAAGGCTAGCCAACCCAGGGGTTCGCGTAGACAGGTATGATTTGAGAACAGGTCCCTCGTAAGGCTACCTTGCTAAAACATATAATATGTAGCAGGAATTAATCGGATACAGTCATCCACTCGTTGCAGATGACACAGTATCCGTGGAGACCAGCCGGCGCGTCAAGACAATATCTCAAGGCGGCTGGTGTAACACGATCTCGGGATTGCCCTTCCCATGCATCTAGTATATTTAGTTGCCTAATTTAGCCCTAGGTGAAACCTTGGATCCTCATGCTGTGGCCTGCATGATCATCCTCCTAGAATGTCGTACCGTAGTACGAGTACCCCAAGTGAGGATCCATGCCGATCAGTATGTCAACATGTTCTACCCTCCTTAGTGTATTACAACATTGCAATGCGCCACGTGGGATTACGAGTCATTTGTCAAGCATGAACGAGAACCGGGACATTCAGGCACATGTAGCGAGTAGGAACACTTTGTTCTCCAGGGTCAGATTCATGCTCAGGACAAAAGGCGTAAGGATATATCGCATACACAAACCAATACATATACACGTATATAAGCCAAGGTAGCATGAAAAATGGAAAACCAGGGACAGGCTGACTAGGTACTAAGGCAAGGTCGGCCAACCAACGCGGGCGCGTCACCTCCATGGCGCGGGCGCGTGGCGGGCGAGGGCGCGGTCATGAGCGCGGACGGCCACACGGGCGCGGGAAAAACGGCCGGGCGCATGACGACCACGCAGGGCGCGGGAGACCACGCGGGCGCAGGGGCGCGGACCACGCAGGGCGCAGGCACCACGCAGGGCGCAGGAGACCACGCGGGCGCGGGCACCACGCAGGGCGCAGGAGACCACGCGGGCACCACGCAGGGCGCAGGAGACCACGCGTGCTGGAACCACGCGGCACGGGAGACCACGCGGGCGCAGGCACCACGCAGGGTGCAGGGGCGCGGACCACGCAGGGCGTGGACACGCGAGGGCGCGGACTGGTGCTGGAACCACGCGGCGCGGGAGACCACGCGGGCGCAGGCACCACGCAGGGCGCAGGGGCGCAGGACCTCCCATAAGCGCGGCGCGGGATGCGCGCGCGGAGGGCGCGGACACAGGGGCGCGGGACCTCCCATAAGCGCGGCGCGGGATGCGCGCGCGCGGAGGGCGCGGACACAGGGGCGCGGGACCTCCCATAAGCGCGGCGCGGGATGCGCGCGCGCGGAGGGCGCGGACACAGGGCACTGTTCATCTTCTTCCCCTCAACTGAGAGGGAAGAACCATGAACCCTAAAAAAAACTCCAAAAATCATAACTAAGTCAAATCTTAACCAAATTTTGATTTTCAAAGTTCAATCTTGAGTAAAATTCAATTCTCTACAACATAGAACCATTAAAACTTGAAAATGATGGAGTTTAGTAGATCAAAACCAAGGAAAACCAAAAATGTTTAAAACTTAGATCTACAAAAATTAAAGCTTCCAATCAGAAAATTCCGAGTTCTAATCTAGTAGAGAGTGAGGAGAAGAACAAGTTTTGGTAAAAATTTTGAAGTAAAAATAAAAATGATGGATCTCTCCCTTGTGCAAGTTGATACTTGCCTTTGGTTGGGTGAAGGAAGTAAATGAGAGGAGTTATGAGGAATGAATGAGGGAAGAGAAAAGGAATGGGGTTTTATATAAAAGCCTAAACCAAGTTGGTTCATGATGACCCAACGGGTTCAAGTGAACCGAGAACATGTCACCCAATTAGAGCCAAAACTGTAAACTAAAATCACAGAAAATAAATTACGAAATATTATTTTGTTAAATAATTTGGGATATACATGAAGAAATACAACAAAATAAATATCGTATAAATATACGTAAATACAAATAAGCAGTATACGTACTAAAAATATGTATACCGGAATCAGGGAGTGACATTTATCAATAAAAGAAGTATTTCTATTTCAAATTTCTGTGTTCAATATTTGGTTTTCTACAATGAATGGGTGCATGCATGTGTTTTTGCTTGACTAGTTGTTTTGTGCAGATACATGGCCTTGTGCAAGCGCAACTTAGGCTTGTACGACATCACGTCTTAGCAAGGACGAACGATCCCACAAGGATCCAGGCAAGACGGACGACCCTAGCGAGATCGGGGCGTGACACAAGCAATTAGCTAACGCCAATCTGGTTCATACCAGGGAACCAAGGAGAAAACATATGGCTTCCCACAGTAAGAAGAAGGACCCTAACAATCTGAACGTAAAGGGGACTTCCTTCAAGCAAAAGAAGGAAAAGTCTCAGATGCCTTGTTTCAAGTGTGGCAAGAAGGGCCACTTCAAGAGTAAATCCAAAGCAAAGACCAAACAAATAGAGCAAGGAGAGCCTAGCAAGGTATCCATGATCACTGACATTGTTACTATGATTGTGCAGGTCAATACTGTGGGGGCTGACTCTGACTGGTGGGTAGACACTAGAGCCACCTGTCATGTCTGCTCCAGCAAGGAGTGGTTCACCACCTATATACCAACTTCTGAAGTGGTTATGATAGCGAAGCAGGTACAAGCTGAAGTGCTCGGGATCGAGACAGTGGTTTTGAAGCTGACTTCGGGGAAGTCTCTAATGCTTCAAAGTGTGAAGCATGTACCTGCTATCGCAAAGAACCTGATCTCGGAAGGCCTACTCTGCAACGCAGGCCTAAGGATGGACATCAATGCTGGCCAGATGGTGATGTCCATAAAGGAAACATATTTCGGGAAAGCTTTTTGTACCGAAGGAATGTTCAAAATTTAGCTTGTAAATCAGTCCAATGTAATTAATGCAATCACTCATTCTGCTTATACTCTTGAGTTGTGGCATAATAGGCTAGGACATGTTCATTGTAAACGAATAAACAAAATGTTTAGTCTAGGGCTTATCTCCAAGTGTGGGGGTAAGGTAGAGAAATGTGAAGTTTGGGCTCAAACAAAGATCACAAGGAAATCCTTTCCTCGGGTTAATCGAAGTACAGATCTTCTGGAGTTGGTATACTCTGACAACTGTGACTTCAAACAATTCTCTATAAAGGCCGGGATGAAGTATTTCATAACCTTCATCGATGACTTCTCAAAGTATGTGTTCGTCTACTTGGTGAAGGCGAAAGACAAATCATTCGAGAAGTTCAAAGAGTTCAGAGCCGAAGCTGAGCGGCAGACAGGACAATAACTCAAGAGAATAAGAAGTGATCGAGGTGGAGAGTACATGTCTCATGAATTCGTATCGTTCTGCAAAGAATATGGAATTGTCAATGAGACTACGGCTCCGTACTCTCCTCAATCAAATGGAGTAGCAAATGTAAACCCCCTTAATTTTTACTATATTTTTTTATTAATTTATTTTGGTATTGATTTTTATTTTAGTATCGTACCTCGAGTGCGAATGCGTAAAGACGTAAATATGAGATATTTGTTCATTCATATACAAATATTTTATTATTGTTTTTCTTATGAATATAGAATAAATATGTCGTTTCAATACATAGTATAAACAAATATTTTCATATCAGAAGAACATTTCACGATATTTGCCAAAACTTTTATCTTTTACTTTTATAAAAGATTATTTTATTTCTAGTTCAAATTAATTTAAAAAAACTATATTTTATGTAAATACCTTATTTGCATGGATGTACAAATTTTTATTCATATATTTTTTTGGATTTTCGAAATTATTTATTATTATTATTTTTAGAAAAGATATTTTGAATTTATTGTGGTAATTTAAACTTTGATTAGATTTTATTGATTTAATTTAAATAAGTTTGATTTAAATATGGGAATCATCTATATTTAATTTGGATTTGAAATTATCTAGATTTAATTGAGTTGGATTTGGATTGGATTTGGATTGAATCGGTTTTAAAATAATTTAAATTAAAAGGAAGATTAATTAAAGGGGGTTTTAAATAAATACTAATTCTACTTCTACTAGGAAAACATCTCTATCTATATCCTATCCTAACAAAGCAAACTCCAATTTATTTAAATCAAATCCTATCTAATTTAGGAGATAAATCTGAAATAAATACCTATATAAACCCAATACATCCCCCTTCTATCAGCCATAATTCGAAATTATTTTTAGTCTAATAAAAACTCTAAAATTCGTCATTAGAATTCAGCCCCGCTTTTTAGCAGCAAGAGCAACTTGGAACGACGATATCTCCTAGCTTCGAACTCCGTTTCGCCTCCAGTTTTTTTTAAAAGAAGCGTATCGAGGTAAGGTTTTCAAAAACATATTTTAATAGACAAAATTCATTTTGTATATTTTTGTAAAACTGTTTGAGTATTAGATGTCCGAAAAATAAACATATTTCGATATTTTAGTGATTTCGGGAGATTCCGGAAACGAAAATGCGATCCGTTTAGTTTTTCGGAAAGCTGATACGAAAACCTATGCCATATTCTAACTTCAAAATTTATTAAATAAATCTAATAGGTACAGTATTAATTATAATTAGATAATAGACTATTTTCAGCATCCGGAGATGTTTGTTTCGACCTTAGTTCCTCGGCAGCTGTCGTTCCAACTACTTTCCTGTCTGATCTTCGCCACCACAGTTCTCAGGACCCATGCAAGTATACCTTGCTAATTTATTATCGTATTATTTATTTTTCAATATTTATTTACTTGTTTCGTATTTGTTATTCTTATTTGTTGCATGTCAACTTAGTTGTAGTGGACTACCCTCCTATTGTGGGATATTTTTATATCTCCGCTGGCCATGACACTTACACTACATGGTTTGAGGCATTTTATTAGGGGCACGACTTATTGACTAGCTATCTTTATTGTCGTGTGACGGTAGATATTCGTAACTACTATGATTATGGTTTTAGAGACTCAAGCAGTTACAAAACTGGACGAGTTATGGACATGACTTGAACAGTGTGGAAAATATTGGGGGAGGGCAGTCGCTAGTCCGTATGGGAATCCAAACAGGTAAACCATAGTCTCCGGATGGAACTGTGGCAATTTATTTGCAGATGCCCTCTGACGTTTTAGATGTTACGGACGGATACAGATGACTGGATGCCAGTTACGTATACATGAGCCTAAAATCCCACCCATGCGTATAAAAGTTGTCCTCTAAATTGCACATTAGGCGGTTAGAATCTCTTTTGCATATTTATGTCTAGTTTATATATTATTTTATTATTCTGACAGTTCATATTAGCTTGTTCTTCCTGTATCTTGCTACGTCCGTTTGAGGACCTGGTTCTTCCCCAGGTGTGTGCTTTCATGATTCACTGCAGGTATCCTAGCCGAGGCGTGGTTTTCTCCATTCCTTCGAAGATAATTGCGCTTGGTTCGTCTTGCAATTTTTATCGCTCAATTTCTTGTACATTTCTTTTATTGAGATAGTTGGTAGTGGGACTTTGTCTCCGCACAACGATTGTATCATAAATATCCAAGTTGATTTTTATATTATTATTCTTTTCATTGTGGATGAGATTTAGTTTGTCTTGGATTACTATATTTTACAGCTTATGTATTTATACGAGGCCTACGTACTTCGTATGTATACAGCTGGCATGTCTACGTACTTAGTCCTACGTATTTTGGGACTGGGGCGTTACAGTAAAGAAGAAGAACAGAACGTTGACAGAAATGATTAACTCAATATTGTTGACTGCGGGTCTTCCGAAGTGCTACTGGGGAGATGCTGCATTGATGGCCACTTTTATTCAAAATAGGGTGCCTCATGAAACTTCAGACATTACTCCTCATGAACTCTGGTTCAAGGTCAGACCTAACTTGAATGTCATTCGAGTGTGGGGGTGTCTGGCATATGTCAAGCTTCCAGATCTGAAGATTCAGAAGCTTGGGACAAGGACTACAAAGACGATCTTCTTGGGGTATGCCGAAAAGAGTGATGCTCGAAGATTTCTTGATATTGAGTCAAGTCATATAATTGAATCTTACGACGTAGAATATTTTGAAGACAAATTTGTAAGGCACAAGAACATTGTTCTTGCGAATATTCCGGAGAACAATAAGGGTGCGCAAGAAACTGAAGTTTTCAATAAAGAAGTAATCCAAGAAGACGTTGTTGTTGAAACAACGGTTGAACCAGAACTAGTTGAGCCGTCTGCTAAGCGTATGAAGAGGCCAAAGGACTTAGGAAGTGACTTTGTCACCTATCATGTGGAAGCAGATCCGCTTACCTATGATGAGGCGATGAAGACCAGAGACGCGATTTTCTGGAAGGAGGCGATTGACAATAAAATTGATTCCATCACCTCAAATAACACTTGGGTGTTGGTTGATCTTCTTGAAGGAGCGATACCCATCGGATGCAAATGGATCTTCAAGAAGAAGATGAAAGTAGATGGAACTATTGACAAGTTCAAGGCTAGGTTGGTAGCCAAGGGATTTTTTTAAAAGCAGGAGATCGACTACTTTGACACATATGCTCCAGTAGCCCGGATGACCACCATCAGAATGTTAATTGCTCTCGCAGCGATACATAAGATGGTGATACATCAGATAGATGTGAAAACAGTTTTTCTAAATGGCGAGCTGACCGAAGAGATTTATATGTAACAGCTAGATGGATTTGTCGTCAAGGGTCTTGAAGACAAAGTGTGCAAGTTGGTAAAATTCTTGTACGGTCTTAAACAGGCTCCCAAGATGTGGCATGAGAAATTTGACAAGGTTATAAGGTCAAATGGTACATGGTCAGCGAGACAGACAAGTGTGTTTATACAAAGTTTGCTGATGAAAGAGGTGTGATCGTTTGTCTGTACGTGGACAACATGCTGATTCTAGGTACGAATATGGGCTGTGTTACGGAGACAAAGAAGTTCATCTCGAGCAAGTTCAGTATGAAGGACTTGGGGGAAGCTGATGTGATCTTAGGGATCATAATCATCCGGACAAACACTGGACTAGCGCTGTCACAGTCTCATTATATTGAGAAGATGATCACACGTTACGGGTATCAGGATCATCCAGGGATCGATACGCCTTACAGGTGTGATATGAAGTTGAAGCCTAATTCAGGGGAAAGCGTCAGGCAGTTGGAGTACGCAAGCATTATCAGGAGTTTGATGTATTCTACTACTGCCACAAGGCCTGACATAGCTTTTATCGTGGGAATGCTGAGTCGTTTCACGAGCAACCCAGATATTAAGCACTGGAAAGCTGTAAAACGGGTTATGAGATATCTCAAGAAGACTCAGACATATGTACTGCACTACAACGGAGATCCGCCGGTAGTGGAAGGCTTCAGTGATGCCAGCTGGTGCTCAGAGGTGGAGAGCGAGAGGTCCACAGGTGGATTCATTTTCACAATGGATGGAGCTGCTATATCGTAGAAGTCGAAGAAGTAGACTATGCTCTCGCAATCATCCATGGAATCTGAGTTCTTTACACTTGATACGACAACAAAAGAAGCAGAATGCCTTTGAAAGCTCATGTATGATCTTCTAGTGGTTAGGGCACAAATACCGACAATACTGATATACTGTAACAACCAGGCGACTGAGATGGTAGCATCAAATGACCTCATCAACATGAAGAAGAGGACTGTGTGGTTGAAGCACAGGACAGTACACGATCTTATCAAAAGATGTGTAATTGCAGTAATTGATGTTCGAAGTCAGGAAAACCTGGCGGATCCGTTCACCAAGGGCCTCAAGCGCCAGCTGGTCGATGACACAGCATATAAAATGGGCTTGAAGGCATTCTGATATTGAATTATTGCAATCTTACCATAAAGTTTTATGCTATTAGTTCAAAGAGAAATCTACTAGGCAACTAGCTTTTGGTTCAAGGGAGGACCATTAATCGAAAGAATATCAGGAACGGTGGGTACATGTCCTATTAGCCATGGAGAGGTTACGGATCTACAACCACTGTTGTCTACTGTTGTTTTCTGTAGAAAATAGATCCTGTGGGATGGTTGGCTTAAACGCCTTAATGAGTTCTCAGACAGAGCGAATGCCTGGTGTACTTTACAGGAAGCACGGTAGTGCAGCACTACAAGGAGTGAAACTCCATGCTATAGTGGGGTGACTCCACCATGAGGTTCCCGAAAGGGGTAATGCCTCGGCTATGTGAGCCAAGTCACAACGAAGTAGTACCGCAAATAGGCAGGTAGACTAATGTTGTATGTTGAAATTAAAGAGGGTTGTAGTCAGCACTACAAAGGGGAGGAGTTCCTCATGTTACAGTGGCACGACACCACGATGAGGTACCCGAATAGGGATAAAGCCTCGACCTTGCAAGTCATGTCGTTGTGGCGTAACACCGCAAGGGAGCCTAAGGCTTCATGCTGGGTAGTATGGCACTACAAAGAGGCAGTGACCTCATGCTACAGTATTATGACACTACGATGAGATTTTCGATACGGGGTAAGGCCTCGTCCTTAGGCCATGTCATAGCAACGTAGCACCGCAAGGGAAGCGCAAAGCGCTTCATGCCATGTCTCTTTAATAAAGAACTCACCTATAATGTATGGACAGAGATAGCAGGCCATCTCTTGAGGGTAAACTTGTAGACGCCCAAAATTATACACTAAAACCAGGCTGGCACAGGGCCTTTAATGTGCAGCCAGAAGCACATGTAACTACATTATGTGAGTGGAAAGAATTTCAGCTGTGATACAGAATTTAAGGCTTAGTCCATTCTTGTATTATAGTCTGTTGTTTGACCCATGCGGGAAGATTCAAGTCGTCAGCGACATCTCTCCTAATGCATGATGGACAGTTACTGTGGGAAACACTCAAATCCATATATATAGAGAGAGATATGTGGGGGATTGTTGGAGTTTGTCCTTTTTTATTGGAAAGTTTAGTCCCACATCGGCTAGGCCAAAGGAGTTGTATCTCTATATAATAGCTATGCTTGTTTATGTGGTGTGGAGGTGCACATAGGTGTGCCATGTGTGGGTATTTTTCTAATAGAAAAAAGGCTAAATCAATAATGAAAGCATTCATGCTTTTTGCTCTTGGAAAATTAATTTTCATTGGAGCTAAGCCCCGTAGGGGCTTAGCGACTCGGACTCGGGCTCATGGGCTCATAAGACATAATGTGGTGTTTTGTTGGCGTACTTTGCACTTAACACGTCAGCATCGTCGCTAGGTGCATAGTGCGCTTAAGTTGTACTCGTTGCGCGAGCCTCTTGTGCAGCCGATTGTGCACGTTGTGCGGTTTGCGCGGTTTGCACAGGGTGCGCGCGGTGCGCAAGTGGCACAAGTTGCACGAGTGGCACAGTGTGTGCATTGCACGGATTGTGCAGGTTGCGCGCGGTGTGTGCGGTGCAGTATGGCGCAGGTGGCGCAAGTGGTGTTGTGCGCGCAGTGTGCAATTGCGCGGGTGGCGCAAGTTGTGCGCGCTGTGCGCAAGTTGACTCAGATCGTGTCTGTGCACGATTTGAGCGGTTACAGTACGTTCGGGGTAATTTTTCCCACGTTCCGAACATTCTGCTTACTGAGCAGTTACAGCGCGGGCTTATATAAGGCTCTCTTCTCTCTCACAGTGAAAAATAGAATACAAGTACAAGTTGAGAATTCACATAAGGCAGAAGTATTTTTTTAGCACAATTCCTTACGTGTTTCCACAGAGTTTGAGAGAGAAGAGAAGCAGTGCACCAGCGCCACTTAGCGCAGGAGTCCGTGCGCCTTCCGAGGAGTCAGAAGAGCAGAGTGTTCCAAAGTTCTCCGTCGAACTTGCTGGTTCCTGGAAGTTGTTCGTGTGGGGCGAATTAAGCTTTGAGCAACGGTGATCATTTACCCCAGCAGGCTGTTCTTCCTTCTTTCGCCTGTCATCCACTTCGTTACTGCTGCTGGCAATTCGATTTGTACCTTCTTTTTAGAAGTACTACTATCATTTGTTGTTACGAAATCTTTTTAGATTTTCGAATCCAGAATCCTCCTAGGATCTCTATTGTGCACCTTCTTTGAAGTGTTGCAAAGAAATATTGTTTTTACAATTATTTTATTTTTTCAGTTTTTCATCGAAAATTGTGCCCCGGGACTAACAGTTAGTGTATTCATTTATTCCATTACTGGAGTTTTTTCCAAGTTGAACTCCAATCTTTCCGTAATTTTTTCCTCTTGGTTTTCCATGTAACTATTATTGTGTTTGTTTTGTTATGCAACAATATTGTGCGTTTAAAGAGTTCTATGATTTAGTTCAGTCCTCACAGGTTTCTATTGGTCGGAAATGATTATATTCTGTTCTGTTACGCCACTCTGTTCCTATCATGTGACGAAACAATTAATTACCTTGGAGAAGAGGGAGAGTGAACGGGGAAATGAGTCTGAACTGATGCCATGAGATTTCCTCAACAACGATCATAAGTTTATCTTTTGCTTCCATGTACTTTTGGGTCTCGTTTGGTTCACGGATTTAAAGAACCAAGAAAGGAAAGTTATTTCTTTCCTTTGTTTGGTAGCCACAAACTTGGGAACTTGGAAATCAATTTCCTGACAAGGGAAAAATTGGTGGGAATATGGTTCCACTCAAGACCCATGGGATTAATTTTTTCTCCTCCTTTTCCAACATTTATTACAAAAGTAACCATGTGTCATTGCTTATTTTACCATTAATGTTATTTTTTATAAATATTATTTTTATTTTAAAAGGTAAGGATATTATTGGAACATTATTATTTTTGCTTTCCTTTCCTAGGTAGTTTCTTTGTTTTACCAAACAACGGAAAGGAAATGTGACACGAATCCTACTTTTCCATTCCCATGGAAAATATAAGGGAATTCATTTCCTTTCCATGAACCAAACGAGGCCTTGATGTTGTTGAATACTGATGCTTAGCCAAGTAGCAATCTGTTATATATACGTATCATTGTGTTCAATATACTGAATGAAGATACAGAGAGGTTGAAGCAATAGCCACGTCAAAAATCATATTCGATAGTCTGTCGGAAGCTATACAAAAGAAGGAATTGAAGCACAAGCATTGGTGACCTGTAGGTCCATTATCAAGACAAAATTGGTTCCTTCAGTAACATATCACTTTCGACATGTCAATCAATCTGTTCTAATAAAAAAGCAACACTGAAAGTTTTAATGAACAATTTTTCTGACATATTTCGCTTCTGAAAGAGCGAGCACGCAATATCTAGAGCAGTTTTTGTTTCCCAAAACATCAGAATAACATATCCCATTCCTAAAACAAAGAATGGGTTGTCCCCTACGGGTGAAGAACAAGTAACATATCATTCTTCTGAAAGATACACAAAATCCTCTCCACAAGTATAACCCTCTTGTTCAGAAGTAGAACCCTCTTTCCATTTGATGTCACTAATTGTGAGATTAGTCAACTTCCCCTCCACAAGTGTAGTTGTGTTCCCAGTGTCTTTCGATCTAATGCCAGCCAAATTCTCCAGACTCTTCTCTAATTCTGAGATTCTGTCGACTAGTTGTGGAACAATACCCATTCCTTCTTCAACCATTGTCATTCGCTCTTCAAATTTTGTCATTCGCTGTTCCATCTTCGTCATTCCTTCTTCAAATTTTGTGTTGAATTGCTCCAATATCTGCATCAATCAATTGAAGTTACTTTTCGTATTTCCTTTTACAAAATTACATACTAGTGAGTTTAAATGACACTTGTATAACGCTATAAGTAAAACCACCGAAAAAATTCAAAGCCACAGGGAGGCAATATGTAATTTAATGAACTTCTTCGATTAGTATTTTAAGTTTAAAGAAAAAACTTTGCAGTTTTAGTACTAAAGGAGAAGTTTTAATTGACACTTATAAAAACTGTAATGTGTAATATGGCCTTGAAACAAATAAGGTGCCATAAGCAAACTACAGGAAGGCAATATGCAAAGTATTAGTTGTAAAAATAGCACCTATGCATGAACATACCTGAGAAAATCTTTGTTGTTGCACCTGAACTTCTGTGCTGATAACTCCATCATCTCTATGAGCCTTGTAAGGAGCCATCGGAGTTGCTGCAAAAGGTTGCTTCTTCGATGCATGACTATTTAAATGAGGATATGTATGTGTTGGAATTACAGTACATGGTTGAAGTTGTTCTTGCGAGAGCACTTGCTGCACCAGTCCTTGTGGTAGATCGTCATGCTGTCCAGGTTAAAGAATAGACAGAATTACCTTGCAAAATATTACATATAAATATAGCCAATGTATATGTATGAAAAAACTAAAAAAGGGAAAGGTTAGCCAGCTTACCTGAGAAAAATTTTGTTGGGGTCTGCGCATTTTAGCCTCATTCCAAATATGTGGCATCTGAGCATCATTCCAAATATCTATCACCCCCGGCTGTCCAGCCTGTTGCAAACTCACAAGTTCATACTAATGTTAGAATAAACATGTAACTCTTAACCTTCACTATAACTCTAGAGTTTTTGTGCAAAATATTACAATGTATATGTATGAAAAAATAAAAAAAGGAAAGGTTACCCAGCTTACCTGACAAAATTTTTGTTGGGGTCTGTGCATTTGAGCATCATTCCAAATATCTATAACCCCCGGCTGTCCATCCTGTTGCAAACTCACAAGTTCATACTAATGTTAGAATAAACATGTAACTCTTAACCTTCACTATAACTCTAGAGTTTTTGTGCAAATTTTTTTTATCATGCTACAAGAGCAACCGAGCTCTAGTGCATTTTAAGAGGATTAAAACAAAAAATTTAAATGAGGCATCAGGACTTGACCCGTAGAACCTAGAAATGGAGGTTGAAATGTATGTTTTGGGATTACACTTGGTCGAAGTTGGTGTTGCTTGAACGCTTCCTGCAGCAGTTCTCTGTCTTGATGCAACTTCAGTACTTCTGGTAGAAGGCCATGCTGTCCAGGTTGAATATAGACAGAATTGCATTACAAAATATTACATATAAATATAGCCAATCTATATTTATGAAAATTTGAAAAAGGGAAAGGTTACCAACTTACCTGGAAAAAATTTTGTTGGGGTATGGGCATTTGAATATCATTCCAACTAGTATGTGGCATCTGAGCATCATTCCAAATAGGTATAAACCCCGGTTGTTCATCCTGTTGCAAACTCACAAGTTCAAACTAATATTAGAATAAACATGTAACTCTTAACCCTTACATTAAGGCCTCGTTTGGCTCCTGGGTTCGCGAAATCAAAGAAAGTCATTACTTTCCTATGTTTGGGTGTCAAAGGAATTGAGAAGGAAAGGAAAATGATTTCGAATGGAGAGAAAATTAGGAGAAAAAATGGTTACATCCATCCAAGCAAGGATTCAGTTTATCACATTTATGTATTCACTTTCTCTTCTAATTTTTTTGGCATTTCCAAATTCCAAACACCGGAAAGGAAAATCGATGGGAATTGTAGTTTCCCAAAGGAAAGGAAACACCAAGGAATTGATTTCCTTTCCTTTTCCTTTCCGCGAACCAAACAAGGCCTAACTCCAGGGTCGGCCTAACCTCATGCGGGCCAAAGACGAACTTCAAAATGGAGCCCCCATACATAATGTAAAAAAAGGAAAATTAAAACAATGTTTCCACAAAGAATTGAACTGGGGATCTCTAGTGTGCAAATCTAAAAAAATAACAACTACATCACAATTGTTTTGTGTTAAAGAAGTACCACGGTACATACTAGTTATAGTTTAGATACAAGATTATTAATATATTTATATTTAAAGTGATTTTTTTGGCCCACTTGATCCGTGTGTACTGAACAGAAGATTATTAATATATAGATTATTAATATATTTATATTTAAAGTGGTTTTTTTTTTTGTCCACCTGGTCCGTGGGTCCTGGGCGGTCGTCCTGACTGCCCTGGGCGAGGACGGGCCATGTTTAATTCTTAGAGCTTTTCTGCAAGAAAATTTTATTGTGCTATAAGAGCAACCGAGATTCGAATCCTCTAGTGCATTTTAGGAGGATTAAAACAAAATCTACCAAAAAAGGGGCCTTCAACCTACGAAGCCATATTAATGAGCACACAAATGTTTTGGTGTCGGGGACTTCAACAAATACATATGACATAGTTCAACACAGTTGCAAAATAATAAGTATGATGTAGACTTCAAGAAGTAGAAAAGTATTACATCTTTGTTGTACTAAAGAACACATTGGAGCATCAACATTAGTATTATTATGAGAATAAGGGTGCAGAAATACTCGTAGTTCCATTAACGATAATTAATGGAACAAAAAGACCCAAGTACAACATTTTTTTTCTTCCAAATATTCGTGTTATAATGGACCCAAGTACAATATTCTCCAAAATGCAAAAAGGAAAAAAAAAGACAAAACAATATGTCGGCTACTCGCATTCTCTCATTCATTGATTTTAAACCAAGACTATAATCTACATCTCATCTTCGATGAATCCCTCCTCCACAAACATCCTCGTTTGGTTCGCGGAATGGAAGGGAAAGGAAATCAATTCCTTGTAATTTCCTTTCCTTTGGGAAATTTTATTTTCCATTGATTTTCCTTTCCTATGTTTGGAAACGCCAAGGAATTCGGAAAGGAAAGTGATTACTTCAATGTGGGAAAGTGATTCCTTGCTTGGATGGATGGAATCACTTTCCTCCCTAATTTCCCTTCCATTGGGAATCACTTTCCTTTCCTCCTCAATTCCTTTGACACCCAAACATAGGAAAGTAATCACTTTCCTTTCCCAACCCGAAGATTCCGCAAACCAAACGAGGTTGTTAGACTCTCGCGGACGCAAATTCCCTATAACTTCCAACAAACCTTTATGAACACAAAACCCCCCTTTTGTCCGACAAAATTACTCGCCCAAGATCCCAATCATTATAATTAAAAGAGTCATATAATCTATTAATTATAATTATATAATTATAGTTACCCTCCAAAAAAATGCCTAATTTTTGAGAATTGGGTCTAGTGCTAATTAAAATAAAAATGGAAGGGTAATTAAGATACGAATAGCAATTGTGGGGTAACCCCCCCCCTTCTAAACAAAAAGGAATATTATCCAATCCGTTGTCTTCGCCATTATCAGCATAATCCTCAACTAAAATTTAAATTACATCCATACACATAAAACCAACCAAAAGGGACGAGATCAAAAATAAATTAAAAAAAGAAAATAACTAGGGAGGTGAACCTGAACCTTGACTTGCGAAGATGAAGATGATGATGGTAATTTTGGAGTTGTTTTTTCCATGACTCCCACTTTCCTTCCTTCCATTGCTACTCTCGATACAAATAAAAAATAAATAAAGAAGTTTACAGATACCGCGCATGATGTATATTTCTAAGATATCTATGATTTATTCCAAAATTAAAAAAAATATATTTCATCTCAATTTTTTTTTTTTTTTTGAAATCACACACATACACACAATTGGGGGGCTCGAACTTTGCCGGCCCCTCCGGATGTCCGCTCTAATACCACTAGGCTAGAGAGCTCGGACATATTTCATCTCAATCGAATCTTTAAATTGATTGTTATCAGTTATTATTTACTTTTATAGATACCGAAACTGATGTTATCAGTTAATATTTAATTTTATAGATACCGGGTCTGAATAGTAGACACGGGTACTCAAAGCGGCTAAGGTTAGGGTCAACACAAATTCTGTCCAACTTGAACCCGGGTCTGATGTAGAGGTTTAGACTTTTAGAGACAGGATTAGGAATTATTCTATGTATTCTAAAAAATTATCATCAAACTGCCGAACTCAGCTGGCTCTTGTTGGTACCAAGGAGAGGTATAACTAGGGCTGGACATACAGTTCCAGAACTAGTGGTTCCGATCCTGGTCCGAATCGTAAAATGTCGAAACAAATCAGTTCCTAAAATTTGAAATTTAAACGGGACGGACCGAGACGGGTCGTGTGACATTAACGGGTCGGAACGGGTCCTATTTTCAAAATAAATGGGGTCCCAGTCCGACCAGTTTCTAGGGGTATATATTTTTCTTTGTCAATTTTTGGAATTTTTTGTTATTATAGTCTATAAATAATAGAACATGTTATTGTTTAGTAAATAAATTCTATAAGGAAGACATTAGACTTATTTTTTTTCTTATAGATAGTATATCATATGTAAATGTTTTCAATAATATTAACTTTTTTTAATTATGAAAATATTGCATGACAACAAGAGATTTTTGACAAAAATTACTTGCAGAAAAAGCATGTTGGAACGCACGTGTACGTGACTAGTCTTTAAATATGTGTCACAATGACACAATGATCCTATGGTTGAAAGGAATCGAAAGTTTCCTCGATCGCAAGGATACAAAATTGAGTTATGGGACTTGAATCACAAAAATCTGGATCAAACAACATTGTTGTATTCTATTAAAAAAGCAAGGGTAAACAATATTATCCAGAGTCCATGATCGTATGCTTCCACAATGGATACGAGCTTTGGTGAAGAAGGATCTATTTGTCTGTTGATGGAGGATAAATGTTGACAAATTACTTGTCAGCTATTGTTTATTGCAAACTTTTCATTTTTTTGGCATTGAAGATACTTATAAAATTAACAACTTTTGAGAACATCCAAACTACATCATTCTAAAGAATAGAAGAAATCTCCACATGCAGGGTATTTTTTTCTTCTTTAGGGATGCCCGGTATAATATACGGAACTTTATGAACGCTGCGTTGCATATTATTTGGATCCACTGTTTCCAATTTTCACACACACACCCGCACCTCCCCTGCGGTTTGATTTCGAGATCGTCTGCATAGCCAAAAAGGTTATATCTCTTCTCGCTGACCACAAGAGCCAGCTGAGTTCGGTCCACGTACAGGGTATTGAAAATAGAAAGACTGTGTGAATATCCGCACATAAGTTTGTTTCCCTCTCTAAGATTGTGGCAAAACAGTGTGAATATCCGCACATAAGTTCGGTCCACAGCTGAGTTCGGTCCACTCTTTCAATCGTTGAAGAAGGTCCAGACACTCATCAATCAATACACCATGTGGATGTAATGTAGCAGAGGCCTTTACAAATGAGGCTCAAAGCAATAGTAGAGTCGGACTCCACTAGCTACAAGATCAGAAAAACTTTCATCTATCCCAAATTGGAGGCCTTTACAAATACCCCAAAGCTCAGCTTCAATACTATAAATGAGCAAAAGTTGTCGGATTGCATCACGTTTCCGGTTGAGCACTCAAAAGGGGATGACCCATATTGGGTAGGATATGGGATCATGAGATGTACATAATTGGAATTGGTTCATGCCTCACATAAGAATTCCTTTTTAAGACATATGAGCCTAGTCCAATATCGCACCTCATAGGCCAACTCCGGTTCGGATTACATCGCGTTCCCAACACATGGTATCAAAGTCCATGGTTACGGGGACTGGTTTGGATGGCGCTAATTGGTTCGAGATAGATGGTGCTGAATATCAAAGCCCATGGTTACAGGGGCTGGTTTAGACGACTCTAATTAGTTCGAAACATACGGTAGTTCGAGACAGATTGTGCTGAACGTTCATGCGTATAATGGAGCAACCTCTATATTCTCATCTGGAGTTAGGAGCCACCTCCAAAGGGCGGTCTACGTGTTAGAAAATTCCTAAGGTGGAGCAAGACAAAAATTTCTAAGGTGGAGCAAGATGTTGTGGTTGACACACAATGGTGGTGTGTATGAACGTATCGATACGGGTCGAATGACAACATATTAGATCTCCTGGGTGCTCGTCTGGCGGAAACGAGCAAAGATACGAGAACGAACAAAGGTAGCACTGGTGCTAAGGTTGTTTGGCTGGCGAGAACGAGCAAAAAGATAGCAGAACGTATCAATACGGATCGAAATGACAATATGTTGGATCTCCTGGGTGCTCGTCTGGTGGAAACGAGCAAAGGTACGAGAACGAGCAAAGGTAGCACGGGTGCTAAGGTTGTTCGACTGGCGAGAACGAGGAAAAAGATAACAGGGTGCTAATGTTGTTCGACTAACGGAAACGAGCTAAAGTGGATATTGTTGGATGATCTCGTTTTCGGTTGAGCACTCAAAAGGGGGGTAATAATGGAGCTGATAATTTAGTCCCGCATCGGGTAGGAGGTGGGATCATAAGGTGTAGATAAATTGGAATTTGTTCAGACCTTACATAGAAATTCCTTTTTAAAATGTATACGTCCAGTCCAATATCGCACCTCGTGGACCAACTCCGATTCGGATCACACCGCGTTCCCAACAAAAGCTTGAAAAACCCTTCAACCATGCTCCACTCGAATTCCCAACAAAAGCTTGCAAAACCCTTCAACCACGCTCCACTCGAATTCCAAAAGACACCCAGCCTCGACAAGGCCCGGACTGTTGGGTTCGGTTATCTTCTTATGTGGAGAACAACATTCTTGTGTGGGAGAAGCTCAGAAATTCGAAGACGAAAAATGAAAGTCAGTCTGGAATCATAGGAATATCAGTGGTACTGGGATACTGGTAGCATACCACAAAGTGCCAAATATGTCCAACAACTTTTGGTGATTTTTTTTTTGCACAATAAGCATACTACTGGCTGATACGATGGTCTGTACGGCCTGAGCGAAAATTTAGTTTGAGAATGAGTGCTTTGACCAGATCCAGCAATCCAAATTGTAAGAGATTGGAAAGGAGGTACATGTCCCCTAAGGGGCTGTTTGGTAAACATGAAGTGAATTTGGATTTGGATTTGGACTTTCATGAAGGAAAGAAGGATAGGAATCCATGCACTTTCTTGCCTCCCTTATAGGGGACAAATGTGTTTGGTTGGGATAGGAAATAAGAAGTAGGAAGTGAAAAATTAGAAAAATGTGTTTGGTTGACATAGGAAAGTAAAAATTGGAAAGTGAAAAATTATAATTAATTCACATAATAATTTAGTAAATTAAATAATTAGTTTGATAACTTAAGATAATTAATTATTAACTAATTAAAAATTATAAATTTATCAACTCAAAATTAATTACTAATTACGAGTTACTATATAAATTAATTAATAAATTACTTTATTACCTAAAAAAAATCCCAGGCTGCCGGGAGTTACTTTATTAATTACTTTATTAATAAATTACTATGTAAATTAATAACTTTATTACTCTCTCTCTCTCCACTGACTCTTTATTCACCCCCAAAAAAAAAAAAAATCTCAGGCCTTCTCTCCTCCGACCCCAAGCCCAACGGCTACCCACCGCCACTGCTACGGCTCTGCCCCCCAACCCTCCTTCTCCTCCTCTGCTTGCTCCGGAGCTCCGGATCCCGACCTCCGCTCTCTCTCCACCGCCAACCCTCTCCTCCTCCTCCTCCGAGCAGACCTCCTCCGGCTAGGCAGCGGCGGCGGCGTAGCGGAGACTGGAGCGCGACCACCGTGGAGGCCAGGCGACGCGAAGGCGGAGGCCAGGCGAAGCGGAGGCGGAGGCCAGGCGAGGTCTTGCTGGCCGTCGTAGTCGGCGGTGACGACGAGGAGGCCGGACTTTGATAAAAAAAAAATAGTTTTAATTTGTTAGTTAATATTTATTTAATGTTAATATCTCCAAATCCATCCACATCCATCCAAGGATCATGGATGTGGAAAGCTAAAATTGTAGGGGAACAAGGAGGGGACAGGAAGTGGAAGAACAGTGAATTGGATTCCAAATTCACCTTTCCATTGGTTTACCAAACAAGAATTTTATGGATTTTGTTATAAATCCTATGGAAAACAGAATCCACAGCTCACTTCCCTGTTACCAAACAGGCCCTAACCTAATTTCACATATGAAGATGTGAGAATTCCACAATGAGGCTATGCAACTTCGAGAAAAGGAAGAAGGAATGAGAAAAGAGTTCGCATATCGTTCCAGAGGAGATCGTTTAGGGAGACCACATTGGTTTATCTTCACTTCACGGCTTTGATATTTTTTGCTGTATTCTCCGGGTCTGCTTGTAAAGAGGGGAAAAAAACAAAGTTAAGTGGGGTTAGGTAAGGGAGAGCAGAGTTAATATTTACTAACCTTGTAGTTAATACATATAACTTTGATTGGATTGGAGGAAGAGTTAAGTGTGATGTATTTAATAACTTTTGTTTGGATAAGAGGTTTTGAGTGAGAGGAGAATTAATAAAAATATAATATTTACTAAAATATCATTATTACATATGTCATAAAATTAAAATCAAATTGGAATTTTAGTTAGAACTTGTCAAAATATCTTCAGAAATGAGTAAGTTACGAAGCAGCATATTGAAATCAAGAAAAAATGAATAAAAATCTTGATATTGGACAAATAAGGATATTTCTGACTTTTTAAACAAAATTCCTCAATTCCCCTCGTTAACCCTTTGATTTGGAGGTTAAAAATAGACAAAAGAGGGTTAAACAAACCCCCACTTAACCCTCTATAACCCCCATCATAAACTCCCACCCTCAAACCAAGCATCTCTTATTTTTCTCACTTAACTTCCCCTCCCTTAACTCTCTTAACCCTCAATCCAAGCAGACACTTAGTTGTTCGCATTTCTGTTCTTTGTGAATTGTGGTGATCCATTCGTGGATCGATGGAAAAAGTTGGAGAGTCAATTTATTCCTCTATTCTAGTAGCGGAG
>JANAVB010021599.1:32263625-32346125 GCA_029216955.1 Iris pallida
GTGTCAACTAGGGGTCCAAGTGTCCTCTGAGTCCATTAGGACGTGTCCACGAAGTGTCGAGGCCCGTGTCCACAGAAATAGAAATCAGTATGTGTGCACGACTCGATTGACATCTGTGAGTCCAATAACTCCTCAATTTCTCCCTAAAATTATCCCAAATCTTGTGTGTGTAATGACAGACATTGCCCCCACCTGCCCAATAAGTGGCACCGCAAATCGTGTCGTCTCAAGGGAGAACGTACATGCGGGTAGCAGGACAGTGCACGCAGTCTCGTGTAGTATCCCCGTGTCCATTTTTGACACAGAAAACTACCCAAAATCAACTCAGTCAGCAAGAAATGCAATCTACATATAAATGGCTTTCTAAATATATAATTTTCACAGAAAACATAGAACAAAAGTTTTTAAGGGGCATTTCAACGAACACTTTGAATACCCCTCTGATACTCTTGCGATACGCACACCAAATGGATTCAATTTGAATCCAAACTTAGCCTAGGCTAGGGGGACCCTAAATGAATGCATCTATGGTGAGAAATTAAAAAATTAATAGGTTTAGTGGTCATTACCTATTGAGAGTTGGAATCTCAATGAAAGCTCCTAGATCTAAATCTCCACCATGCTCCAATGTTCAAATTGCTCCCAATCCTTGCTAGCTAGCCAATAGAGACATTCTCTACACTAGGGGAGTGTATTGCAATTGATTGGTTCAATTTGGAGGTGATTTGGAGAAATAGGGCAAATTTGGGGAAGAACACAAATTAGGGTTAGGATTTATAATGATAGGAGGCAAGGGGCTAATGTCTACTTATATAGGCAAGGGGAGGCTCTACATGGCTGGTCATAAAGTTTCTAGGGTTAGGTTTAGGTTCAATTTGATTTAAAGGCTTCTCAAGTTATCAATTCTAGCCCTTTAGGAAAAGGCCCAAACTAGATTAGGGTTTTCCACAAATATCTAGTTCTAACATAATATCTAGATATTCTAGAACTTAGTTAACTTTATTAATTCTACTAACTAAGTCTCTAGGCTCATGATCAACATCTAGATTAGGATAATTCTACGATTTTACTAACTATAACACTTAGCACATTATTAATTAATTAAAATTCAAAATAAATCAAATTTCATAAATTACCAAAATACCCTTGCTCTAAAAAGTGGTGGTGACAAATCTACCCCCTTAGAAAAATTTTGTCCTCGAAATTTAATATGGTCTTACTCCTTCTAGTTTAAACCCCCAACAGCCAAGGTCAAGAAAATAACATGCAATCAGGGTCCTACTGGTCGTGGTTTCACAGTCTCGAACATGGTCACTACACTATCTAGCACAACATAAGAATATCCTGACAGGTACTAAGGAAATCACACATCACGATGGGAAAGAAGAACAGAAAAGACAGACCTGCTAACCCGTTACCCACAGCGTCGGCCTCGACCGTCAGCGCAAAAGCCCTGCCCTCTGGGGTATATTCCTCTGATGGTGCGGGGCATGGTGCTGTGCTACAGGTGGCCTAGCTCCCTCTATCTACTTCATGATACTCAAGTAACATCTATACTGATATTTTACTCCATTATACTAGGGCGCCATCTTTATGGTATCTATTATGCAATCTGATAATCATACCCGTCTATCCAGAACCATGTTACCAGAATCCTCATCACGCCAGTAAGTATGGCTGCGATAATCCATAGAGTCCGCAACTAAGGTATATACCTCTAGAATCATGGTATTTAAATCTATATGTTATCTATAGGGCTTTGCTCTTAGGACTCGTCGTTCGAGGAGATAAATATTGTGGTATGTACAGGCTCAAGCCTTGAGGTGTACAAGGAGGCCACAGACATCAGATAAAGGCTCGACGGATATTCAACAGGGGTTTGTCGATAGTCAAAAACTTGCTGAGGAGAGTCTTTGAGATATTTTGAGGGATATAGAGGATTTGATTCGTCGAGACAAAGCCATGAATGGAGATGAGGCAAAGATTAAGGATCTATTTGTCGGTCCCATGACAGCTTGTTAGCCTCCAGGAGGGGGTTGTTCCACGAATTCGATTTGTGTGATAGGTAGTTTGCCAAAATTTAATGGAGCAACATTGGTTTCAGCAGTTTGAAGTCACGGAAGAGATCATGGTGTGCAGTAAACTTAATCTGAGACGGAGGCATCTCCATTTGCACAGTTCCGAGCTGTGGGTCATCGATGGCATATACAGTGCATGATATCCTGCTCAAGTATGCATATGTACGGGAAGCTTCAATGTCAAACACGAAGGTGGACAGGTTCAGGAGCTTAAATTTTGAGGGAACCGCATCATTTGCTTGGTTGGGCCAGCCAAGGGTGAAGAAGCTCGTCAGAACGAGAGCACATTTTGATGGAAGACATAAGTCGGGAACAAGTAGCAAAGACATACGGTAAGGTTGATCGTTAGGGACTTCGATCTTGGTTGAGTTATTTTGTCGGTAGGCCCAGTTGTTCAGAAATTACTATGTATGGCAGCTAGCATCAACGTGGTGGTCGAAGAGCTGGAGATGAAGAAATAAGAATAGTGACTCGGGGGATCAAGACCAATGCCAAGGGGGTGTAGAAACTTTGTCGTGGAGTGACATACATGAAGTTCAGTTGATGAGCCATGGTGTCAATGCCTCTTATCTGAAGGAGGAGAATGTTGGGTCCAGTCTTGATTCAGGAGTTTGGTAGGTAGTTTGGATAACAGGATGTATCATTAGGAGTCATGCAGGAGTTTTGTTAGGAATAAACCAAGTTCGGTCTGAATTCGGTCATACCGAGTTCAGTCCGAACTCTGTCGAACTCGTTGGCCTCGAGCTGACCGAATTCGGTCAGGGTCGGTCTGTCGACGAAATAGCATAGATGTGGGCCCAAATTAGCATAAAACTGATATAATTGGATGAATATGATTAGTCCTGGACTATTTTAGGAATTTCCTATGACCTAAATAGAGTTTCACAACCTATATATATATCTGTGTGTGTGTGTGTGTTGAGGGTAGAGGCACAAAAGAAGCACGAGACGGAAGATTGAAGGTGCGAGTTCACAAGAAATCTAAGAGAAAGTTCATACTTTGCTTTTAGGGATTGTCATTCGAGACAGCCGGAAGAGGATATCTGTTCGGGGGGGTCATTTACTATGTTCAGGGAGATCACCACGAAGTTGGGTGAGTAGTTTTATTGTAATATCTTTCTTCTTGAGTTCGGTGAGAGGGTTGAACCTTTGGGTAAAGGGTTCAATATATTTGTATTCAGTCTTATATATTTCATAAAGTTATAAAGATTGGAAGTTGTCCAGGTGACATAGCCACCTAACATATACTGTGTTTGATCTATCTTGGCACTATCAGACGTTGGTTCATTATCTTAAGGTGGGTTGTCATCGCTTCCGCGAATGCGCTTTCGTGAACAACAAAATTCACCTAAGGAACTATACCTCCATATCACTTTGCCTTTTTTATACCATTTTTTGGTAACAATACTGATTGAATTAAAAGCTTCACCTCTTTCAGAAATACCGAAGTTATAGTGTTGAAATGCTAATCTTAATTCTCACCAATAAAGCTACATCAACGCATAGAGTATCATCTTCACCACAAATAGTATCCAGAATCATTTTTCTCAAAGTCTCATTCTAAGAAGCATGGCCACTCAAAAATTCATTGTGTCTGTGTTGTGTCGGGCATATGTATCAGACACGTCGTAGGCACTCTAAATATGCCGACACATTAAAATAGGTGCCGAATTCGTCTTGTCTGGAATATGTCATGTTGAATTTGTATCGTTGCAACATGGATCGTGAGGCAACTCTAGAGGTGGGTGAATAGAGTACAGCAGATAATTATCCCTTTTAAAACTAATAAAGGTAATGTATCAACTATATAAAGTAATAAATACAGATATGGAAAACTGAAAGATAAAGTTTAGAGGGCAAACGCAAATACCGAGATTTTTATACTAGTTTTCATTTGAGAGGACTAGTCTAGTCTAGTCATGAGAACTCTCGCTCGGAGTTGAATCCACTATGCAATAAAACACGAGCTTTGATCTGAAGAGCTTACGACTTCTTACAACTCGTACTTTGATCTGAAGGGCACAACTACTTTAAAACTCAAGCTTTTGAATAAGCTCACTTGGAATTAACCAAGTGGTACAACTCTTGAACAAAACTTATAGCCGACATTGTACTTTGCCAAGTAGGAGAAAGGGAGTTTTGTTTTAGAGTAAATAGAAAATTTTTCAAGCCCACTTATTAAATGAGAAGATGAGAAATTAGAAATGGAGAAAAGCTCATCTATTTATAGGGCTTTTTGGTGATCGCGTTCAGGCCAAGTTCGGATGTCCAACGTTTAAAAATTCGAACGTTGAATGCCAAGTCACCATGAGAGGAGGATGACTAGAGTTTCTGTTTTGGGTAGCCAAGTTCGGGCAGAACTCTGTCCGAGTTCAATTTTCCAATTTCTAGAAAGTTCCTAGTATGTTTTGTGGTTGGATTTGGTTTATGAAGGAGTTGGGTTCAAGGATAGATTTGGGTAGGCTATTTTTGAGTAATATGAAAATTGTTGCAGTGCAACACGACTTACATCAGTCATAGACTCAATAAATAAAAAATTACATAACAAAGATAAATACAGTATTTAGCTTCTTCTGGGATGTAATGTCTTGTAAGCTGTCTTCTGGTTGTTTAGGTTGTGTTGTATCAAACTCGAGTTTTGCTAATTATCAAAATCAGATTAACCGACGACTAATGGATTTAACAATATCCAAATAGGCCAACAAATTGTTCCATACATCATATATCTTATTATAAATAAACATCAAAAACACCTTCAGCGGAAGCCTTCTCCACCAAATTGAACTTCAAAAATGAGTGCAACGCTTTTAAAGAGTCGGACGAGCCTTCAGCCTTCAATCGTCCACTAGGTTTCCAACACTTGTGGAGACGTGGGTCAGTACATTGTCATGTACTGGTGAGCGGCCGTAACCAATCTCACCTAAAATTCAACACCGTAAATTATGTAAGAGTAACACTTGTAATAGTTATTTTTCTATCTTGTCTTAGGGTCAATTAACAATTCATATATGACAGGAATATAAAGGAAACATAATATATTATACCATTTCGGTAATTTTTACTAACTGTCATTTGTCCTTCCCTATAAATGAGTAATAACATAATCTGCCTGCATAAGACATCATTAGCTATGATGTATGTCTATATGTAGGTCACCGATGACGAGTTGTTTCGACTATTAGTGGAATGACGGCGTCCCTTACATCGCAGGTAGCTAGCCTTATTGAAGGTCCCAAAATTCTGATACTAATACATCAGCACCATTCTTGTTCCCCCTAAGGCAAAGTGGTTTAGTGGCCCCAGAGTACCGTTTCGAGGAACTAAACAATATACACAAGTTGTCCATGACCACACATGCATATGCAACTTTAACTATACACGAACATACCATGCATGATATAGTAAACTTGATCAATATGCTAAGTTCTCATCTGTCTTACCATATTGCCTCAAGTCATAGCTCGAAATACCTATTGCCCTTTGTATGAATTTTACCTGCCCAATCCAAGGACTTACCATAAATAGCGACACAACGGTCCCAATATTTGTTACAACAATACACATATTCCATCTTTCTTTTACAACAGGTTACAACAATATGATTACTTATCTTTGATTATCTTTTGTGATTCTTGCTAGGTATCATTGATCAGAAAACTACGCAATAACAAAGTAATCCTTTTGTTAAGCGTAAAAATTAAGGATCGAAGGATCAAAGCCACTCACTTGTTGGTGAATTGTCGAGAGGAAGAGATCTTCCATGAGACGTCAAGCTTCACTTATAACTTGATCACCTGCATTTGCAACAACAACAATTCAGAACTCTTCTTCCTTTTCCCTCAGGAATTCGATATGAATACGAAGATAGTGAAAGGATGCAATGGAAACATCCATCAAAACATATACAAAAATACATAATAAAACCTATAGCGAAAGCAACATTAAGAATTGAACATTACAAAGGTTTGAGGAAGCTAATCTTATATAGAGTTCATTTTCTAAGATACAATTCACTGCATATAGGGCACAACTCTAAAGAATTCAATCTATAAAGAGAAAAGGGTCTCAATTCACTTGTACCGATCAATCAATACCGGCAAGATTTTCCTATTATCTGATTCCAACTGGCCATTCCAGCCACTAGCCTATACCGTGCTCCTCAATAGAAATAGGGCACTACAATGTGGGCCTGACAACAAAAATCGAGCACAATGAGATCAGAGAAATCCAATTGGGAATAACAGTCAAAGTTTGAGTTACCATGAGATTGTACTTCTATTTATTTAAGGATTTTATGTCCTATAACTAGCTCAACTGTATGGAAATAGTAGGATTCCAACAATTTAGATTACCTTGCCGTGAAGAGATAATTGCATTAATCGAAAAAAGGTCGTTATAACTCGAGCTACCTGTGAGTGTTACCCGTGGCAAAAGTAACCCTCACCCTAGCCCTACATTACAAACACTTCATAGACCTCTCCCTTTCCCAAACTCAATCTGCAATCAAAAATGAAATTACCTTCTTCGATAAACTTTGTGGACTCCCTTAGTGGTCTGTGAGCTCATACGCAAAGGAGTCGTCATCTTTCGATAAGATTTTTTCTCACTCTCCCTCCACCTATAAGTTTCTTGGGCCTTCAATTCCATCCCCTTCGCCAATAGCGGGTTGCACAATACGAGTCTTTGATCCTTCCCCTCAGTTACCTCTATCTCGTCCTCTACATTATTTGCGGAAGTAATACCCAAAAGTTCACCCACTAGTCCATGACTTCATCACTTGTCCCATTTGGAGTCAAGAAATTAAACTTCCCAGTTACTTTATCATCAGGAACTAAAAGAGAGTAGCCACCTACATCCTCGTCCTGACTTTATGAGATCAAAGGGGAAATCATCCTCTAAGCCTTTCCTACGTTCATTCACAATGGTGTTAAGCTATAAGTTTACATCCCCTTGCGATGGTTGGCCGGGGTTGGCGTCCTCCTCCATCTCGTTGCTTTGGATACCTCCTTCCACCCTCTTATTTTCATGGACATCCACTTCTATCTGGTTATTAGTAGTACCATCAGCCTCTGACACAACAATAAATTTCTCCCGTTCATGGCTTAGGACTCCAATCAGTTCAACACAAATTGCCTCACTGTGGGATTACGGCAGTCTGTATCTAGGTGACCAAAGCAACTGTAGCACATAAACGACAGGGGAACCTATTCATAAACGACTGCTTGCTTGAACTGTCTCCCATCTGGAAGTCTGACAGGTATAGACTTCGGAAGATCCTGAAGAGCCCGGATCTCAACAAAGACGCAGACAAAGAATAAAAGTTGACACCTCATCATTGCTTGATCTATTTTAATCAACGAGCCTATAATGCTTGCAATTTTATGAATGGTCATTGCATTCCAAAGTTGTAGTGCTAGTCCAGGGAGTCGTATCCACATCGGGATTGCCACCAATAGGTCCCTGTCGAAAGGTGTCAATGGATCCCGCTACTTAATTACTACCAACCGCCGTCGAATAACCAGGGATCCCCGACAATCACTCCCTCAAGATCTTCCTGTATGGTAAACTTCACACAAAAGAATCCATTTTTGTAGAACACCTCTATCGCTCCCACAGGTCTCCAAGAGTGAAGAGCAAATGTCACAATATTAGAGCAAAAAGGCTTCATCCCGACTACATAAAGTATCAAGGAGTTATGCCACTGGAGCAATAACGAGGCCACATCCTCAAGGAGAATATCCGCTACTCGAATACCATAAATCTCATATGGTTCCTCATAACAAAGCTTGATATTGTCCAATACGGGGGTAGGTCGGCACAATGACCCCTAGGAATGCAATTGAGAGGAAGCCATATGTAGGATTTCCTTAGTAATCGCATAATACAACCCCTTTATGTTGATCTAGAAATTAGGGAAGATTGAGAATTCGACATGGCTTCACAGCAATTAACAAGAGAATTTGAACAATTGCTCGAACTGGAGAGAAATCTAGGGTTTAGATTTAAATTTTAGAAATTGGAGGGAAATGACCATTATAGTAGAAAAGCTAAAAAGAAAGTCTAAAATCACAAATGAATTATCTGCCTTCTCCCTTCTATCCTTTCCTTATTTATAGACCCTGATACTCTTTTGACACTCAGCAATTGCTTGCTGAGTTGGCTTCCTTAGCTGGCAATTCTTGGTGAGCTGGGCTAGCTGGTTAGGAATAGTAACTTAGGGACCAAGTTACACTCTTAAGCAATGAGATGAACACTAAGCACCTGAATTGTCACCTAGCTTCTACGTTGATAGTGGACTAGAGCTAGAGCTGTTGTTATATTGCTACAATGTTACACCACCGCACTGTACTGCAGTACATTCCTCTTTCATGGTTTAGATCAATGCCCTCCCTTAAATTGACCGTGTCTCAAGGTCAAAGTAGGGTTAAGTCTTTATAAAGTGCTCATAAGGCATCCATGATGCTTCTTCCTTGATACCATCTTTTCATTGGACTAACAAATCAACTGATGCTTTATTCCGCCTTTGTGCTAGCCTTCCTTCCAGTTTGTAGTCCAATTTTAAATCCAATTTCTTCCTCTGAGTTGTTACCCATTTTGAATATCAGTGTTGTTTCCTACCTTCGTCTTAAGCTGTGACACATGGAACATGGGACGAATCTGGGTTCCTTCAGGTAATAAAAATTTGTAGACCACTGGTCCTACCCTTTCTATGACTTGGTAACCAAAGTTTTTAGGAGATACCGTCTCCTTCTATGAGCTACTGTGATCTGTCTGTATGGCTGCAGTCTCAAGTACACCCAACTTCCTACTTTAAACTCTTTATTAGTTCTATGGGTATTGGCTAGCTTCCACATTCTATCATGGGAAAATAGAAGTTTATCTTTTAACACGTGTATTACATTATCCCTTGACACTACAGCTTCTGCCACCTCTCTATCTTGAATTATGTTAGGAATATAAGTGAGGAGATGTGGGGGTGCCCTTCCATAGACAGTTTCTGTTGGTCTATTTGCAAACAATCGATGGAAAACTCAGTTGCAATCCCTAAGAAGAGATGCAAAGAATGCAGTTGCAATTCCTAAAAAAGAGATGCAAATAATGCAGTTGCAATCCCTAAAAAAGAGATACAAATAATGCTGATTGCGTAGCCTAAACGATTAAAAAAAAAATCGAATCGCGTTTGCAATAGCGGTTTCTCGAAGGCAACAAGAGATGATCAACAACAGTTGAGTCTCAGATTCTCGAAGGCAACAGAAAGAGGAAGGAAGAAGAAGAGCGGATCTCGCTGGGGTGTTGAACACCGGCGCTCAAAGCTATACCCGCAGTACGGATAAGCTCCCAGGAACCAGCAAGTTCAGGAGAACTTCTGGAACGCTCGTAAGTCAATATTTGAGACTTGAACGGGCTTCCTGGACTTAACAGACTCCCTCAACTCTCTTCTTGGTGCATCTTTCAAAGGAGGCCAAGGGGCTCTATTTATAGAGTGGAGTTGAGACTTCACCTCTTCTCCTATCCGATGTGGGACTAAAATACCAATACTCAAAAATAGAGTTTGATATTTTAGATCATCCCACAATCAGCATAGAAGTGTGCCAGTCCACGCCTACCCCCCGAACCCTCCCGTGCATGCACGAGACATCTTGGAGTCCGCGTCCGAGTCTGAGTCCGCACAACAAAAATTAACTTGCATCCTTGTTGGATTTAATCCTTTTTCCTTCTAGGAAAATACTTCCACATGGCACAAACTTGTGCCCCACTACACCTCATGTGCACACCTCAACACAAGTAATGCATTATATTGAGATACTCACCATTTGGTGTAGCCGATGTGGGACTATCTTTTCTAGTCCAAAGACAAAAACACCAACAATCCCCCACATATCTCAATATATGGGTTGAGCGTTCCCCACAGTGATTGTCCATCATGCATTAGGAGAGATGTCGCTACGACTTGAATCTTCCCGCATAGGTTAAATAACAGCATGATACAAGAATGGACTAAGCCTTGAATTCTGCACCATAACTGCAATTCTTCCTACTCACATAGTGACATCAACTGTGCTTCTGGCTGCACATTGAAGGACTTGTGCCAGCCTGGTTTCAGTGTATAATTTTTGGGCGTCTACAAGTTTACCCTCAAGAGACGGCCTGATATCTCTGTCCATACACTATAGGTGAGTTCTATATAAAGAGTCATTGGCATGAAGCATTGCGCTTCTTTGCGGTGCTACGCCGCTATGACATGGCTGACAAAGCCAAGGCATTACCCCTACCTGGGAACCTCATCGTAGTGTCATACTACTGTAGCATGAGGTCTCAAGCCTCTTTGTAGTGCCAAACTACCCAGCATGAAGCCTTGCGCTCCCTTGTGGTGTTACGCCACTATGACATGGCTTGCAAAGCCGAGGCTTTACCCCTACCTGGGTACCTCATCGTGGTGTCATGCCACTGTAACATGAGGACACCGGCCTCTTTGTAGTGATGCCTACATCTCTTTATTACGATTATGCAACATTAGGCTACCTGCCTATATGCGGTGCTACGCCACCTGTAACTTGGCTAACAAAGCCGAGGCATTACCCCTACCTGGGAACCTCATGGTGGAGTCACCCCACTGTAGCATGGAGTTGTAACACTCCTTTGTGGTTGTTGCGCCACCATGCTTCCTGTAAAGCATAACAGACCTTCACTCAGTCTGAGAACTCATTAAGGCATTATGCCATCCTTCTCACAGGATCAATTTTCCGTAGAAAATTCATAGTAGACAACAGTGGTTCTGGGTCCGAAACCCTTACATGTTCCGCAGAACAAGTGCCCACTGTTAACTAATATTTTTCCAGTCAATAGTCCTCCCTTGAATCAAAAAATTAGATATCTGGTAGATTTCTCTTTGAACCAATAACATAAAATTTATTGATAGGATTATAATGACACAATATTAGAATGCCTTCAAGCCCATCTTCCTTGCTGTGTCCTCGACCAGCTGACGCTTGAGACCCTTCGTGAACGGATCTGCCAGGTTTTCCTGACTCCGAACATCGATCACTGCAATGACGCCCCTTTTTATGAGATCGTTCACTGCTCTGTGCTTCAACCGCACAGTCCTCTTCTTCCCGTTGAAGAGTTCATTTGATGCCACTGCTGCTGCCGCCTGGTTGTCACAGTATATCGGAATCGTCGGTATCTGAGCCCCAACCATTGGAAGGTCATACATGAGCTCCCGAAGCCACTCTGCTTCATCTGCTGCAGCGTCCAATGCAAAGAATTCAGATTCCATGGAGGAGCGAGATAACATAGTCTGCTTCTTCGACTTCCACGATATAGCAGCTCCACCCATGGCGAACACATATCCACCTGTGGAATATTCGCTCTCCACCTCTGAACACCAGCTAGCATCACTGAAGCCTTCCACTACTGACGGATCTCCGCTGTAGTATAGTGCATATGTCTGAGTCTTCTTGAGATATCTCATAACACGCTTCACAGCTTTCCAATGCTTTACGCCTGGATTGCTCGTAAATCGACTCAACATTCCCACTGCAAAGGCTATGTCAGGCCTTGTGGCAGTAGTAGCGTACATCAAACTTCCGATGACGCTAGCATACTCCAACTGCCTGACGCTCTCCTTCGAATTTGGCTCCAGTTTCAGATCACTCCTGTACGGTGTATCAATAATAGGAAGATCTTGATACCCGTAGCGAGAGAGCATCTTCTCAATGTAATGAGACTGTGACAGCGCTATTCCAGTGCCTGTCCGGATGATCTTGAGCCCCAAGATTACGTCGGCATCCCCCAAGTCCTTCATACTGAACTTGGTCGAGAGGAATTTCTTTGTCTCTGTGACGCAGCTTAAATCCGTACCTAGGATTAGCATGTCGTCCACGTATAGACAAACGATTACTCCTCTTCCGTCAGCAAACTTCGTATAGACACACTTGTCTGTTTCACTGACCCTGTAGCCATTTGACCTTATCACCTTGTCAAACTTCTCATGCCACATTTTGGGAGCTTGCTTCAAACCATACAGAGACTTCATCAACTTGCAGACTTTGTCTTCCAGACCTCTGACGACAAAACCTTCTGGTTGTTGCATGTAGATCTCTTCGGTCAGCTCGCCATTAAGGAATGCCGTTTTCACATCCATCTGATGTATCACCAGCTTGTGTATTGCTGCTAAAGCAATTAACAATCTGATAGTTGTCATCCGAGCTACTGGAGCATAAGTGTCAAAGTAGTCGATCTCCTGCTTCTGAGCAAACCCCTTGGCCACTAGCCTGGCCTTGAACTTGTCAATGGTTCCATCTGCTTTCATCTTCTTCTTGAAGATCCATTTGCATCCGATGGGTCTTGTTCCTTCTGGTAGGTCGACCAATACCCATGTGTTATTGGAGGTGATTGAGTCAATCTCGTTGTCAATCGCCTCCTTCCAGAATATAGCATCTCTGGTCTTCATCGCCTCATCATAGGTAAGCGGATCTGCTTCCACATGATAGGTGACGAAGTCATCTCCGAAGTCTTTTGGCCTCCTCGCTCGCTTAGTTGACGGCTCAGCGAGTTCTGGTTCAGCTGGTGTCTCCTCGACAACAACTCCATCTTGGACTACTGGTTCGATAAAGATCTCTGTCTGCTCTGCACCCTCATTATTCTCCGGAATGTCCGTGAGAACAATGTTCTTATGCCTTGCAAACTTTTCTTCAAAATATTCAGCATCGCGAGATTCGATGATATGATTTGACTCGATATCAAGGAATCTCCGAGCATCACTCTTCTCGGCATACCCCAGGAAGATCGCCTTAGTAGTCCTTGTCCCCAGCTTCTGAATCTTTAGATCCGGGAGCTTCACATAAGCCAGGCACCCCCACACTCGAATGACATTCAGGTTGGGTCTGACTTTGAACCAGAGTTCATGAGGAGTTATGTCGGAAGTTGCATACGGCACTCTGTTCAGAATAAAAGTGGCCGTTAATGCAGCTTCTCCCCAATAGCACTTTGGGAGACCCGCAGTCAACAGCATAGAATTCATCATCTCTGTCAACGTTCTGTTCTTCCTTTCTGCTACTCCGTTGGATTGTGGAGAATACGGAGCCGTCGTCTCGTTGATGATTCCATGTTCTTTGCAGAATGATGAGAATTCATGAGACCTATATTCCCCACCTTGATCACTCCTCAGCCTCTTGAGTTGTTGTCCAGTTTGCCGTTCAGCCTCGGCCCTGAACTCCTTGAACTTCTCGAATGCTTCGTCTTTAGATTTGAGTAAATAGACGAAGGCATACTTGGAGAAGTCATCGATGAAAGTAATGAAATACTTCATCCCGGCCTTTGTAGAGAATTGTTTGAAGTCACAGATATCTGAGTGAACCAACTCCAGAAGATCTGTGCTTCGATGGACCCTGTGGAAGGGTTTCCTAGTGATCTTCGTTTGAGCACATATCTCACATTTCTCTACCTTACCCCCACACTTGGAGATAAGTCCTAGACTAGACATTTTGTTTATTCGCTTACAATGAACATGTCCTAGTCTATTATGCCACAACTCAAGAGAGTAATTCAAACTAGTGATAGCATTGACATTATTATGCTGGGTTACAACAAGCTGAATTTTGTACATTCCTTCAGTCTGAAAAGCTTTCCCGAAGAAAGTACCCTTCTTGGACATCACCATTTGGCCAGCATTGATGTCCATCCTCAAGCCTGCGTTGCAGAGCAGGCTCCCAGAGATCAGGTTCTTTGCGATTGCAGGAACATGCTTCACACCTTGAAGCGTCAGAATGTTCCCCGATGTAAGCTTCAGCTCCACCGTCCCGATCCCCAGTACTTCAGCTTGTGCCTGGTTCGCCATCATGACTTTCTCGGAAGTAGGCTCATAGGAGACGAACCAGTCCTTGTCTGAACAGACATGACATATCGCGCCAGTGTCTATCCACCAGTCCAAGTCTGCCCCCACAGTTGCAACCTGTGCTATCATGGCAACCTGATTAGTAACCAAAGAAACCTTGTTAGGCTCACCTTGCTCTTTGGGCTTGGACTTGCATTCACTTTTATAGTGACCCTTCTTGCCACAGTTGAAACAAGTCACATGGGACTTGGACTTCTGTTGCTTGAATCCTGGACCCTTCACTTTCAGATTCGAGAAGTCCTTCTTCTTGTGGTGAGAAGCCGCCTGCTTCCCTTTGTTCTCTCTGGTGGCTTGAACCAGATTCGCCGTTGCTAGTTGCTTGGACAGGGTGTCCAACTTCTGTT
This sequence comes from Iris pallida, assembly GCA_029216955.1. NCBI lineage: Eukaryota > Viridiplantae > Streptophyta > Magnoliopsida > Asparagales > Iridaceae > Iris > Iris pallida. The sequence goes on from JANAVB010021599.1 coordinate 32,277,944, forward strand.
GAGAGCGCATCTCGTCCTCAACATGAATCTCGCTGAGGAGATTATCCAGGCTAATCTCCATCTTCTTTCTATGCATCCTTGCATAGATGTTGCTCCATCCTGGAGGAAGTTTTGCCACAATCCCTCCAACGACGAACTTGTCGACGAGGGGCATGCTATCGTCCTCCAGTTTCTGGCGCAGCTTCAGGAACTCTTTCACTTGGGGCAGCATGGTCTTCTCGTCTTCAAAGACCCATTTGTGGTATTTTTCAACCATGAACATCTTCGACCGGGCCTCGTCGTCGTCATACAGCTTCCCCACGGACTCCCAGATCTCTTTGGCAAAAGTCCTCTTTGTGTAGGACTCGGCCAGAGAGTCTTCCATGGAATTCAGGATCAGCAGCCTGCATATGCTGTTATCCTTTTTCCACTTCGTCTGCTTGCTCGTAGCAGCGGCCAGAACAGTAGCAGATCCTGTTGCTGGAACGATTGGTTCTTCCTCATCCAACACGTGATCAACATCCACGAGTTGAAGGTTCAGAGTCACCTTTCGCTTCCAGATCTGGAAGTGTTCGCCATCGAATTTCTCCAACTTGTTAAAGCCGGTATCGACAAGCGAAGCACGAGTGTTTTCCATCGAATCGTATAGCTTTGAGATTGTTGGTCTATTTGCAAACAATCGATGGAAAAACTCAGTTGCAATCCCTAAGAAGAGATATAAAGAATGCAGTTGCAATCCCTAAAAAAGAGATGCAAATAATGCAGTTGCAATCCCTAAAAAAGAGATGCAAATAATGCTGATTGCGTAGCCTAAACGATTAAAAAAAATCGAATCGCGTTTGCAATAGCGGTTTCTCGAAGGCAACAAGAGATGATCAACAACAGTTGAGTCTCATATTCTCGAAGGCAACAGAAAGAGGAAGGAAGAAGAAGAGCGGATCTCGCTGGGGTGTTGAACACCGGCGCTCAAAGCTATACCCGCAGTACGGATAAGCTCCCAGGAACCAGCAAGTTCAGGAGAACTTCTGGAACGCTCGTAAGTCAATATTTGAGACTTGAACGGGCTTCCTGGACTTAACAGACTCCCTCAACTCTCTTCTTGGTGCATCTTTCAAAGGAGGCCAAGGGGCTCTATTTATAGAGTGGAGTTGAGACTTCACCTCTTCTCCTATCCGATGTGGGACTAAAATACCAATACTCAAAAATAGAGTTTGATATTTTAGATCATCCCACAATCAGCATAGAAGTGTGCCAGTCCACGCCTACCCCCCGAACCCTCCCGTGCATGCACGAGACATCTTGGAGTCCGCGTCCGAGTCCGAGTCCGCACAACAAAAATTAACTTACATCCTTGTTGGATTTAATCCTTTTTCCTTCTAGGAAAATACTTCCACATGGCACAAACTTGTGCCCCACTACACCTCATGTGCACACCTCAACACAAGCAATGCATTATATTGAGATACTCACCATTTGGTGTAGCCGATGTAGGACTATCTTTTCTAGTCCAAAGGCAAAAACACCAACAGTTTCAAATGGAGTGACTCTGGTAGAAGTGTGTCAGTTAGTATTTAACAACTATTTAGCCTAGTGAAAATATTTGCTCCATTCCTTGGGTGTATGGCCACAAAAACACCGCAAGTGTCCCTCAATACACTTATTGGTTATTTCTATTTGACCATCTGTTTGGGGATGGTTACTATACTTGAGTGTAGTCCCTTGTAATTTGATGAATTCTTTCGGGTATTGACTAGTGAACACTGGGTCTTTGTTAGATACAATGGACTTCGATATACCATGAAGTTTAAAACCCCATCCATAAAGGTTTGAGCCACCATAGCTGCTGCATAGGGATGACTTAGACCACTAGTAGGATAGTTGTCTTTTGGTAGTTGGTAAGTAGTTCTTCTATGAAGTCCATGGATACATCCTCCCAAACTTCATCAGGTATAGGAAGGGGTTGTAGTAATCCTGCGGGTGAAAGTGCTTTCACTTTTATTCTGTTGGCAAACCTCACAAGCTTTGACATAATCCTTGACATACTTCTTCATCCCTTTCCAATATCATACCCTCTTTAATCCGTGAAGGGTTTTCTGAGTCCATGAATCTCCAGCTTGCAATAAATCATAATGCACCTTTAGCATGATACCCAAAAATCGGACTTAGGGTTGATCAGTAGCCTATTTTTATGGTATAACAGTCCATTCCTTTGAGTATATTTGGTGGTGTCTAATAAGCCCTACTCAAATTTGTTTTTATGGTCCATATAGTATTCAGATTTCTTCATTTGTTCCTTGAATTGTTGTAACCAATCTGCATTCACAATAGAAACAACAATTCAGGTGGCCACCGCTCTTCTAGACACACTGTCTGTAGCATATTGTCTCTGCCCTTCTCATATTCACCCCTGTAGTGATACCCATGTAATTTTAGTATCAATTTGTACTGAGCATCAGTGTACACTCTCTGCTCTAACATATACTTAAGGGACTAGTAATCTGTTCTTACGAAAAACTGTTTACCCATAGATATTGGCTCTATATTTCACTGCCAGTAAGATAGCTAGCATCTCCTTCTCATAGGTTGAAAGAATTGTAACCCTTCCATTAAGGTGTTGGCTCATGAAGGCTATGGATCTGCCTTTTTGCATTAACACAGCCCCTACTCCTCCTCTAGAGGCATCACATTCTAAAACAAACTATTCATTAAAGTCTGACAAGGCCACTACTGGAGGCCGAATTAAGGTTGTTTAAAGACTTTTGGGGCTCTAATCCCCACTGAAAAGAATTTTTCTTGAGAAGATTAGTCGGTGGTCTTGCTAGTACTGTTGGTGTTTGGCCTTGAAGTCAAGAAAAATTATCCCGCATTACCTAGGCCAAACAACTTGTATCTCTATATATAAGCTTTGCTTGTGTTTAGAGATGCACATGTGGTGTGGAGGGGCACATGGGTACCATGTGGGGGTATTTTTCTAGTGAAAAGAATGCTAACTCAACAATGAAGCATTAATGCTTTTTGTCATGCTCTTAGAATTTATTCCTTTGGAGCTAAGCCCCGTAGGGGCTTAGTGACTCGGACTCGAACTCGGAATCAGACTCATGGGCTTATGAGGCATTTTTTGGCGCACTTTGTACTTAGCACGTCAGCATTGTCGCTATGCGTTGTCATTCGCATGCTAGTTCGCGCGGCCATTCGCGCACCAGTTCGTACGGCGGTTGGCATGCAGTTGGCGCGGTTCCATAGTTCGTCTTCGAACTAGATGGTTCTTAGAAGCTATTCGTGTGGGAAAAATCTAGCTTTGAGCACCAGTGATCCGTTACCCCAGCAGGCCATCATCTTCTTCTGTTCATCTATACTTTTGTTCATTTCTTCTTCTGTTCATCCACTTGAAATCTCGTTCTGAAGGAGAATTTTTTTCTGATCTAATCAGAAACTTTCTATGGGCTTTCGATGCTGCTACTATGAAAATCATTTGTGCCTTCTTCGAAGTGTTACATTTGTTTTCATTTCTTAGAATTCTTCGGGATCTCTTTTGTGCACCTTCTTCGAAATGTTGCACTAAAATTAGTTTTTCATCTTAAAATTATGCCCCAAGACTAACAATCTTAAAGCTAGAATTTACAAGATGGAAAACTCTCGTGCTTCACTCATCGATCCCAACTTTAGCAAGTTAGAGAAATTCGATGGAGAGTACTATCAAATCTGGAAGAGGAAGGTTAGCCTCAATCTTCAACTCATAGACGTCGATCACGAGTTAACTGAGGAAGAACCGAAGGTTCCAAAAATTGGGACTGCGAACGCAATTGCTGCTGCTACCGCCGAACAGTCCAAATGGAAGAGGAAGAATAGCCTCTGTAGGCTTCTGATACTTAATGCTATGGAGGACTCCCTGGCAGAATCATATTCTAAGAAGACCAGTGCCAGAGAGATATGGAAGCCTTTGGAGAAATTGTATGAAGATGACAAGAACAGGGACAAGATATTTATCGTAGAGAAATATCACAAATGGCTATTTGAAGACGAGAAGTTCCTGAACCTGCATCAAAAATTGGAAGATGAGGATATGCCCCTCAACGACAAGTTCGTTGTTGGAGGGATCGTCTCTAAGCTTCCCGCTGGATGGAACAAATTCTATGCGAATATGCATAGGAAAAAACTGGAGATCAGTTTGGAAGATCTCCTGCAAGAAATTTATGTTGAGGACTAGCTGAGGGCTCAACTGAAAGTAGACGCTCTGTCCATATAGATGGCTAAGGCCAACTTAGTCCATACGAAGGAATCTAAGAGAAAGTAGGCAGCTTCCTACCATAAGAAGAAAGACCTCACTAATCTGAAAGTGAAGGAGACTTTCTTCAAGCAACAGAAGCCAAAGTCCCATGTGACTTGCTTCAACTGTGACAAGAAAGGCCACTACAAGAGTGAATGCAGATCCAAGCCCAAGAAGTCAGAGCAAGGTGAGCCTAGTAAGGTTTTCATGGTTACTGACATTATTGCGATAATTGTTCAGGTCATTGCGGTGGGGGCTGACTCTGACTGGTGGACAGATCCTAGTGCCACCTACCATGTCCGTTCTAGCAAGGAATGGTTCACCACATACAAATTAACATTTGAAAGTGTTATGGTGGCGAACCAGGAACAAGCTGAAGTGCAAGGGATCGGGACGGTGGTGTTGAAGTTGACTTCAGGGAAGTCTCTGACGCTTCATGACGTGAAGCATGTTCCTGCTATAACAAAGAAACTGATCTCTGGAGGCCTACTCTACAATGCAGGCCTAAGGATGGACATCAATGCTGGCCAGATGGTGATGTCCATAAAAAGAACATACTTCGGGAAAGCATTTTATACCAAAGGAATGTTTAAACTTTAGCTTGTAAATCAATCTAATAAAGTTAATGCAATCACTCATTCTGATTATACTCTTGAGTTGTGGCATAATAGACTAGAACTGTTCATTCTAAAAGAATAAACAAAATGTCTAGTCTAGGACTTATCTCCAATGTAGGGGTAAGGTAGAGAAATGTGAAGTGTGTGCTCAGAAAAAGATCACAAGGAAATCTTTTCCTCGGGTTAATCGAAGCACAGATCTTCTGGAGGTGGTACACTTCGATATCTGTGACTTCAAACAATTCTCTACAAAAGTCGAGATAAAGTATTTCATAAATTTCATCGATGACTTCTCAAAATACACGTTCGTCTACTTGCTGAAGTCTAAAGATGAAGCGTTCAAAAAGTTCAAAGAGTTCAGGGCCGAGGCTGAACGACAAACTGGACAACAACTCAAGAGAATCAGAAGTGATCGAGGCGGAGAGTATCTATCTCATGAGTTCTTACCGTTATGCAAAGAACATGGAATCATCAACGAGACTACTGCTCCGTATTCTCTTCAATCTAGCAGAAGGAAAGAACATAATGTTGACTGAAATGATAAACTCAATGCTGTTGACTGTGGGTCTTCCAAATTGCTATTGGGGAGAAGCTGTATTGACGACCACTTTTATTCTGAATAGAGTGTCGTATGCAACTTCAGACATCACTCCTCATGAACTCTGGTTCAAAGTCAGACCTAACTTGAATATCATTCGAATGTAGGGGTGTCTGGCATATGTAAAGCTCCTAGATCTGAAGATTTAGAAGCTCGGGACATGGACTACGAAGTCGATCTTCTTGGGATATGCCGAGAAATATGATGTTCGAAGATTTCTTGATATATAATCAAATCATATCATTAAATCTCACAGCGCAGAATACTTTAAAGATAAATTTGTAAGACACAAGAACATTGTTCTTGTGGACATTCAGAAGAATAATGAGGGTGTACAGGAAATTAAAGTTTTCAATGAGAATATAGTCCAAGAAGATGTTGTTGTTGAGGAGACAACACTTGAACCAGAACTCGCTGAGCCGTCAGCTAAGCAAGTGAGGAGTCCGAAGGATTTCGGAGATGACTTTGTCACCTATCATGTGGAAGCAGATCCGCTTACCTATGATGAGGCGATGAAGACCAGAGTCGCTATTTTCTAAAGAGAGGCGATAGATAATAAAATTACTTCAATCACCTCTAATAACACTTGGGTGTTGGTTGATCTTCCTGAAGGAGCGAAATCCATCGGATGCAAATGAATATTTAAGAAGAAGATGAAAGCAAATGGAACTATTGACAAGTTCAAGGCTAGGCTAGGCTAGTATCCAAGGGGTTCTCTTAGAAGCAGGGGATTGACTACTTTGATACATATGCTCCAGTAGCTAGGATAACCACTATCAGAATGTTAATTGCTCTCGCAGTAATACATAAGTTGGTGATACATCAGATGGATGTAAAGATAACTTTCCTGAATGGCGAACTGCCCGAAAAGATTTACATGCAACAGCCAGAAAGATTTGTCGTCAAGGGTCTTGAAGACAAAGTCTGTAAGTTAGTAAAATTCTTGTACGGTCTGAAACATGCTCCTAAAATGTGGCATAAGAAGTTTGACAAGGTCATAAGGTCAAACGGCTACAAGGTCAGCAAAACAGACAAGTGTGTTTACACAAAGTTTGTTGATAGAAGTGGTGTAATCGTTTGTCTATACGTGGATGACATGCTGATCTTAGGTATGGATATAGGCTGTGTTGCGGAGACAAAGAAGTTCATCTCGACCAAGTTCAGTATGAAGGACTTAGAGGAAGCTGATGTGATCTTGGGCATCAAGATCATCCGGATGGATACTGGAATGGCATTGTCACAGTCTTATTATATTGAGAAGATGATCACATGCTACGAGTATCAGGATCTTCCAGTGATTGATACGCCTTACAGGTGTGACCTAAAGCTGAAGCCGAATTCAAAGGAAAGTGTCAGACAGCTGGAGTATGCAAGCATCTTCGGGAGTTTGATGTGCTACTACTACTACTAGGCCTGACATAGTTTTCGTCGTAGGAATGCTGAGTCAATTCATGAGCAACCCAGGCATTGAACACTGAAAAGCTGTGAAATGGGTAATAAGATATTTCAAGAAGACTCATATATATGTACTGTACTACAGCGAAGATCCGTCAGTAGTAGAAGGCTTCAGTGATGCGAGCTGATGCTTAGAGGTGGAGAGCGAGAGATCCACAGGAGGATTCATTTTCTCCATGGGTGGAGCTGCTATATTGTGGAAGTCGAAGAAGCAGACTATGCTCTCTCGTTCCTCCATGGAATCTAAGTTTTTTGTACTTGATTCCGTAGTAGAAGAAGTAAAATAGCTTCGGAAGCTCATGTATGATCTTCTATTGGGTGGGGCACAAATACCGGTGATACCTATATACTGTGACAACCAAGCGACTGCTACGGTAGCATCGATGACCTCTTCAACGAAAAAAAGAGAACTGTAAGGCTAAAGCACAGAACAGTGCACGATCTCATCAAGAGAGGTATCATTGTAGTGATTGATATTCGGAGTCAGGAGAACCTGGCTGATCTATTCACAAAGGACCTCAAGTGCCAGCTAGTCGAAGATACAACAAGTAAAATAGGCTTGAAGGTATTCTGATATTGTGTTATTGTAATCCTACCATAAAGTTTTATGCTATTAGTTCAAAGAGAAATCTAATAGACATCTAGCTTTTGGTTCAAGGGAGGACCACTAACTGAGAAAATATCAGGAATAGTGGATACATGTCCTCTGTGACATGAAAAAGATATGGACCCACAACCACCGTTGTCTACTATATATTTTCTGCGAAGAATAGATCATGTGGTGAGGATGGCTTAAATGCCTTAATGAGTTCTCAGGCGGAGTGAATGCCTATTGTGCTTTACAAGAAGCACGGTAGCACAACACTACAAGGAGTGTTATAACTCTATGCTATAGTAGGGTGACTCTACCATGAGGTTCCCAGGTAGGGATAATGCCTCGGCTTTGCGAACCAAGTCACAGCAGCGTAGCACCGCATATAGGCAGGTAGCCTAATGTTGTATGATAAAATTAAAGAGTTGTAGACAGCACTACAAAGGGGACGATGTCCTCATGTTATAGAGGCACGACACCACGAAGAGATACCCAGGTAGGGGTAAAGCCTCGGCTTTGTAAGCCATATCGTCGTGGCGTAACACCGCAAGGAAGCACAAGGCTTCATGCTGGATAATTTGGCACAACAAAGAGGCTTGTGACCTCATGCTACAGTAGTATGACACTATGATGAGGTACCTGGGTAGGGGTAAAGCCTCGGCTTTAAGCCATGTCATAGCGACGTAGCACCTCAAGGAAGCGCAAGGCTTCATGCCATGTCTCTTTAATAAAGAACTCACCTAGAGTGTATGAATAGAGATAGCAGGCCGTCTCTTAATGGGAAACTTGTAGACGCCCAAAATATATACACCGAAACCAGGCTGGCATAGGGTCTTTAATGTGCAGCTAGAAGCACATGTGACTATATTGTGTGAGTGGAAAGAATTACAACTATGGTACATAATTCAAGGCCTAGTCCATTCTTGTATCATACTGTTATTTAACCCATATGGGAAGATTCAAGTCGTCACTGACATCTATCCTAATACATGATGGACAGTCATTGTGGGGAACACTCAAACCCATATATAGAGATATGTGGGGGATTGTTGGTGTTTGGCCTTGAAGACTAGAAAAATAGTCCTATATTGCCTAGGACAAATGACTTGTATCTCTATATATAAGTTTTGCTTGTGTTTAGAGATGGACATATGGTGTGGAGAGGCACATGGGTGCCATATGGGGGTGCTTTCTAGTAGAAAGAAGGTAACTCAACAATGAAGCATTAATGCTTTTTGTTATGCTCTTGCAATTTATTCCTTTAGAGCTAAGCCCCGTAGCGGCTTAGCGACTCGGACTCGGACTCGGACTCGGAATCAGACTCATGGGCTCATGAGGTGTAATATGGCATTTTGTTGGCATACTTTGACATAGTACGTCACCATCATCGCTAGACGCATAGTGCACTTTAGTTGTGCTCGTTGTGCGAGCCTTTATGCTGCCGATCGTGCACCTATTCGCGCAAACCGTTCGTGCTGCCGATCGCACGATCGTTTACGCTGCCGTTCATGTGCCAGTTTGCATGATCATTCGTGCGCCAGTTCATGTAGCCGTTCGTGCGACGATTGGCGTAGTTGGTGCACAGTTGGCATGGTAGGCGCAATTGGCGTAGTTGGCATGGTCGTGTTTATGTACGATCTGAATGGTTATAAAACGTTCGAAAATGGTTCCTTATATGTCCCAAATGTTTCACATACTGGGCAGTTACTATGCGTGCCTATATATGTTTCTCTCTCCTCTCTCTCAGTTCAGTTTATTCTACAAGTGTCTTACGAAAATTTCCAGAGAGCAGAGAAGAGAGAAACAGAGGGAGTTCTGTCCATCCGAGGAGTCAGAAGAGCAGAGTGTTCCATTATTCGTCTTCAAAATTGCTGGTTTTTAGAAGCTATTCGTGTGTGGCGAATCTAGTTTTGAGCACCGGTAATCCGTCACCCAACATGCCATCATATTCTTCTGTTCATCTATATTTTGTTCATTTCTTCTTATGTTCATCCACTTGAAATCTCGTTCTGAACGAGTTTTTTTTGATCTAATCAGAAACTTTCTGTGACCTTTCGACGCTGCTACTACGAAAAGCATTTGGGCCTTCTTCGAAGTGTTACATTTGTTTTCGTCTCTTAGAATCCTCCAGGATCTCTTTTGTGCACCTTCCTCTAAGTGTTGCACTTAAATCAGTTTGTTTTTATCTTAAATTTTGCCTCGAGACTAACAATTGCTCCATAGACTTTAATAAACCTCATATAATAGCCTGTGAGCCCTAGGAAACCCCTCAGTTCTTTGATGGTTTTGGGTGCAGGCCACTCAATGATGACTTTTATTTTCTCTTGATCAACCTCAACACCTTTTCTGATATGAGTGCTCCAAATAGCCTACAGAATAACATTTACTCCTCTTCACCTTCAGTTGATTGCTTTCTAGCCTTTTGAAAATCATCCCCAAGTGTTCATAATGGTCTATGATGTTAGTGGAATATACGAATATATCTTCAAAAAAACTAGCACAAATTTCCTAAAGTAGTCCTTGAAAACAGCATTCAACATAGCTTGAAAGGTTGATGGGTATTAATGAGCCCAAAGGGCATTGATAGGAATTCATAATAAACTTCATGTGCTATAAAGTTGTTTTGTGAGCATCCTCCTCAGTGATTCTTATTTGATGAAACAACAAGTCTCGAATGAAGAAACAACAAGGAAATGCTAAAAAGAACATCAAGAAAGGTAATGATCACAAGTGTCCCCGGTCGTCAGTACTCGTCCGGAATCGGGATGGTCTCCACTTCCTCGGCTGTCATCAGGTAGACTCACCCCTCTGTATGATCTCCCTGCGGCTGCTGGACATGAAGAGGTAAGTCCTCCTGCTGGGGTCCCGGTGCTCCTCGTGCTCCTCCCTCAGCGGCTTCTGGACAATCTCTGACCTGGTGAGCAGGTGATCCACAGAACAAGCAAAGCCTCAGCCTCTTGCGACATTCATCGTAATGATGTCCTGGGCGATGATAGTAGTTGCAAGTGACTGCCAACTGCTGTCTCTGTGGCGGATCTGTATGAACTCTGGCTGGACGGTGCTGAACTGCTGCCTGCTGAACTGGCCTCGTCTGAGTCTGCATCTGTACCCTCTTCGTCGGTGCCTGGTGACTGCTGCTGCCGATGTCCCTATCCCTCTTGGGCCTCGGGTCCATCTCCTTCTCAACTGCCTGAGCAATCTTGAGAATGCTCAAATAAGTCGTGTCCTGGCTAATAGCTACTGCGTGCCGCAGCTCCCTGGTCAGGCCTTTCTTGAATCTCCAGGCCCTCTCCTCTGACGTGCCGACTAGGTTCTCTGCGAACCTGCTGAGTCGGGTAAACTCTGATGTGTACTCCGCCACTGTCATGGTCCCCTGCTGTAGCGTCTCGAACTGTATCCGAAGCTCATCCTGCTCCACTTCGGGAAAAAATTTCTCCTTGAACAGAGTTTTGAAATCTGTCCAAGAAACCTGGGGCTCAGCTAACTCGGGGTCCTCCCGGTACCAAGCTCTGGCCAAATCGAAGAGTCGCATACTAGCCACCTCCACTTTCAGGTCATCCGGGATTTATGCCATCTTCAAGGTCCTCTCCGTATTCTCCAGCCATTCGTCTGCATAGACGATACCCTTATTGCCCCAAAAGTCCATCGGGCAGAGGTTCTGGTATTCCTTGGCCGTCCCTGGTCTCGGTGCTGCTGGTGCTGGAGGTGCTACTGGTGCTGGTGCTGCCGTCTCTCGAGTCCTGAGTGCGTCGACGACAGTCGCTCTGAAATGTGCTGTCTGATGATTCTGGGCCTCCATAAATTGCCGAAATATCGCCATCACCTGGGCGCCATCAAACATCATCGTCGAGGGCAGCGGAGGAAACTGAGGAGGTGGTAGTGGAAGCTGCTCCACTGATACATCAACTGCGGTCTGATTTGAAGCTCCTGTAGCTCCGGGCTGATCTGCGGTCTTCCTGGTGGCAACCATCCTGAAATAGAAAGAAAACTCGTTGATTGCTAAGCCCTAGAAAAATAGTCAACCTCCTAGAATATATTAAGTATAAACAATCTCTATATTCAATAACTATAACCCTTTCCCACGAATCCTATGCTGTGATGAGTTTTCCTTAGTCTAACAGGTTCCCCAATAGCACTTTATAGCCTAAGTGCCATTAGGACAGACCTGCATGGGCTACCACTAAAAATATGTCACGACCCGCTCCCGAATAATCGGACACGAGTCGGACACGCCCAGCCTTCGTCGATGGACACGACGAAGTAAGCTGTACAATTCTAAGGAAAACTCCAAGATACAAGAAATGTAAAACATCATAGCTACTATACACGTTCCCAGAATCACCACAATCTACAAGTTATTATACAATATCATCCGGAGACAAATCCAGTAACATGAATAAAATTTATACAATCCTGAAATCCTCAATACAGTTCAATACATGATAAAATCCTCTAAAATAAATCTAAGAAAAGACCTAACCATAACTCTAAAATTCTAAGTCCATCCTGAGGTACAACTCTATCCTGGCTTTGGGCTCTGGCCCATGAAGGAGATACAACACCATCAAGTAAACCTGCAACGTATCCTGTCAGAAAAAGAGCAAAGTATAACCCCGACAAGAAGCTCTAAACAATGTAAACTGAAGTGCATGAAAAAGAATCACGATATGAACTATGATACAAGACAAGAATATGAAATGGTGGTACATGAATAACGATGAAACTATAGTACCAGATCCAAAAACAATGAACTATTCTATCAGTGTAACATGCATTTGAAATAACTATCAGAGTATGTGACTCTGGTAAACAATGAACAGTGAACAGTGAACAATGAAAAATGGTACGACTTAGAGTCCTACGTGCACGATGTGAGACCTAAGCTATTAGTCAATGCCTAGCTAAAATAGGATTGGTCACATATCTGTAGTATTTCCCCACCCCAATGTACAAGTAAGGAACAATGAACTATGAACAATGAATGGTGAACAATGAACAGTCGTGTGTACAACGTGTCAATATAAGAACAAGGAGCAAGACAGAAATACAGAGTAAAGAGATCGAATCGGTGTACTTGTCTTGCTCTTCAAACCAATGAGTCTCAACGTCCACCTAGAATTTGATACAAGTCGATTAGAATCTAAATTGTCAACCTAGCTAATATCACTTAATTAACCAATCATTATGTAAATTAGCCAACTCTACTTCTACTAGCTAGCAAGGAAGCCTAATTTTTATTTAGATAAGACTATTATTATTTGAAACCATACCAGAATGTTTGCTACCAAAATATTACCAATATAGGATAATCATTCAGTGAATCTAGTTGTATTAGTCAAAAGTAGGAACTTTGTTATAAACCATTTAGAAACTATATTATAATTTAAGCTAGTTGATTATATATACATATATAACACATACTAGTTCAATTGAAAGTACTTAAATTATTTATTTAAAATCTACTTGCTAACTACAGTTTTATCTAAATATTAGCAAGATAACCTATTATAATTTTAGATGGCAACTAAACTGGTATAATCATTAGTAAACTATTTGAAAGATACTACTAATTTAATATACAATCTAATAGTTTTGGTAAGAAAAGACATAATCTAATTAGAGGCTTCCAATTTATTTGTTGGCAGTTTAATGCTAAGTATAAGTTTAAAACAATCACAGAGATTTGTAAGAAGAAAGCATTTATTAGATAAATAACGATTAAATACCTAAACCATTTGTTTATAAATATATAATTTTAAATAATTTCGTTACAACCACCTGAAGTGATTTAGTAAAGCTAAACTATAAAGGAGGTCTAACTAATTCCCAACTTAATCCAGCCCATGCTTCCCAACCCAGTCCAAACAGACTTGGGCTCGGCCCAGTCTCAGCCTGACTTACTGCAATCAAAACTGCAAATGGCTTAGAACTCAGTAGGCAAGGAAACAGTTATTTAACATTCCAACATAAATAAAAACTCATGGCCCACTCGGCCAAACTCATCACCATATTCCCTAATCTGTTTCTTATTTCTCCTTCAAATTCCACATACTAGCCCATGCCAACTCTCCAAAATTCCCAAGCATACACCATACTATTTGGCAAGTCCAGACACCAAGAAAACCCAGCAGAACTAAACTGATCATATACAAGAGAAATATTCAAAAAAACAAAGCACAGGGACAGCCCTATACTCAATCTTTCCCCCATAGAATGTTCATCTGAGCATCAAAATAAGTCCAGGAACATAGTATCACACACTCGAGTATATAGAGTCCCAGAGAAATGAAGCAACCCTCTAGCAACTTGTTAACAAGCTTAAGCTCATCAAACAGACCAACCCAGCAGTAAATGAATCAGCAAGATTAGGACAGAACCCAAATTGAAATTTTAAAAGAAAAGCTTAAGAAGAATATACAACCCAATTGTCAAAAGAATATACAACCAAATTGTATCATGAATCAAAATAGGAAAGTATACAAACACTGATACTGGAATCAATTGAAAAGTCCTGTCCCTGGCTATTCCAGTAGTCTACTGCACTACAATTCGGGAGAGACTTGCACGCGACTCCAACATTCAAAACACATACACTGTATCGAAGGTGAGCCACACACACACGGACACGATTTGATAAAATTCTGGACACGAACTCTGGTTGACACGAACAGAAAATCGGACACCCCCGCCCAAAACCCTGCATCCCGAACACATTCCCGCCCAAGTCCATTAATTCTAGCTAATATATATACTGACAGTGATAGAGAATAACAGAGTAATACCTGCAAAAACTAACTCGACGAAGCCAAGACGTCAGGATCGATTCAGTACTCGCCGTTCTTAGACACGAGCTACTACCCGATCTGAGGGATCAATTGCAGAAATGAGACACAAATCAAGGCTCGGACACGGATTCTCGAATTCCCAACGATTTACTATACATCACCAAACAACTGAACAAGCATAGGGAAAACAATTCAGAATACTGAGTCGATTTAATTATTTCACGAACCCATCAAGATCAAGAATCGAAAGGAGTTGAGTCAACACTTACCAGACCTAGCCTCCGGTGATCCTCTAGATCGAGTTCGTCGATCGATTCGTCGTGCCGTCGAGAGGAAGAAGAGAGCCGCCCGTCGAGATCTGGCCGCCGTCGCCGAGAACCAAACGCGCAGCCGCCGGCGCTCGCCGAGGAAGGTGGTCCGCCGCCTCTTTAGTTGCCTGAGAAGGTGACTCCGCCGTTGCTCACGAAACCAGTGGTCGCCACCATGGCCGACCCCTAGAATTAGGTTTAGAATAGGGAAGAAGAGGGTTGGGGAGCTCGAGCTCTGCTCCCGATCTAATCAGTGGAGATAAAATAAGAAATGTACTGCGAGGAGAGAGAGAGAGAGAGAGAGAGAGAAAGAAGAATTAAATAGAGATGAAAGAAAATGGGATTTAGCATAAGCCATCCCCCCTCCCCCCCGCCAATTGTGCTTTAAGCAATAAGACCCCCTTTCGAAAATTACAAAAATGCTGAAAAAATCAGTTAAAACTTTTTGGAAAAATGAGGGAACCACAAGTTGGTTGTAACAACTTGAAAATTCAAAATTAAGGATTTTAAAAGTTTGGAGGGAAAGTAAATTTTTAAACCCAAATTCAAAATGCTCTCAATTAATACCCATTTAGGAAATTATATTATAAAAATAGGTAAATCAATTAAATATTCCATAAACAAATCATAAATAAAATATGGCCAAATTAGAAAATCCCAGAAAATACAAAATTTTAAAAATTCGGAAAAGCGGGGTTACACTTATCCTTCACAATATTATGGTTTAATGTTTTGTAATCTATAAACATTCTCTAGGAACCATCAGATTTCTTGACGAGTATAACAGGTGAAGAGTAAGAACTATTACTAGGCCTACTGATGCATGTGTTTAGCATTTCCTACACCTGTCTTTCAATCTCATTTTTGTGAACATATGAGTATGTGCAGGGTTTGCTACAAACATGGAGGGAGTCTGGTAGAAGAGGAACTTTATGATGATAGCCTCTCTTGGGTGGTAAGCCTTTAGGCTCCTCAAATAACAGTTCTATCTCAACAGTAGTCTAGAAAAGTTAGGGTCTCTTTGGATATCCTCTTTTTTCCCAGGTTTTGAGTTTAAACACAAAATCCTACTCAAACAATATTTGGCAGCTACCACTTATTTATTGCTTTCCAAATTTTTTATTTTCCAAAGCCTATAATCAAACATTGATTTGAAAGATGAGATAAAAGTAGTTTTCCCAAAAAAATCTCACACTCCACTTTATTCCTCACAGGGGTCCCTCTCTTTCTCTCTCCACCATCAGGGTTCCTCTCTCTATCTCTCTCTTTCTCCACTATCACTCTCACATCAAGGTGCAACTTCGATCGGGCGGCCCGGTCTTCGGCTTGGGCCCGATCAAGTCAAACCCGGTCTAGGCCGACCTGAGCCCGGTCAACAACCTGGACCGGCTCGACCTAGGGAGCAACCGGTCCGGGCTGGGTTGCGCGCCCGGACCCGAAAGCCCAGACCGATTTGACCACGGGTCCGGGCCGGTTAAACTCGTTAAACTCGACCAGGCTGGCCAGGCCCGGCCCGATCCAGGCCCAGTTCGGTCGATTTTGTAAAAAAAATTCTTTTAAACGTTTGGAGGCCAAAATGACCATTTTACCCCCATTTTACTTGTTGTTTTTAGACCACTTGAAGGATACTTTGGTCATTTTGCTGAAAAGACCAAAAATACGCTTATAATAACTCTTTTTTGGGGGATAAAATAGGTCATTTTGCAGCCAAAAAAAATCTATAAATAGACCAAAATTCATAAAAATTATACATAATCATTTCTTTCCTCTCTTACAAAATATTCAAGCTATGCAATTCTTTGAAGATTGAACAACAAGTTTCTGGACTTTGAAGTGCAACTTCGTGGAGGCCAAAGTGCAGTGTTCTTAAGCTTTCAAATTCTACGAAAATTCTTGGAGTTGAACATCTCTTCACTGAAGTTGACCTTCCAAGTAATTTTAATTTTAGAGAAATTATTTTGTTGCAATTTTTGATTTTTTTTGCTATCTTTTTTTTTGTATATAACTTTTTTTTTCCTCTTCTTTCTTTTTTTTCTTCAAAATTCAATTTTAAAACTATGAATGCTACTAGTTCTAACGACCCTTATGAAGGTGATTCAAAACAAAATTTTTCTTATTAGGCTAATTTATTTGAAAATAATCCTAATCCAGATTTTGTGCCACCAACACAAATGTTACCTCTTGAAGTTAGGAGCATGGCTACAAATGTTGTAACTAGGGAGAAATCAGTTTTATGGAAATATTATGAAAAAAATATATGTCACTGATAGTGAGGGCACACCGATTTTAGATCTCAAAAATAAAAAACCAATTGCTAAAGGTGCACAGTGTATGAAATGTAAAAAAAATATTTAAGTGGAAAAGGATGGTACGGGCATATTGAAAAGACACTATGACATTTGTCATGGTAAGGACACACTGCAAGCTAGATAGTCACAGATAAGAATCGATCCACAAGGATCTTCTGTAGGTAATTTCATTTATTCTGATGCTCGTAACAAAACCGAGCTAACCAAATTCTTATTTGTAATGAATAACATTTCACATTCGGAGAGAATGATTGGTATAAGTACTACTCTCAACCCATGTTTTAATAAAGTTTCTAGATCGACTACTAAAGATTTTAAAAGGAAAGGACAGCTTTGAAGCAAAGCTTCATAAATGTTAGTAAGTTTGTTCTAACTTCTGATATATGGACTACAAAACAAACTATGCTTTTATTTGTATCATGACACATTATATAGATCAAAAGATGATGTTGCAAAAATGTATTATTTGTCTATGGCCTTTGGAATTTCTACATACCAGTTCTGTAATCGATGGCGCCATCATATAATTTTTACGTGAATATGATATTCACAATAAAAATATTTTCATTTCTCTTGATAATGCTAGTATTAACACTTCTTGTATTAGTATTTTAAGTTCACAATTTTTACCTATAGTAGAAGGCTGGTTGTTCATGTTGAAGTTACATGTAGGCAGCTCTAGAGGGGGGTGAATAGAGTTTGTGTCGATAATAACCAATTAAAAAAATGCAAATCTATATCAAGTCCAGAAATCAACTACCAAGAGAGTAAGTAATCAGAGAATAATGCAAAAATAAATAGAGATCAGAAGAGCATATACAAACACAGCGATTTGACCTGGTTTTCCTCGTGGAGGACTAGTCCAGGCCTAAGAAATCTCGCTCAGGATTGAAATCCACTATTTGTGAAATAGGGTACAACCACGTGCCTTTACTCAAAAGAGCATGTCAACTTCTTACAACTTCGCAGAGGCAAAACTTGGAATTGTCCAAGTAACTTTTCTTTCAATCTTGCACACAACTTCTAGCTGATATCGCACTGAGCATCTTAGGGTAAGGAGAGTTGTGGCTTAGAAGATATGAAAGAGTGGGGCTTGGAGTAGTAGAGCTTAGAAAGCTTGAATATTTGAAGGTGAGAGATGATTTGAAATAAGAGAATTCATGCTCTATTTATACTAGTCTGAGGAGGCAGAATTCGGCCAGAATTCTGTCCCAAGAATTCAAAATTTCGAGGGTATGTTTGGATATCAAGCATGCCCTAAAAATTAGCATCCTAATTTTTAGGAGACAGAGTTCGGTCCGAATATTGTTTGGGGCAGAGTTCGGCTCGAATTCGGTTTCTATGGGGCCAGAACATACAATGGGCTATGAGAGGATTGGTTTGGTTTGGTGATTGTCTTATTTTGTATGGTGGAGGTTGGAAAGTGAAGTCTAGGTTCGAGATAGCTCAGTACGACTCAACGTTCATGTTTCTAGACTTAATAAAATAAAAAGTACAGACTCTGTACAAGTATAATTGCAATGATCAACTTGTTGATGACGTCTGTCTTGAGCTTGATATGTTGTAGAAGATGTTCTTAACTTTGAGCTCAATGTGTCGTATTGGATCATATCAAATATTGTTTTGTTAATTCTCTAAATTAGGTTGACTGTGATCCAGTTTGGGTCAACAATCTCCTCCATTTTGATAATTGACAAAAATAATATTTGCATGATGCAACATTCATACCTGGACACATGTTGAAGGGAGTAGTCTGTATTGAGTAGCTCCCCCGTAAATAGATATGTCGGCTCTCCCGTAAGTAACTATTTCTGTTATGTCCTGATACAAAAATCTTTTTCCAAGCGCAAGATAATATCCAAGATCATATAATATCCAATAACATATAAGATCATATCAACCAAATATATATGCTTCTCCCCCTTTGTCATTTAGCAAAATTAATCATAGCTCTCCCGTAAAGAGAGATAAATGTGACAAAATGAGGATAGAAAGCACACAATTCATAACCATAACCAATTATCATAAGAGATAACTAAGCAGTTTTGATAAACCCAAAATAAACTAGAAGTTCACACATGATAAACTGAAGTCTAAAAACATAGTGCAAAGAGTGCTAAGACATGGAAATGATAAAAACATAACTAAAGTGAACATCAGTAGCAGCAGGTAGAAGACCACAACCATTATAGAGCATAGGAACGAGATGGACCGGCTGAATCGCTGGCAGAGGGACGAGGATCAACAAATGCCGCATTAGGATCCAAATACCGTATGGCCCATGGGTCGTCAATCCGGTAGCCTTCGCGAGAAGGGTATGGCATCGTGGGATGCCGGGCCATGTTGTACTGGATATCATGCAGGGTGCTGCTGATGGCGCTCATCTGCAGAGTGGTCCGATAGTCCAGCTAGGTGTAGCGATCGTCTTCCAAACAGAAGCGGTCGTGCAACATATCTCGAATGGAGTCGAGAGTAGAAGGAGGCTCAGTCTGTGGGGCATCTGAGTTAGAAGATTACTCCTCAATTAGAGCAGGAGCAGGGGTAGTCCTACATGCCTTGGACAGAAAGGCAGAAGCAGGTAAAAACTAACACTAATCCAAAGGGATTTTGAAAGTACGAAAGATCATAGGAAGATACATCGCATAAACAAACGATTTTGGCTTCTTCCTTGCACGAATCATCCAATCCATCATCGTGCGAAAAAGTTAAATGGAATGGTAAAGTGAAGGAAATAAAGGCTAGTAATCTTAAGATATGTAACCTCATCGGTAGATCCTGCTTTGGGCAGGATGGAAGAGAAAATAATTCGGTAAAGTTCGTAAAAATGATTGTTGAGAAACTTAGCCCAAAATTTCCGAGGACAGGTGTTGGGTTCACACACCATGTCTTTGAACCCTTCAAGAGTAATATCCCCAGCAAATGTGAATTCACGGGCATCATTAAGACGCTCCCAAGAGTTGGGATCAGGAAGTTCAAGATATTCAGCAAGATCAAAATCATCAAACATAATATCAATGTCGGCGACCTGAGAATAGTTCGTGAGTCATATTACAATAAAACATTTGTATTGCATTAAGGTATATGAGTGACGATGTGGATACAAGTTCATCGAGGCATAGATCCTTGAAATTTGGATCAGACTCAGAAAATATTATGAAATTTATGGGGTGTCTCGGCACAACACTTCTGGAGCGAAAGTCAGAGTACATCTTGTTAGATGCTTCTAACGAGACAAAAATATGCTTATTAAACGTGTTGGCATCGGGAGGTGGAGGAGGATTGCACAATGGGTGAATGGGTTGGACATTTGGAGAAGGAAAATGAGGGTTCAATGAAGAAGATCCTACGGTTCTAGCCCTCTTCCCCCGATTAAAAAGTCTAGGAGCCATATGATAAGTAAAAACAATGATATAAAGAACAATAATAAAAGAGTAGATGGAGAACAAGAGTTTATACCTCAAAATAATGAAGTAGAATTGAAGAGAATCTCCAAAAACCTTGAAATCTTAAGTTTTGAAGAAGGGAGAGCACCAACAATGGAGTTTCTAGGGTTAGGGTTTAGAGAAATAGGCTTTGGAGAGAGGTTGAAGGTGGTAGCAATGAGGAGAGAGAGAGTCCAAATTCGTGTATATGAAGAGTAGGGCCAGCTGTACTAGTTAAATCGTGGCCTATGGATCAAATTGGATGAATGGCCTGGAATTGCTGAAGG
Source organism: Iris pallida (assembly GCA_029216955.1). Lineage (NCBI taxonomy): Eukaryota > Viridiplantae > Streptophyta > Magnoliopsida > Asparagales > Iridaceae > Iris > Iris pallida. The sequence goes on from JANAVB010021599.1 coordinate 32,298,563, forward strand.
TTCTGGTACCTAGTACACAAAGTTCGGCCCGAACTCTGCCATAGGCAAAATTTGGCCCGAGTTCTGTGGGGTTGGTTCCAGAACTCCAAAAGGTTGAAAAAAATTGATAAAAATAAAGAGAATTGCCTTGAATTAGCAATAATGAATTATATTAGCCATAAAATAATTTAAACCTTACGATAAATTTTGTTAAACAATGATCAGCACAGGTGAATCGCTTCAGGTTAGCTGTAGGGGCCGGATCCCAGCTAGCGGTATTCCGAAGACTAGTACACCGTGTCGTTTAGGCTTTTACGTCTTGTTGTCAGAAGGGCCCTTTCGGCTTGTACCCAAAACAAGTTTACCATGTACGATTATATTTTAACAGTTATTTGTGCAGGTACAACTTATTGTACGATATTTTCATCCAGATTTCCTAATTTTCGATGAAAAAAATTGAAACGCTTTTCGGCTAGTGGTTTTGTGAAGAAGTCTGCTAGCTAATGATTAATGTCAATAAATTCTAAGTTAATAGTGCCATGCATTTGATGATCACGCAAAAAATATGTCTAATTTCTATGTGCTTAGTGCGTGAGTAACATACTGGATTTTTGGTCAGGTTAATTGTACTAGTGTTATCACAGAATATTGGTATGTACTTAAACAGTAAATTATAGTCTTTAAGGGTTTGCTTCATCCACAAAATCTGAGCACTACAATGTCCTGCTATGATGTATTTAGCTTCCATTGTGGATAGTGCTACAGAGTTCTGCTTCTTGCTAAACCAAGAGACTAAAGCCTTACCTAATAAATGACACGTGCCGCTGGTACTCTTACGGTCGACCTTGCATCCCATAAAATTAGCATCGAAATATCTGATTAAGTTAAAGGAAGTGGTTTTGGGATACCACAAGCCCACCGTAACTGTCCCTTTAAGATATCGAAAGATACACTTAACCGCGGTCTTGTGTGATTCCTTAGGGTTAACTTAATATCGGGCACATAGGAAAATACTAAACGTGATATCGGGACGACTAGCAGTTAAATAAAGTAGACTACCAATCATACCTTGATACTTATTTTGATCAACTGGTTTGCCTCTTTCATCAGGTTCTAGTTTTTTTTAGTAGCCATCAGAGTACTGATTGGTTTGATGTTGTCAAGATCAAACTTCTTCAGCATATTCTTTGTATACTTTGATTGGCTGATGAAGACGCCTTGTGAGTTTTGTTTGACTTACAGTCCAAGGAAGTAGTTGAGATCCCCCATCATGCTCATTGCAAACTCATTCTACATACACTTGGCAAACTCTTGGCACAAGACCTCATTAGTAGACCCAAATATGATATCATCCACATAAATTTACATTAAGAGGATGGTGTCATCAAGAGATTTTATAAAAAGTGTCATGTCAATTTTTTTTTGAAATACCTTTGTCAAGTAAGAAAGTGCTAAGGCGTTCATACCAAGCTCGAGGGACTTGTTTGAGGCCATAGAGAGCTTTCTTAAGTTTGAAAACATGGTCGAGAAGTTTGTGATTTTCAAAACTAGGTGGTTGCTTTACAAACACTTCTTCTTTAATAAAACAGTTAAGAAAAGCACTTTTGACATCCATTTGAAAAAGTTTGAAATTTTGGAAATTTACAAATGCACAAAGCATACGGATTGAGCATACGTCTCATCGTAGTCGATACCTTCTTCTTGGTTGTATCCTTGAGCTACGAGACGGGCTTTGTTACGTGTAACTGAACCGTCCTCATTGACTTTGTTACGAAAAACCCATTTAGTACAAATGATCGAATGATCAACAGGTTTAGGAACAAGTTCCAAAACTTAATTTCTTTTGAACTAGTTGAGTTCTTCTTGCATTGCAGATATCCTAAATTTACCAGAGAAAGCTTCTAAACATTTTTGGGTTCTATTTGAGAAATACATGCAGTGCTAGCTATAGTGTCTCTAACAGATGGCGAGTACTTACTACTTTCGATATTTTACCTATTACCAAGTTTTCTGGATGATATGGTGTAAAATGAAACTTCTTTGGTAAGCCTTCCAATGAACTGGTTACAGGTGTTGTATCCACAGGTGTAGAAGTTGATGGTCTGATGTGTATGTCATATTCGTCATCAGGAAGAGCAGTTGTACTATTAATCTCATCAATGGATACATTAGCAGATTCTTCAACATTCATAGAGCATTTGTTGAACACTCTGTATCCTTTACTCTTGGCAGCATAACCAAGAAAAATACCTTCGTCAGCTTTGGCATCAAATTTGCCTAAGTTATCTTTGGTATTAAGGATAAAGCAACGACAATCAAACACTGAAAAATAAAAAATAGCTAGTGTTCTACCAAACCAAAGTTCATAGGGAGTTTTCTTCGAAATAGGTCAAATCAACACCCTATTCAAAACATGGCATGCTGTACTGATAGCTTCAGCCCAAAAGTATTTCGGAAGAAAAAATTGATTCAACATGACTCTAGCCATATCGCCAAGAGTCCTCTTCTTTCGCTCCACAACACCATTTTGTTGGGGAGTTCTAGGACACGAAAATTTATAATTAAAATCATTTGAGTCACAAAACTTTTTGAAATTGAAGTTTTCGAATTCACCGCCATGATCACTTCGGATTCGAGTAATCATAAAGCTTTTTTCGTTTTGAACCTTTTTAGCAAAAACTTTAAAAATAGAAATAGTATCACTTTTATTTGTAAGAAAGAAAATCCAAGTAAATCTAGAAAAATCATCAACAATTACAAAAGTGTAGAGTTTTCCACCAAGACTGGCTACTCTACTAGGACCACATAAATCCATATGAAGTAGTTGCAAAGGTCTAGCAGTACTTACAGAGTTAATGGATTTAAAGAAAGATTTGGTAGCTTTGTTTTTCTCACATTCGGCATATACCGTATCCTTTTTGAAGGTAATGTCAGGTAGTCCTCTTACTAGCTTCTTGGTTGACAGTCTTGATATGGTATCCATATTTGCATGACGAAGACGCATATGCCAAAGTAGTCTTTCATCTTTATGAGCGTAGAGGTATCTTCCTGCATTGTTGGTATCTCTAGAAAGATAAAATACATATATATTATCTTCTCTTATCCCTTCAAAAATGATATCTCCAGATGATATATCATATATGGAGTATTTAGTTTTGCCAAAGTTAATATCATATCCATGATCAGCAAGATAACTAATGCTGAGCAGGTTATGTTTTAACTCGGTCACTAAATAGACATCCTTAATTATGGGAGAAGGAGGATTGCCAATAGTACCGTTACCTATGATATAACCTTTCAAGTTATTTTCGAAGGATACATATCCTTCCCTCTTCATCGATGTGTTACGAATAGATTTCCATTTTCAGTCATATGTCGCGAACACCCACTATCGAGAATCCACTTGTTTTTAGAGGATGAAGGAAGGTCCACCTACACCACGAGTAGATGTGACCTTTAGTACCCAAGTCTTTGAGGGTCCTGAAAGGTTAGTCTTCGGTACCCATGCATATAGTTTTAAATCAACTAATCTTCTAATTCTACACTATGGTAAAGTGTGTCCATGTTTACCACAGTAGTGACATGTAGCATGTATATTCGTGTTAGGTACAGGATAATAGTGATGTCTATGTGTTTGATGTACTGCATGAGAATGTGCGTGCATAGGAGTATGTCTATGTGTGCCATGTGTATGTGTGGGTGTTCTTCGTGCTGCATGTGGATAAGTGTACATAAAAGCATAATTATAAGTAGCATGAGTATATGTGTTTCTCTTGTGACGTGTGTTTTTGTGTTGAACAAATTTTGTTTAGTGTACATGTTGTGACTGTGAGACTGGGTTTGAGACTGAACAGCTTGTTTCCCCAGTTTGATCTCTAATCTTTTAGTGGTGTCGCACATATCATTATACTTGGCAGTTAAAGCATCAATTCTTACAACAGCAATATTATACTTCTTTTTCTCATCTAGAAGTTCTTTATTGAGTGCTGTAATATCACATGTTTGTTTCTCAATACGAGATTCGGCATCGTGTAAGCTAAATTTAAGCTTGGATACCTCCTCAGTGTTATCCGTGGATGGTGTGTCTCTAACATTATCAAGTAAACATAAAAGTTTATGTATCTCAACTTCATGAGTTTTGATCTTATCCTTTGCATGTTTATACTTGTTAAGCAACTTCTTGTGATCTTCAAGCAAGTTACTAAAGGCATCACGAAGTTCAACAAATGTAAAGTCATCAAGAGGATCATTTGTTATCTTTTCGGATGTTGCCATTAGGCAGATGTTTGCTGTATCTTGGAGAGAGTCCTCTTCTTCTTCTGAGTCACTGGCTTCGCTCTCGTGCCAAATACTTGTATTGGCATATTTCTGAGAGGTTGGCCTCTTGTATGATCTTTTATATCGGCTTTCTTTCTTTGCAGTAGGGCAATCTTTCTTGACGTGTCCCTTCTTCTTACAGCCAAAACAAATTGGCTCTTCATCATCTTATTTGTGTTGTTCCTTCTTTCAATGGTTGAAGCGAAGAAACTTTGTAAAGTTGTGGACCATCAGTGCTTGATCATCACCTTCGAAATCATCGTCTTCGGTATCTTATGGAGCAGTCTTTCGACGATGAGCTCTTAATGCAATTTCTTTTTCCTTCTGAGCCACTTCTTCAAAGTCTTTAAGATCGAGCTCATGCGTCATCAGCTTGCCCACCAAAGTTTCTAGAGACATGGTGGTGAGATCATTGCCTTCTATGATCGCCGTAGCTTTGGGGTTCCAGTTCTTCATTAGTCCCCTTAGCACCTTGCGTATCTTCTCATGGTTGGAGTAGTCCTTACCAAGAGAAGATAGAGGGTTGACAATGTCGAGGAATCTAGTAATCATCTGTTTGATCGTCTTATTGGGCTTCATCTTGAAAGCTTCGTACTTCTAGGTCAGACGACTGATTTTTGATTCTTTCACCTGTGTAGTTCCTTAATGGGTCACCTCCATAAGCTTCCATACTTCGTGTGAGGTGGAGCATGTAGAGACCATGTTGAATTCAGTCTTGTCTATAGCACAGAAGAGAGCATTAATAGCCCTAGCATCTAGACTAGCCTGTTTCTTTTCTTGGTCAGTATATTTGTCGTAGGGTTTATCTATGAGATTCCCCTCGACAGTACTTCTAGCAGGCTTCTTGTAACCATCAGTGACTATGGTCCATATATCAAAGTCTAGAAACTTTAGGTAGAAACTCATTCTAGTCTTCCAATAGGTGTAGTTGGTTCCATCAAATAGGGGTGGCCTATTTATGGACTGTCCCTCACCATAGTTGATAAAGATAGGTTGTATGGTTGCCATAGATCAACTCTAGGATGCTAATTCGTTATTAAGAGAATAGAGCTCTAATAGCAATTGAAGTTACGTGTAGGCAACTCTAGAGGGGGTGAATTGAGTTTGTGTCGATAATAACCAATTAAAAAATGCAACTCTATATCAAGTCCAAAAATTAACTACCAAGAGAGTAGTAATCAGAGAGTAATATGGAAATAAATAGAGATCAGAAGAGCATATGCAAACACAGCGATTTAACCTGGTTTTCCTCATGGAGGACTAGTCCAGGCCTGAGAACTCTCGCTCAGGATTGAAATCCACTATTTGTGAAATATGGTACAACTACATGCCTTTACTCAGAAGAGCACGCCAACTTCTTACAACTTCGTAGAGGCAAAACTTGGAATTGTCCAAGTGACTTTTCTTTCACTCTTGTATACAACTTCTAGATGATATCACACTAAGCACCTTGGGCTAAGGAGAGTTATGGCTTAGAAGATATGGAAGAGTGGGGCTTGGGTAGTAGAGCTTAGAACGCTTGAATATTTGATGGTGAAGAATGATTTGAAATAAGAGAATTCAAGCTCTATTTATACTAGTCTGAGGAGGCAGAATTCGGCCAAAATTATCTCCCAAGAATTCAAATTTCCGAACGTTGGACAACTAGTATCAAGCAGGCCCTAAAAATTAGCATCCTAATTTCTAGGAGATAGAGTTCGGCCCGAACTCTGCTTGGGACAGAGTTTGGCCCGAATTCGGTTTTTGTGGGGCCAAAACATACAATGGGCTATGAGACGATTGGTTTGGTTTGGTGATTGTATTGTTTTGTATGGTGGAGCTTGGAGAGTGAAGTCTAGGTTCAAGATAGCTCAGTACGACTCAACGTACATGTTCCTAGACTCAATAAAATGAAAAGTACAGACTTAGTACAAGTATAATTGTAACGATCAGCTTGTTGATGACGTCTGTCTTGAGCTTGATGTGTTGTAGAAGATGTTCTTGACTTTGAGCTCAATGTGCCGTATTAGATCATGTCAAATATTATTTTGTTAATTCTCTAAATTAGGTTGACTGTGATCCAGTTTGGGTCAACACATGTTAGATGTGCTTGCCATATTATTAATTTAGTTGTACAAGAATGTCTTCAATTTTTTCATATAAATTTAGAAACTCTTAGATTATGTCTACAAAGTTTGAACACTTCTACAAGTAGACAACAAGCTTTCAAAACTTTATGTGCACAATATGGTATAACTTTTAGAAGATTTGTTAAGGATGCACCGCATAGATAAAATTGTACATATTTAATATTAAAATCTTGCGTTAGAACTAAAGATGTTATTACTCATTATTGTAATATTAGTCCATGTTTTGATTATCAAGTTACTAAAAATGATTGGTTAATTGCTATTTCTATTTTTGAATTTTTTGAATTATTTTACAATGTTACATTATTTTATCGGGCATTTATTATCCAACTTCTTCCCTAGTGTTAACAGAACTTATTAACATGTGTCATTTATTATGTAAATATAGAAATGTTCCTGGTTTCGATTATGTTGCTTCCAAAATGGAAACAAAATTTCAAAAATATTGGGGTGAAATACCTCTTTTATATTGTTTGGCTTGGGTTTTTGATCCGAAGATCAAATTAGATACCGTATTCATTTTGCTAGATGATTTTCATAAAAATATGAATGTAAATGTAAGTAACTTAAAAGTAGAGATTAAAGATGTTTTAGATTCTTTAATTACTTTGTATGAACACCGAGTTGTATCGACCCGCCCGGTACGACCTTTCAAGTTGGTAGTAGTAGCTCTGGTCTTATGTCTAACTTATCACATGCTGCCAGTGTACTGCAAAGGTAGAAACTAAAACAATCTTCCTACCTACTTAGGAACTATCATTATATTTAAATTCTTATAAATAATATGATGAAACTCCAACTTATTTTTCCATTTTAGAATGACAAAAAAAACACGAAAAACGTACCATATACTTTCTTCTATATCACGCGATATACTTATGGTCTCGGTGTCCACGGTAGCATCAGAATCTTGTTTTAGTGCAGGTTCAAGGTTATTGAGCTAGAAGAGGAGCATGATGATGCCAGATATCTTGGAAGCTTGTGTCTGCGTTCAAGATTGTATTCGTACGGAAGAACAAACCCAAAATTCAAGAGATAAAAATACCGACATCAGTGAATTGGACTTTCAGTGTCTTACCTTGGTGGATACTAATGAAGGAGGAGCTAAGCAAAATATTTTTTTCCAATTCATTTAGCAATAAAATATCAGTTTATAACTTTTACATTTTATTATAAATTTAATGGAAGAAAATACTTGAACTGTTGTATATTAAATTATCTTAAGATTAATAAAAAAAAATTACTTTCTAATTTTTTATGGAAAAAATACTTGTAATGTTGTACATTAACTTTTACTTTCTAATTTCTAATTTTATAAAGCATATATGGTAGAATGTAAAATATTTTTTTGGTTTTTTTCAAAAAATCGAGCTCGCCCGGTCCAATACTGAACCGGCTCGGTTCAGCCCGGCTCGACCAAACTAGGTCGTGGGTCCGGGCTGGGTTCGGCTTTTCGTCCTTCGGGCCAACCCGACCCGGCCCTCTGCTCTGACCGGGCTAAGCCTGGCCTGGTCAATCCCGGCCAACCCTGGGCTCAGGTCGGCCCTGTAACACCTTGACTCTTACAGTAGCGACAGTCCTCTCTCTCTATAGAAATGGAAGAAGTCGGCTCCCCTTCCCCAACGGAAGTGAAGAGACTCCTTGATACGAGCTCGGCCGCCTCGCAATAGAGATCGTACAAGGGGCGACGCTCGCCATTGAGCCTCCTCGATGGCCGCTACAAGCTCGGCGTCACTCCACCAACAACTTCGATACCTCCTTCAAGCTCGACGATAGTGGCTTCGAATTCGTCTACCTCACCCGCCTTAACGATGACCTCCCCGCCATCGACAAACGCCTCTACCACCGCCTCTCCAACCTCATTCGCCTCCACGGCTACTGCATGACCCCTGCTCCCTCCTCCTTAGGCAACGTGGTCGGTCTTTGGGGTTGGACCCAAAGATGATAATGTATTTGAGGAAACTAGCTTGGGGTCAAGAGTTTGGGGCTAGATCTATGTTAGATAAGATGGAGGGACACAATGTGTGGAACACAGGAAACATGACATAGTATTTGGATGGGCTACTATAGATGGACACATATGTATCAATGTGGATTCAGAATACAGAATATACTGACACAGAACACAGAGATTTCAAGAATTGTTTTGATAACATTTTATTTTCAAAAATATTTTACCAAACATAAGTTTTTAACTTTTGTTTCATAAAACCATTTTTTAGATGCAAGTAACCAAACTCAAGTCAAAATTTATAAAACTATAAATCAACTTTATAACTTTTTTTTGAAAATTGTTTAACAATGAAAATTTGTGAAATCCTATCCAAACATACCCTCAGTCTTTTCTTTTTCCTCTACAAATCTACTACCTACTTCCTATGATAACTAAATGATATATACTTGAGGTTTTTGTCCCATGTCCAGTATCAGGTTCTCTATACTGATCACTAGTATCCCTCCTCCCTTTGAACTATTGGACCACTCATTGTTCTTTATATTTCATAGTTAATTCTTGAAAATTTCATACAAGTCCCCCAAGGTGCTAAGCAATTAGCTCATAGGAAAATATAGAAACCAGTGATGGATAATTGCATGAGGTCAGTAACAATTTTCTTGCCCTAGCAATCAATTAGAATATTCTTGTAGAGTCCTTTACTAATCAATTTCTCTCCATTAGCTACCATAACTTCAAAAGATTTGCTATCTGATAAAGAAAGTCCCACCCTTTCACTGAAAGCTATACCAATGAAGTTATTTGTAGACCCTAAGTCAACAAGAATCATTACTACTTCGCTCTTAAAACTCCCTAAGTTAAGTCGAATGGTGTTGGCTTCCCGAGAGGGCCTGTAGATATATCTTAAATAAACTTTGGTTATTGCTCAGCGAGGAATCCACAATTTTTGATACTAAGGATTGAATATCAGCATCCCCATTGTCTTTATTAGCCACAAGCATGTACAGCCTCTTTTCCTTGCCCCTATACCCCCTTGACCATTTTCATCACATAAGAAGCATAATCCCAAGTTGGTGATATAGTAGCATTAGGCTATCCCAAATTAGATTGTGGCCTATTTTCTATCCTTTCGCTTGAAATCTTCCTGACTGATTCATGATTTATAGAGGGAACACTACTTGCCAGACTCTGGTTTCTTTGGGAATAGCGATTTGGTTTATAGTTCTTCCTCACATCTAGTAACTTGGCTTCATAAAGTTTAGCTACTTGCATTGCAACTAGTAAACTGATAGGACTAGCCACGTGGACTACATATCTTACTTCTTCTTTCAGTATTCATATGTATTGACTCACCAAACATTTTTCAAGAAATCCATGCACTTTATTGTTGGCCCATTGGGTAATGATCATACCTGATTTTGATAATCAACGTCAACTTTGGTCGATACGCAAAATACATATACTGCTACAGATTTACAGGTTTTAAGTCAAAAGTACATCTGTATCCTAAATCTGCATTCTACTGCTATGAAGTACAAACATCGCGTCGTCATCAAAAAACCAAAGCACTGGAATCAAGATCAAGTCTTTTTCATATTTTTCTGCAATTTTATTTTTATTGAGTCTAGAAAGAATATGTATGATGATCAGAATCAGTACTGGCTTAGGCTTTCTCAGTCCACAAAAATTATAGCCTACCTATCACAAATATGTATCCAAAAAGTTCACATACTAAAAAGTCTAAAACCCAAACCAAAATTGGCCCAAACTGTTCTGTACTGACCAAGACAAAACTCGGCCCAAGTTCAGCCCGAGTTCGGTCCAGATTAGATTCACTTTGAATTTTGAATACCTTGATATTTGCATCCAACATTCAAATATAAGATTTCTGTATCCTAACTCTGTCTGAACGCTGCCCAAATTCGGCCTACGAAAATACTATAAATAGAGAAGAACTTTCACATTTCCAAATCAATCATTCATGCAATCTTCTCTTATCTATTCATTCTTAAGTATTTTCTACGAGCTATACTTTCAAATTAAGCCTATATTACTCTTAGCCAAGCCAGTACAATTTCTGTTTAATTTAAAGTTTGGTGTTGAAGAGTTGTATAGGAGGCTGCATTCAAAAAATATTCTAGTTTTTAAATCGCCCTCTAGAGTCTGTTGTACGCTCGCCGCCAAGCATGGTGTTGTAAGAGACTGCAAGCTCTCAATTAGCTTGTGCCATAGTGGATTAACATCGAGCAAGAGTACTCGAGACTGGACTAGTCCTCTCAGAGGAAAACCAGTATATATCGCTGTACCACTGAGTTTGATCTTCTTGACTCTTACTTTACTGTAATTTTTTTTAATGTCATTTACCTGTCATAGTATAAGTCCTAGATAAATTTACTTAGTGATATTTTTTGCTGCACATGCACACACTCTATTCACCTCCCTCTAGAGGTGCTCAACGGTCCTACAATTGGTATCAGAGCATATTATACATATACATAACCATCTAGAGAGTATATATATCTATGGTAGCCATTAAATCTATATTCAATGGTGAAGGACAATCCACAAATAGACCTCCACTATTTGATAGAATGAATTATACCTATTGGAAAACACGGAAGAGTTTCGTTCTAAAGTTACTGGATATCGATCTTTGGGCGATAGTTATAGACGGTTACAAGAAACTGCCTAAACAATGATTGATGGTGTTGTAGTAAACAAGCCCCATAACAAATATACTGAGCATAAAAAGGCACAGGCTAGTCTAGATGCACGAGCCATCAATACACTATTACATACAATTGAGAAAATCGAGTTTAATGGCGTATCAACTTGTATGACATCTAATAAAATTTAGAGACTTTTTGAAGTAATCATAAAAGGACTTCCCAAGTAAAGGAATCTAAAATCAGTAGATTGACACAGGATTACGAATCATCCAAGATGAAATCATGTGAGTCAATTATACATATGTTCACTCATTTCCTTGATATTACTAATTCTCTACAATCCCTTGGTAAGGATTACAGCAATCATAAGAAGATCAAGAAGGTACTACGGGCTCTAACAAAGAACTGGAACCCGAAGGCCACCACGATCATAGAAGGAAATGACCTCGCCACAATGACATTGGAGACACTTATGGGCAAGCTCATGACCCATGAGCTGGACTTGCAAGAATTTGAAGAAGCAACTCCCAAAAAATTCAATTGCCTTCAAAGCTCAAGCCAAAAGAGTCTCATACAATGATTCTGACGAAAAAGATTCCGATGGTGATGAACAGGCCCTGCTGGTCAAAAACTTTAGAAAATTCTTACAGTTTGAGAGATCAAACTGAAAGAAGAAGGACATGCACGAAAGTAACGAAGAAGAAACTATCTGCTTCGGATGTAAGAAGTCAGGGCATATGAAGAAAGATTGTCCACTATAAAAAAAAAGCAGTCCATATGACCAATCGAGATCAAGCAGAAAAGCTATAACTGGTCGAAAGTATGCAAATACCAGCATCTGGCATGAAAGTGAGGCTAATAAGTTAGTAGAGGAGGATAGACCCAGCAGTAGTGCAAATATATGTTTAATGACATACGAAAAGGTATCTGAGAACCCTCTTTATGATGATTTTACTTTCGATGAGTTAGAAAATGGCTTTAGCAAACTACTTGAAGAGCACAGAAATGTGTTAGACAAGTATAAGCAATCTCATAAAGAGATTAAGGCATACACAACCAAAGTAGCTAGATTGTCTAATCTTATTGAAGACATTAAAGAGACATTAACTATCGGTAACACAAAAGAGATAGCCAAAATTAAATTGGACTATCATGAGGCTATCCTCACTATAGAGAAAAAAAAGAGACTATGTCAAGGTGGAAGAACTTGATGACATAAAGAAGAAAAGACACCTAGTCACTGAGCAAAGACTCACGGATATGACTGCTAAATTCGAGAAGTCTTGTGCAATCTCTAAAAAGTTAGAGATCAAGTTAGGCAAACAGGTCATCACTGTTATATGACCTAAGGTTAGTACTAATATCAAGAATACACCATAAAGGACTTAACCAAAAAAGAAACATAAGCAAAATATTTCTCACAATCATGCTTTCACATTCAGGTTTCCAAGAAAGATACGAGAAATTTGTCAACACAGAAACCAATAACACAATTTTAAAAATCACATGCACGTATTGTGGTACACACGAACACATGTTACTGTACTGTAGAGCTAGAAAGCTAGTTGACACAAATATACTTGCTCAGATTTCTAAGACATCATAATGGACCCTTGAAGAAATGGGTACCATAGGTCACATCTACTCGTTTTGTAGGTGGACCTTCAACTCTCTCATACTAAAAGCAAGTGGATACTCAATAGCAGATGTTCGCGGCACATGACACGTGATGTATCCTTATTTGCTATGCTATCGATAAAGAGATAAGGGTATATTTCCTTTAGCAATAATCTTCGAGGTGATATTATAGAAATAGGTACTGTTAATTGTTTGCAAAAACAAAAAGTTATTCTATTACAAACTTTTGAAAAGAGTACAAGAGTATAATTTGAATTCTGGAGAAGTACAACTATAGAAATCTGATCAAAAGACGATCACTTTATCCCTTGGACTATGTGAACTTGAAGACTAGAGCCTCTGAAGAATGTTGTAGCAATTTTGCAAGAGTTCTTGATCTCTGTGTTGCTTTAACAATGATTGGAAACACTATTTATAGAGTTCTGGAAATAACTATTTTAACAGTTATTTTGATGTACGCGAGACTGGATTACGCCACATTGGGTTGCGCCAACCTTATGTTGCACCAACTTTCATTCAGTTAATCAATCGTGTACTAACTGTATTTAGATGCGTGGCATCATGTGATTGAGATGCGTGTGATCGTGTACAGAATAGTAGACACGTCTTGAGAGATTAGTGGCATGTACGCCACGTCATCCTATTTTAGAATGTAAGTTGTCTCAACTTTATCAGGTTGCACGAGCTTCGGTCAACAAGTCAAACTGCGCCTGATTGGGTTGCGCCTAGGTGCAACTAAATGCATAGGCACATGGCAGCTTTTGAAAAGATGTCTGTTCAGATTACGCCTAGGCAGAACTCATAAGATGTGCAGGACAGCTGTCAATCTAATCTCCTCGAGCGGCACAATTCGAGGAATTCGAAAAGATTTTCTCTGTTTACTGTGATGTCAGTTGTCAATGCTGTCAGATAATGATGGCCATTAAATATCAGACGCCACGTAGACTTTGGCGCAATATGACTGGGCGCAGTCTAGTATCTGGTGCAACCTGATCAGCGGCACAATTTAATCTATGAGCTTCATATCAGTGGCGCAGCTTGATTTTTGGGGCACAACTTAATTGTTGAGTAGTAAATGCATGGCACAACTTGATTTTTAGGCCCTACAAGACCCCCTTCAAAGTTTTTGAAACTTTAAGAATTTTTTCAAAGTTTTGAAATACTTTGAATAATAAAACTTTTGACTTAGATTGCGCCAGTCAATGTCCAACCATCATAATTAAATTTCTTTCTCAAAAATACTCGATCTCCTCTTCGTCTTCTCGAGTTTCATTAATGATTTTCAGTTTCCTATGAGGAATATGAAGGGTCAGTTTAGTTTTATATATATAGGGGCTGGTCCTTGTACTTATTCTTTACTTCTGTACTTCGATGGCACCTAAGAAGAAAGAGATGGAGACAAATGCTGACATTGAAATCAAGTCCTCTGAAGCAGAACCTGATGTCATGCCTATAACTTTTTTGTTGGAGACTGACCCATCATTGAGGGTAGTGAACTTCTTAGACTGTTTTGGTTTAAATCCAACAGTCTTTAATCACTCGAGTGGTAGGCCATCACTTTCCTCTGAAGAGCTCAGCGATTCGGAGGGATTCCTTAATCTGATGCGTCGCTCGAGGATCTACAACATACAAGATTTGGATGCTGCCCTTCGTCAGACCAATGAAGATGAGAAAAAGAAATTGTGAAAGCGTGTCAGCTTTTATTTTCTTTTTATGTATCTTCTCCTACTTGTCTGTAGGGGTCTACCCCTCTTTATGAAATAAAATTTATAAATTTTGACATCATTATTGTGTGGCTGTGATTCCAAGTGGCGCATGTAGATATGCACTTTTGACGAATTCAATGTTTATTGTTTCTTTGAGAGACACATGGCAGCCATCATGTGGTTAAAAGCGCCTCTTGTTTAGTTCTTTCCCGAAATAAACTCCTAGAACAACGTATTGTTCACATCTTCAACGCTTTTAAAAGGATAGCAAAAACAAAAGGAAAGAGACATTCATGCTCTCTCATTTTTATTTTAGAAGATGACTTCTCACAAGATCCCACTGTTCAGCAAAAATTCAACATCCACAATTTCACTTGCGCCACTTCAACCTGATGCTATTCTTTTGCATGTCGCGCCTTCAGAAGTTGGTAAGTTCCAGTAAAGAACCAATGGTTTTCACATATGAGCATTTTTACTTTGCGCCATTCTTGAAGATAGGTATTAATTTGAAGAAATGATGCGTAGGTTGTAGATGCGCACTTGAAATTCTGAGAAGAAGCACACACTGCAATCAGTGTCTGACTTTGATCAGAAGTGCACACTATTAATATGTGCCTGTTTGATCAACACACACAGTTGATATGCGCCTGTGCTTCTGAGAATAGGTGCACATTGCTGATATACGCCTGTTGATTGGCACACAATTTTGATATGCGCCTGTTAATCAGCACACACTGTTAATATGTGCCTATTGATCGGCGTACATTACTGATACGTGCCTGTTGATTGGCGCACACTGTTGATACGTGCCTGTTGATCGGCGCACAGTTTTGATAGATTTGACTAACTTTTCTTTCTTTGTTAATATTTGCAGAAGTTTGGTTGGCAAGCTTCTTCAAAACTGGTATCGGCGACCTAGATGCTATGAAGAGCATTTTTCTGACACCCACATCAGACAGCTCAGGACTCTCTGTGTTCCAAAAGGGTCTTCCTCAGATGGTAGGAAGAGCCTTTATACATAAGAGTTGGATGGTGGAGAGACAGAATTAGGAATCGTATCATAAGGGTGATCTCATTCCTAGTTCCCATGATGGGTCGTCTTTTCTCCACCAGTTGTATTGACAACAGCTTTTCTTTGGACTGCTATACTCTGTGGTTCTCCTCTCAACTTTCTGAGAGAGAAGACCAGAGTTGATTCCGTTGTCTTACTCGTTGCTTCAGGAAAAGATGACAAAGAACTGGCACCAACAAGAAGATCCAAAGATGTAATAGACCTTCATTTGTAGTAGATTTTCATCAAGATGTATCTATGTTTTTTAAAAAAGGAATAAAAATTGACTTTCTCTTCTTCTTTCTTTTATAATTTGATTTTGATGTGCCGATATGGAAAAATAGAATCCAGGAGAAATATGGATGTGACAAGTTGCTGATGTAAATAATCAGAATTCAGAAATATGGAGAACGTGAACTCTCGTTATGAAAAGTGAACAGTCACTTTGATTTTCGAGGAAGAGACAATGAATGAACAGTTATGAATGAACGAACAATTATAAATGAACAAACAGTTGTGAATGAACGAACATTTATAAATGAACGAACAGTTGTGCTTCTTTCAAAAGTCGTATCAGTTCTCGAGGTTGACTTTCTAGTTGTTCTGTCTACAAATAGAACAAAACTTTTGTAGATGTTGTCCATTTCTTTTCTTTCTGTACAAAATATCTTCCAAAGATTTGCTCACTCCGAAGATTGAAGGAAAGACCGAGACGCCCCTTGCTGAGCCTCCAGTGCCTCCTCAGAAAGAAAGGGGTGAAGGCTCAACTGCTCCTGCACCAGGATAGGACTTGATTGCCAAGCTAGTAGAGCCTGAAAAGACTGCCGAAGAAGAGGCTTTGAGGATGGCTACTTGTAAGTTTTTTATGAGTTCAGACAATGAGATGTTTGAACTATTGGCAAACTATGTATTTAATTATGAAGGATCGGGGCCTCCTTCCCGTCCTTAATATTATGTAACTCTATTATGCTTTTGAATAAAATGAACTTTTATTTACATCATGTCTCTGAAATAAAGTATATTTTGCTTTTATACATAATATTTCTTGAGAAATTTTCCATTGATAGACATCATAGCAACTCTGCCATCCATATCTGTTAATTGATAGGCTCCATTTGAGAAAACCTTATTTACCACATATGGACCTTCCCATTTCGCCTCGAACTTGCCTTTGCATATCTGTTAATTGATAGGCTCCATTTGAGAAAACCTTATTTACCACATATGAGTCATAGTCATAGGACGTCTGACTGTAAGAACTAGCTCGCCTTCCTGAAATGTTCGTACTCTGACTTTGCGATTGAAAGCTTTTGAAATTTGGGCTTGATAATGTTCAATGTGTTGTTGAGCCAGCAACCTTTTCTCGTCGAGCGCTTCTAATTCTTGAAGTCGAAGACCATTATTATTCTCTGTAGTAAGTTCATTAGCGATAGCTATTCTCAATGAAGGAATTTGAATTTTCAGTGGTAAGACAGCTTCACATCCATATACTAGCGAAAAAGGTATGTAACCTGTGGGATTACGGACTGTAGTACGATATGCCACATACATTCTCCAAGTTTATCACTCCAATTACGTTTGTTAATAGAGATAAACTTTTTAAGGAGTTTGATAATGGTCTTGTTGAATGCTTCAGCTAACCCATTAGCCGCAGGATTATAGGCCGTAGAGGCAACATTATTGATTCTGTTGTCATCACAGAACCTATTAAACTTCTGGTTGACGAATTGTGGCCCATTATCATGGACGATTCGGCGAGGAACACCAAATTTGTATATCACATGATGTTTGATGAAGTTGATGACACTACTAGTCTTTACTTCAGCTAAAGGTATAGCTTCTGCCCACTTGGAGAAATAATCGGTTATAGCCAAGATGAACCGATGTCCTTTAGACGAAGGATGATTGATAGGACAATTATATCCATGCCCCAAGCTTCGAAGGGCCATGAGGCAGTAGTCGGATGAAAAAATTCTGATGGTTGATAAATGAAATCTTCATGAATTTGACATGCACGGCATTTTCTTGCATAATCAATAGCATCTGATACCATAGAGGGCCAGTAGTAACCCATATGTCAAATACGATCCTATAGTTTAGGACCAGGTTGATGTGCTCCACAAACGCCATCATGAGCTTCGCGTAATGTCTGTTTTTCTTCATCACCAGCGAGATATCTCAAAAGTAACCAGTCAAAAGTTCTTCGATAGAGAGTTTTAGTAGTATGATTATAATAGAATCGAAGTGATCGGCGACGAATACTTGTAGCTTCCTTAGGATCTTCTGGCAATATGTCATGTACTGCAAAATCAATGAAAGGTGCTCTCCAGTCCTCCCTAATGACATTGACTTCAGTTAGATTGCTGAATTCAATGTTGTGGTTGTTTTCAACACAAAATAGTTCTCTATTAGATATAACAACCATTTGTTGTCTTTTGACTAGCGCTGCCAATACCACAGCTAGGTTAGCTAAGGCATCAGCTTTTGTATTACATGCATGACGTACATGTTCAATGAAGAACCCTTTGAACGAAGAAGCTATCCTGGTTGCTGCTTCGTGGTATGGTACCAAATCTTGATGTCGAACTACATATATGCCTCTAACCTGATTAACAATCAGCTTAGAATCACCTTATACTTTGAGATATTCAATATCCAATTGTTTGGCTAATTGGAGTCCAATGAACAAGGCATTGTATTCTGTTAAATTATTAGAGCATGATTCGTCCAAAGAATAAGTCCTTTGAATAGCCAATCCATCTGGTGAAACGAGTACAATTCCTACTCCAGCAACAAGAGTACCTCCAGGTCCAATTCTAGAAGCTCCATCAAAGAAAAACCGCCAAGTAGGAAATTCTTCTGAGATCGTATTTGATTCCAATATTTCATCTGGAATCTCGTCATATAGTTTAGATGTTTCAGGGACAGGATGAGCTGCTAAGAAGTCAGCAAGTGCTTCACCTTTCACAGACTTTTGAGGAACATAAACCATATCATATTGTGCTAATAATATGGCCCATGTAGCAAGCCTAGAATTGAGTTTACTTGTCTTCTTTATTAAGACTCGAAGAGGATTGACTCGGGATATGACATGAATAGTTTGGCCTATGATGTAATGTCTTATCTTCTGAACAACAAACATTAAGGCTAAACATTCCTTCTCCACCGGACTATAACGATGTTCAGCTCCAATCATTGTTCGATTAAGGTAGTAGATGGCTTGTTCATAACCTTCCTTATTCTTCTGAGCTAGCAAAGCTCCCAATGAATGATCCATTGTCTGGACATACATTAAGAAAGGTATTCCTAAGATTGGTGGTACAAGAACCGGTGATCTCATTAAATACCGCTTTATGTCATCAAATGCTCGTTGAGACTCTTCTGTCCAAACGAAAGATACACCTTTCTTTATTAATTGAGTAAATTGTCTGCAACATCCAGATAAATTTAAAATGAACCGCCTGATGTACGCAAGTCGACCTTGGAATCCTCGTAGCTCTTTTAGGTTGCGTGGAGGACGCATCTCTTGAATGGCTTTGATCTTCTCGGGATCAACGTGTATACCCTTAGAAGTAATGATGAAGCCGAGAAATTTGCCACTAGAGACACCTAAGAAAGACTTGGTGGGGTTCATTTTGAGTTGATGCTGGCGCATTAGATTGAAAATAGTTCTTAAATATTGAATGTGATCTTCCTTTTGACAGCAATATCGTCAACATAGCATTCGACAGTCTTTCGCAAATGATCTCGAAAGATAGTACTCATAGCTCGCTGGTAAATTGCACCTACATTCTTAAGAACAAATGGCTTGACTGTATAACAGTACACTCCACGAGGGGTACGAAATGAAGTATGTTTTTCATCTTCAGGGTTCATCCGAATTTGATTATATCCAGAAAATCCATCCATGCAAGAAATTCGTTCGAATCCACATGTGTTGTCGATCATGACATCGGTAATTGGGAGAGGGAATTCGTCTTTAGGGCAAGCATCATTGAGATCCCGAAAGTCAATGCAAACTTGAACCTTTTCGGTCTTCTTCAAAACTGGTACAACGTTGGCTACCCAGTCAGGATGCTGTTCTTCTCTAATAAAACTGTAAGCTATAAGCTTTTTGACTTCATCATCAATTGTATCCATTATTTCGGGCTTGAATCGTCATTGTTGTTGTTTGACCGGCTTGGCATTTGGCAAGATATTAAGTTTGTGAGTTGCGACTTGAGGATGTAATCCTAGCATATCTTCATAACTCCAAACGAAGACATCAATATATTCACGAACAAGGTGAATTAATTCTTGTTTATTATCCTCTGAGAGATTTTTGCTAATGAAGATTGGCCGTGATACGCCCTTCTCTCCAATATCAACTTGGACTAGTTGATCCTCAGTAGGTGGTTCTCATTGTTCAAAATGAAGTTTCCACTGATTGTCCATCCTTTGTGCCCAAGGGTCTACTTCAGGAGTTTCTTCAATGTCATCTTCATCATCTTTCGAGAATTCGGCAGATACCATGTTAGAAGATACTTTTATCCGATGAACATGACCAATGCTGGCATCAGAATCCCATGAGATGGAATCAGAAAAGTTAGATTGTTCTTCTTCATCAGATTCGAAAGGTTCTGGAGTTGGAAGTGGTGAAGCATAACCTAATCCCCGTTTCGTTTTACTGTGGTATTGTTGTGATTTTTCTTTTGGAACAGAAATACGAATAGGAGTTCGTCTTCCTTTACCGTTGCTGAGGCCTATTCTGAAATCATAGCCCATTTTACGGATGATTGCCTTGGATTGTGGACTATAGCGACGTAACTGTAGCCTTCCTGTATCATCTCTATTATCATTATAGAGCATGATTTTTTGTTCCTCTCTTTTATTGAAGAATATAGGCCTTTCATCTTTCTTTCGAGATGGTACTAAGAAGTATGACTCTTGTATTAAATCCAATAATACCACATTTCGTAGAGATGATATGACTTCTATTGTAAGTGGTTTAAAACTATCTAGCATATCCAAATAGCATAGAGTATAGTAAAAGACATCAATATACTGCAAAGGATATGCTTTATTAATTTTTACACCATCATTTACAACAGGAACTTAAGCCTTAGCAGGCTTAGTCAGATTGATGATAAGAGGGAGAGAAGAAGAACGAGAATGAGGAGGGGGCTTCTTACGACGAAGGTCGATTACAAGCGGCTCAGAAGAGGTGAGCTCCCTTCGTTCCTGACTATCACCAGGAAGCTGTTTCTCATGGGAAGGAAGATAGATAGTCAGTGGTTTGGACGACTGGGGACAAGAAGTACGCCCTTTGATAGGAATCACCAGAGTATCATTTTGTATACACTTCTATTCTTCATCTGTGTCCATTGCCAGTACCACCTTCATGAATTCTTCCTTATACATGCGAGAATCGTTGCAGTATGCTTCAACTCCTTTGAAAGGGTTCAGATCTGTAACTTTTTTTTGGACTTCTCCATTACCATCCACATATTTGAAACATTGGTAGAGAGTAGAAGGTATAATATTGTGTTCATGGAGGAATGATCTTCCTAACAAAGCATTGTATGACCCATGATTATCAATTACATAGAAAGTTACCTTTGTACGAAGATTGCCAATTTGAAGTTTCAGGCGTATCTTTCCCAAAGGTTCACTTCTTCCTTGATTGAACCCCAAGATGGTAGTGAAGGTTGTAGACAAGTTATGCACTGGGATCTTCAAAGTATCTAGCAAAGACTTCGACATGATACTAAGAGCAGACCCTGGATCAATCAGAATACGATCGACTTTCATGGTGTCCACATACCCCATAAAATAGAGAGGACGATCATAATGATTGTCTTCTAACAACATGTCATCTTGTGTAAAAGTAATATTGGACATTATTTCAAATACACTATGACAATGTGCACAGCTGACTGGCTCATTTTCAGGCTTTTTAAGAAGAGTAAGACAAGCATCAGTCTGCATCAAAGCTTCACTTAACGTCTCTCGAGTTTCTTTTGAGAGACGTAAGAGTTCAAAAATTGATAATCTTGCTGGAGTATTAGCTAATTGAGCCAATATATCAAAATTATATGGCTTTTCGAGTCCAAAAGATGAGGACTTCTTTAGTGCTTTGTCAAAACGAACAGGTTATTTTCCCTTGTCTGCTGATGTCGGTTTAGGAGGAGTTGGTTCAACTACCGGCAGAGATGTGGATGGTATATTCTCAGCAGAAGAAGATGATGTAGGAGGAACATCAGGAGATGGGGCAAAATTCTTTTGAGTTTCAGGGTATTCCCGAAGGTAGGGTTTCCCAGATCTAGTGCCAATTAGAATTTCTTCTTCTGCTACTGGTTCAAAAGGTACCATATTGCAGTTCTTGGATATAGTTTTGGAGTGCTTCTTTTGCTTAGAAGAGGAAGGCGTTTCAAAATCTGCTACCAGATCTGGGTGAATCCATATAATCTCTCCTCTGTTAGTTGATAGTGGAACAAGACCTTCATTTTGAGGAGGTGGGAGATTCACGATTTCAAGAGTAGTCCTTGGAATGGGGACAACACCATCTTGTACAAGTTGTGGTGGAAAGACACCAAACTGTACAGAGACAACATTAGCTGTCACAGTCTTTTCATCTTGCTGAAGAGTAATTGCTCCAGAATTGACCATCTCCTAGATTTTGCCTTTAAGCACGTAGCATGCTCTGGTTGGATGCCCTATAAATCTGTGATAAACACAGTATTTAGGGTGATCAGTTTTACCTACTTCTTCTGGTCGTTTTGCCTTCGACAATTAAAGCTTATTACTTTTAATTAAGCAATCGAAGATGCTCAAAGTATCGTCTTCATCGAAAGAATACTCTTCTTTTGGACGAGGTATTTTCTGTGGTGGTGCTGATGGAGTAGGTGTTGACTGAGAAACATTAACAGCCAATGACTCCTTGCCCTTGAGATTAATGGCCAATGTTTCTTTACCCTTGCGGTTATTCTGGCAATTATTATCCCCAGGTGTAGAATGTTCATCTTGGTTAGGATGAGTCATTTGAACTCCTATCTGTTTGAACTTTTTGGCACTGACTTCTGCCGCCTTGGCATTCACAATGAAAGAAGGCCAATTCTGGAATTGTGCAGATCCCGTCCACATACTGATAATAGGCAACAAGTTTGATTTGCAGGTGTCTATTGTTACAGCAGATGGAGTTCCTAAAGGCATTTTTAGTGCCTCTCAGCAGAATCTTTCAATAAAACTCTCTGTGGATTCATTGTGTCTTTGTTTGATCTTAATGAGGGCAGACATTGTCATGTCGTTGACTCCCTCGTAGAACCATTCTAAGAACATCTCCTTAAAACCAGTAAAAGAAGTTATGCAGCCATCTGGCAAACTACGATTCCAATCGTATGCTGTGCCGGCTAAACAATCGACGAACACTCTGGTAAGGAGAGCATCATTCGGCTGTAATTGATCAGTCATCACTTCAAAGTGATTGATGTACTGACTTGAAGAGGTGCTGCCATCAAACAGCATAATGGTTGGAAGCTTGTATTTAGGAGAAAATGGAACCTCCTTCTATTTTGTAGGGTACAGTTGCTTTATGCCAAATCTTTGTAGGCCATCCTTCTGTTTGAAGGCCTCAAACTGAGTGCGTAAGAGTTTCACAGCCTCATTAGCATCTCTTGATGTTTAGGAGTTGGTGGGCTTGTTAGAATTATTGGGAGGAGGAACAGCGTGGTAACTACCACCCCCAGTACCAGACTGACTGGGATCAGCTTGAATTGGTACAGAAGCAACCTGAGGAGGTGGTACCCCCAGACTGACATTGACAGGTACAGAAGAAGCTATAAGGTCTGGATTTGTAGCAGGGTTTATAACCAGTGGCACTGTATGTTGGGCCACGATTATAGTGTGCATACTTGCGACCATTTTAGCCATGGTCTTCAGCTTGTCTTCTAGTGCAATAATTCGTTGTTCTTGACTAGCCGGACTAGAAGTGTCTTGATCTTCTGTAATTGCATATGCCGTCACTTCTCTAGCTGCTATTGACGAGATAGTTTGTTCAAAACTTTCACTATCTGCATCAAACTCAGATAAAAAGTCTTCTCCTAGATGAGTGATGGGGAGATCTTCTTAATTAAAGATACCTTGGTTCAAATTTTGATTTCTTGATTTGGTGTATTGAAAGACCCCTTCACTGGATGCATGAATTAGATCTAAGTACTGCTGACTGGGATTACGGGACGCATTATGTCTTGGACGTTTTCCACCCCCAGTGCCTTGGGAAGTTATGTTGACAGAAGCATATAATGGCTCGTCTTCATCTTCTGTTACAGGTTCAGGAGTTGAAACATAGTTCAAACGATCGAAGACAGATCGTCTAGCTGATTGGCAACAACACTTGATGACCACTTCATGAAGGCAGTGGCGATCTGAAGAGTGATTTAGAGGTGAAGGAAATATCCCTGTAATCTTCCGTCTTTGTGTAAGACGTTCTCGGAGATCAGTTACCACTACAGGACGAGAAGAAGTCAGAGGAACATATTCCTTAATGATGTCAGGAACATGCCTCATGTTCTTCAGATGTTTAGTTCCCTGAGTGTACAAAGAGGTACTTAACTCATTAGCATAAGTGAATGGGTCCTTCTTTTCAAACTTTGGTTTTTGGTACAGAGTGGCCTTTGGCATAGAATTTTTGCGTTTCACCGAAGTTGATATTGATGGATGCCTATTGAAATAAACACGTAAATCAGAGAATTCTGCTCCGGGTGTCTCTGTTTGAGATACCATCAACTTTTCTTTCTTAGGTCTTGAAATTTGCAAGGTTGGAAGATCTTGACTAGTCCCCATAGGGGTTGGCAAGACACCTATTTGATCAGTATTCCTTCCCATAGCAGATATTTGAAGACCTCTGTTTAAAGGAGTGGAATCTGACATATCTTCCTCTGAGTCATAAACTAGGGAAGTTTTAGAAAAGACCAAAGGGTACTTTCCTTTATTTTGTAGAGGGTTAGCTAAGAAGCGTTTCCCTCTATTTTATTGTAGGACCACTTTAGGCACAGGTTGCGCCAGTTGAGGAAATATTAAAGAACCTTTCCCTTTGTTCTATCTAGTTTTGGCACTAGAACATTGTTTCTCCAAGTTCAGAACTGGAGTATTGGAAGAGGGAATAGCCAAAAGACTAGTTCCCTTGGGTTGCACCAGAGCAGCAGACTGCGCCTGAACAACTGATTGCTTGGGTTGCGCCACAGTGCTATGGGCTACTGGTTGCACCCTAATAATATATGCTACTGGTTGCGCCTTGGCAGCAACATGGGTAGACTGCCCCTTAGCAATAGATTGTACCTTGGCAGCAAAGAGAGCAGTGGACTGCACACGAGCAGCAGGAGGAGTAATTTGCGCACGGGCAGCAGTGAGAGTGGACTGTGCACAGGTAGTAGAAATAGACAGCGCAGGAGCCACATAGGTAGATTGCACCTTAGCAACAGAAGCAGATTGCGCCAGGGCAACAACAACCATAGAGGACTTAGGAGTCCACACAGTTTTGTTCTTGGTGATAGACACCATGCGCTTGTTGCTCTTCTTGTTGATTATATCTTCATAGGCTGTCTGGTTGACTTGAACAACCAGAGTCTTCTGCGTCTTGCCGATCGATGCAGCGTCACATTGAGTTGTCACCTTCTCATTGGAGAAAAAAGTCGTCCCAACAGAGTCGCCATTTTGTTTGCAAAAACAAAAAGTTGTTCTATTACAAACTTTTAAAAAGAGTACAAGAGTACAATTTGAATTCTGGGGAAGTACAACTATAGGAATCTGATCAGAAGACGATCACTTTATCCCTTGGACTATGTGAACGTGAAGACTAGAGCCTCTGAAAAATGTAGTAGCAATTTTGCAAGAGTTCTTGATCTCTGTGTTGCTTTAACAATAATTGGAAACTCTATTTATAGAGTTATGGAAATAACTATTTTAACAGTTATTCTGATGTGCGCAAGACTGGATTGTGCCACATTGGGTTGTACTAACGTTATGTTGTGCCAATTTTTATTCAGTTAATCAATCGTGTACTAACTATATTTAGACGCGTGGCATCATGTGATTGAGATGCACGTGGTCGTATATAGAATAGTAGACACGTCTTGAGAGATTAGTGGCATGTGCGCCACGTCATCCTGTTTTAGAATGTAAGTTGTCTTAACTTCATCAGGTTGCGCGAGCTTCGGTCAAGAAGTCAAATTGTGCCTGATTGGGTTGCGCCTAGGCACAACTGAATGCATAGGCACGTGGCAGCTTTTGAAAAGAAGTCTGTTCAGATTGCGCCTAGGCGCAACTCATAAGATGTACAGGACAGCCGTCAATCTAATCTCCTCGAGCGGCACAATTCGAGGGATTCGAAGAGATTTTCTTCGTTTACTGTGCTGTCAGTTGTCAGTGCTGTCAGGTAATGATGGCCATTAAATATCAGACGCCACGTAGACTTTGGCACAATATGACTGGGCGCAGTCTAGTATAAGGCGCAACCTGATCAGCAGCGCAATTTAATCTCTGAGCTTCATATCAGTGGTGCAGCTTAATTTTTGGGGCGCAACTTAATTGTTGAGTAGTAAATGCATGGCACAAATTAATTTTTAGGCCCTACATTAGTATGTCTTCCTATCCAGAAATAAGAGACATTTGTCTAATCATATAATTGAAACATAACCTATTGAGCATAAGTCATTTGACAGATAACGGTTATGGCATCAATTTTGTGAAATACAAATGTTCTATATAAAAGATATCTACTGGAATCCCATATATGAAGGGGACATGGAAGACAACATTTATGTTTTCTTTCTAGAACGTACTAATAGTGCAGGTAAGTGCCTAGTAGCCAATCATGATGAAAGCTAGTTATGGCACATGAGACTAGGACATGCAAACATGGACACTATCTCATGGCTATGCACTAAAAATCTGGTAAAATGACTCCTATAAATTTTCTTCAAAAGAGAGATGATATGTTCGGACTATAAAAACAACAAGGTAACTAGGTCATCCTTTAAATCCATCAATACTGTAAGCACTTCTAAACCTTTACAGTTAATTCATATGGATTTACGTGGTTCTAGTAAAGTCGCTAGTCTTGGCGGTAAACTCTACGCTTTTGTTTTAGTTGATGATTTCTCTCGTTATACTTGGGTGTACTTTTTATCAAACAAAAGTGATGCTATTTTTGAATTTTAAGTATTTTGAAAAAAGGTACAAAATAAAAAAGGTTTCATGATTACTGGAATCCGAAGTGATCATGGTGGCAAATTCAAAAATACTAATTATAAAAAGTTTTATGATGATAATGGATATTACCATGAGTTTTCTCGTCCTAAAACTCCTCAATAAAATGGTATTATGGAGCGGAAGAGTCATACTCTAAGCGATATGGCTAGAGTCATGCTGAATCAGCAAAAAAATCTTCCTAAATATTTTTTGGCAGAAGCTATGAGTACAGCCTGTCATATTTTGAATAGGGTGTTAATTCGACCTATAACAAAGAAATCCCCTTATGAATTGTGGTTTGTAAGGATTCCAAATATTTCTTATTTCAAAATTTTTGCTTATCGCTATTTTATTCTGAATACTAAGGACAACTTGGATAAGTTCGACTCGAAGGTAGACGAAGGGATATTCTTCGGGTAAGCTGCCAAGAGTAAGGGATATATAATTTTTAATAAAAGATCTATGATTGTTGAAGAATCTATTAATGTTACTTTTGATGAGCTCAATAGTCAGAGATATAGCGACGTAATGACGAAGATGTACAAAAAAATCCAAGGCACCTGAAGATACTGCTACCAACGAAAGTTATCTAAAGAGTCTGTCGAAAAAGATAAAATTCATGTCAGACTATCCAGAGACACTTATAATATGTGATGTAACTAAAGGAGTAGGTACGTATTCTTCTACTAGAGATATAGCAGCAAATATAGCTTTCATTTCTCAAGTAGAACCTAAGTCAGTAGCAGATGCCTTTTCTGATGAGTTTTGGATTGATGCCATGCAAGAAGAACTTAATCAATTTGAGAGAAACCAAGTTTGAAAACTTGTTCCTAAACCTATTGGTCAATCGATAATTGGTACCAAATAGATGTTCCGAAATAAACTGAGTGAGGATGGACATGTTCTACGCAACATAGAACGTCTAGTTGCACAAGGTTATAATCAAGAAGAATGAATTGATTATGACGAGACATATGCTCATATTGCTAGACTAGAGTCCATTCACATGTTTTGTGCATTTGCATATTTTTATAATTTTAAAGTGTTTCAAATGGATGTGAAAAGTACATTTTTGAATGAATTTTTAAAGGAAGGTGTTTTTGTGAAGCAACCCCCTGGATTTG
Source organism: Iris pallida (assembly GCA_029216955.1). Lineage (NCBI taxonomy): Eukaryota > Viridiplantae > Streptophyta > Magnoliopsida > Asparagales > Iridaceae > Iris > Iris pallida. The sequence goes on from JANAVB010021599.1 coordinate 32,326,356, forward strand.
AAGATTTTTAAAAACTAATCACGTTTTCAAGCTTAGAAAAGTGCTTTATAGACTCAAACAAGCACCGCATGCTTGGTATGAACGCCTAGGTGCCTTCCTACTTGAAAATGGTTTTTCAAAAGGAAGAGTTGATACAACCTTGTTTATTAGATCTTCAGTTGACAGTATTTTACTTGTGCAAATATACGTTGATAATATTATTTTCGGTTCTACTAACGAAAAATTGTGTCAAGATTTTGCTGAGTGAATTTGACATGAGTATGATGAGAGAGCTCAACTACTTCCTAGGACTCCAGATCAAATATCACTTCAGGAAACCTTCATCAATCAAGCCAAGTACACGAAGGATTTACTAAAGAAGTATGACTTCGACAACATAAAACCTATCGGCACACCAATGGCAACATCAACTAGACTTGATATTGATGAAAGTGGCAAACCAGTCGAATAGCGTAAGTATCGAGGTATGATTGATAGTTTACTTTACTTAACTACTAGTCGTCCTAATATCATGTCTAGCGTTTGCATCTGTGCACGATATCAAGCTAATCCTAAGGAATCACACTTATGCGCCGTTAAGCGTATCTTCCAATACCTTAAAGGAACTTCTACAATCGGCTTATGGTATCCCAAAACTACATCGTTTGACCTAATCGGTTACTCGGATGCTATTTTGCTAGATGCAAAGTACGTTACTACACCAAAATGGACGATTTGCGACATTTAGAGTTGTCTAACAGTGACGTATTAAAACTATCGTTTTCTTTTCGACGGATTAAAACTATTGTTTAACATTAAAATACAATTAACCAAAAGTGTAATTTTATGTTTGACAGTTTTTTACATCAAAGGTCCGTTGAAAATTTATGTTCCCTCTACCATCGAAAATTTTGGCTCTCAACTTTTGCCAAAGCCCCGCATCTGCTGGAAGCCTTTTCTCATAAAACTCCAAACCCTCATAGTGCACACCCTTCTTAATTCCTCCCTTCTCACTCCCACCGCCACCCTCACCTCGTAGCCTTCAAGAGACAGTCATCCGACGACACCACCCTCACCGGCGCTATCACCATTGCCACACCATCATTTCGAGGCCATGGTGATAGGATTCTTCTTCTCCTCCTTCTTCGAATTAAAAAATTAGGGTTAGGATTTTGATTTGTGTGTTCTTCGTCTCGATGGAGATGCGCATTCTCTACAATCGGTAAGCAAACACAAATGCACACTTTCTTTTTTCCTCGTTATTTTTTGGTATTATGGTTCTATTTTACTTTAATTTTGTTAGAATGATGATATTTACTGATTCCCTTCGTCTAAAAACCTTTTTTCCTCAAAAAAATGTGAGTTGTGGATGGAAAAAATTTGTCTAAATGACCAATTTATGGACCCGTAATGTCAAAGATGATAGATTTAGTAGAAAATAAGATTTTTACCAATCCCATTTAGCCCTTTATGTTGGAGGGACACATGTGCGGCAGGGTACGGTATGGACAATCGTCACATACACGGATTCGACAACATTTTTTTTTGGGTGCAAAAGCCTATTTTAGGAGTAAAGGAACAAAATTCTAAGTTTATTCAAAGCCAATTTTAAGTTCATGTTGGAAATAAAGGAGCAAAATTCTAGCTCCACGGAATTCTTATTCAAACCAATTTCTTTTGAAGAAACCTATTAGAATTGATGCTAAATCTTTGTTAGCAACTAAAATGCTCATCCCATCTGCTACTTTGAATAAGGTAAATTACATTACTAGTTATTTCTAGTACCGACTACTGTTTAATGAATGTGTTATATTATATATTTTTATTTTAACTAAACATAATTTATGATTTACATATTTATGATCTCAAAATCTATGTTGTTGTTCTAGATCCTGTAGTTTTTGAGCTTTTTTTAGGAGAAATTGGTGTGACTAACGGGCTTTTGATGAAGAATAAGGGTTTAGGTCATGTAAGGTGTGAACTTTAGGTCAAAGAAGGGCTAAAAATGTTAATTTTTAGGATCTTGTGATTTGTATTCTTCCATGAACACCATTGTTGTGATTGTAAAAATCAAGGTGTCAACTTTTTTCTTTGTTTCTTATCAGTTGGTTTTGTGCATTTTTATTGGGAGAGGTGAATCTCTGTTATGTTTTTGCATGTGGCTATTGGATGATGTACTGGCTTAGGGTATGCTTATTGAAGGAAGGACTTGTTCGATTTAATGAATCCTATGCCTATTCCTCAAGAGTGGTAGCCAGTTTCATTTAATTAGTGAGAAATCAACATCTGGCTGAGCTATTAATAGCGTATGTGAGAAGTTTTTTAGGACTTAAAAGCATTGTGAACTATTTATTGATGGTTTATGAATCAGGACACAGTTGGACTTTTTTATTTGATTCAGGTTCGTGTGTGGCTTGAGGATATCTCTTTGCATTAAGTTCCTTGCTTTGGTGATATTTTACTAAAAATATATTATCATTATCGATGGGGTCGTTTATGAGGCACGAGGACGTTCCACAAATTAATTGACAATGTTCTTGTAGCACCGATGAAATAAACCCTTGGTTCAAATTCTTAGCCGATGTTATATTGACAAGAGAGAAATAGATTGTTGTCCTAACTTGATGTACCATTTTGGTAATAATGCTGTGAACGCTAGTTGGTTGGTAGGTCTAGATAGATACACCTTTTTGGTCTGTAGTTTAAGTTCATGCAACCAACCTGTTTAGTTGGTGTGGTGGGGGCATCGACAAAGTGTGAATGATAACTCCGCAGGTTCTAAAGTTTGCTTGTTTTATCCACATGTTTTAAATTAAATCTTGATGATGAAGGAGAGATTTTTTTTCTTTCCATACATGAACAACACTTTTAAATATCTTCTTGGCGTATCCATAGAAGTAAGTATTCTCATTTATTCATTCTTTCTTTTGGCACATGAAAGCACATCCGATAAATAGATTACTAAGAAGTCACATAATCTATGGCAATTTTTGGACAAATATATGAATCAGATTTGTAAAGTTGTGCATGATAAAGGGAATCTTGGTTTTAGAGCTAGAGTGATATCAACTTTGTAGGTTGGGAGCATGAGTAGTTGATGCAAAAGGTACTTTTTGGACTAGTATGTAAAGATACTTATGAAACTTAGAGAGAAAGTTTATAGGTCCCATGTAAAAAAGAATCTTTTGAAGGTACAACTATATATGAATGAGTCGAGTCAAAAAAGTATCAACTATATATTTCATAATGTGTTTAGAAAAGGGGCTTGAGAAGTAGAAGAAAAAAAGTTACATTTCCTTCAATGTTTTTTTTTCTGCGATGCACAATTAAGCTAGAGGGCTAAGTTTTGAATCTAAGCCACTCTTTCTTGAATTTTTGTGTGGAATGTCTACGGGTCTGGCTTGGCCGCCTAGGAGGATTGGATGGAGGGCTATAAGATTTAGTCCATCAGAATATCTAGTTACTGTAAGTGGTTCTGCACCAGTAATGATGCTTTAGCATAAATGATATAAGACAATCTATATGCCCATCTGTTCTATCCGCTATTTTTTGTCGACAAGTTAAAAAATAAAAAAATAAAAAATAAAAGTAAAATTGATAACTGAATCAATAGACTTACAGTGCAAGAATCTCTCTTACATTCCTATCAATATTATCCATTCTTTTTCCCCTCCTTTCTATGATTTAGAAAGTCAAGACTGTCAAAGCATCTGATCCATCATGTCGTAGTTGGAGTGAAGATGAGAAGGATGGATGTAATATATATATATATATATATATATATATATATATATATATATATATATATATATATATATATATATATATATATATATATAAGACAACAACACTTGTCAAATCTCCAACCGGCTTACTGTCACTAAAATATAAATGCATATCATGCTTGACCTGTCCTTGAAGAAGCTTGTTTTCTCTGTTACGATTTATTGAAGTAATACAAATCAAAGACAATGTTGTAGCTGTTTATTTCTCTTATATTTAACATGTTAGCTACTTATGCTATTTGTCTTCAAATTATTATATGTGAAGTGCCACAGTTTGATTGTAGCAACTGGAGCTACTACTAAAAGACTTGGATTACCACGTGAAGAAAATTTTGGAGTAGAGGAATAAGTGCTTGTGCTATTTGTGATGGGGCATCACCACTATTTAAGGGCCAAGTTCTTGCGGTTGTCGGTGGAGGTGATACAGATCGAGGAAGCATTGTATCTGACTAAATATGCTCGCCAAGTACATCTACTTGTTCGAAGAAACCAACTACGAGCATCCAGAGCTATGCAAGACAGGTAACTCATCATTACTAGTTGTTCTCAGTTTTAAATACCATTCATAAGCACAATATTGCCATCTGTAAATATAAATTGAACTCTCAAGAATAAGCTGTAATGATGCATTTTACTTCCATATTATATTGTTGAATTGGTTTTCTTTTGCTTATTATTTGGTTTGCTGGACTGAACTGATTCCAGTTCATAAGGTAACTAATAATATAGTAAACAATAAATTATAGTTTGAGGAAAAAATGGTTGACTTGGGGTGATGCATCTAGTTCCCCAACAGTGAATCCTTCACCACTACTAGGAAAAGAGACTGGACTAATCAAAGGATGATAGAGCATGTACAATAGGAGGAGAAGGCGTAAAAGTAGATATACTTTGTTCTTGTTCAGTCCAAGTGATCTGCAGAGACTGCTTGACATGATATTCCGACTTCATAGAACAGGCGGTTCCTAAGGTCATGCAGGTATAAAAATGGGGTTCCAGGATGCCCTTGTAGATATTACCTTTGCTATTGCACTAGGCATGCCTAGGAATGTGCAAAAACTTAGTGGTCAGTGGGAAGACTACCTTACTGATTCTAAAGCTCATGTATGACCAAAGTTCAAAGGTTGGCTGATAGATGTAAGATTGGGAAGTATTGGAATGGATTTGATTAAAGCCGATCTGTGAGCAAAAATAATAATCGATAACGGCCCAAAATATGAATACCTACGACGCCTGTATCGACAAGGGTGACTACTATTCATTCAATTTCAAAACTACTAAGAAACAATACTGGAAATACTTAAAATTATGCCTAAATGTATAAAATATATTTTCTAAAATGTTAATTTTTTTAATAATTATTTGCTTTCCGATACCAACAAATCTGATACTCTGATCTGAAGTCGTCGATATTGTCGATACAGCCTATCCCGATACTCATAGGAATGGTCCGATAATGATTTCAATACAGATACTTCGAACCTGGTTCAAAATCAATAAACACTTTTATACTTGTCCTTTTCGACACATGCTTTAGTGTATTTACATCTTAAATCCTTTCAAAGTTAGTCTATTAGTACATCCTACCAATTTAATTATTGTTAACATGCTTGAGTCTGTATTTTGATACATCTATTATGTTTTTTTGTACCATATACCAAAGTGTTAGTTGACAACCTAATATTCTTTGAAGGATGCAGAAAGCACTTATTTTGGATGGTTATTTAAGCTCAAATTGGCTAACTTGATTCTTCAGGACATAGAACTGGTAATAAGAGAAGGAACTTGATTCTTTAGGACATATTCATTTATAATGCTTTTTAGCCATCATAAAAAGGTATTTTTGTTATAGTTATTTCTTTTGTAGTTTTCGGAGTTAACATAAATGTTAATGTTAACCTTATAATTTCATTGTCGATAATTTTCTTTACAGTAATGAGATGTTGTTCGAAAGAGATGAAAAGTTTAAAGATATTACAGTTGGGAAAATGATTAATTGGCCAAAATATTCAGTTCAGTTTGTGAGGTTTTAAATTTTTTTCCTACCGCATTTGAGATTGTAAGCTAGCAATAACATTCTCTTTTTTTTGTTCATCATGAGAACTAAGTCATTGTAAGCTAACAAAATTGGTGTTTCATTTTTGATTTTGATGAAATATTGCTATGTAAAGTCTATACATTTATTAGTTAATACAATTTTGATTAAGTTTCTTTTATTGTTGATGATTGTTGATGTTTATATGAAATTCTATTTTTAGATGTATTTTAGTTTTATATATAGAGAGGATGGACATGCTTATATAACTTTGATATGGATGAATTGAGATTTTTTTTTAATTTTGTTTTCAGGAAAACGACAGACCTTAACTGTTGAAAAGAAAAAATAATGACCGACCAATTCATAGATTATTTGACAGTTTTAGTCTGTTGTTTTTATTTGACAGATAATAACTGTCATTTTTTTCAACTAGGAAACGACAGTCCAAAACTGTCGTTTATATTTTGGAACGCGCTATTAACGACGGATGCTCTGACGGATCAAAACTGTCGTTTATCGTAATTTACGACAGTTTTGGTCCGTCGAAAAATGTATGTTTTAGCGTAGCTAGTAGATATTAAAAGTACCAGTGGTACGTGTCATTTCCTAGGAAAAGCTTTAGTCTCTTGGTTTAGCAAGAAGAAAAATTCTGTAGCATTATCAATAAATAAGGCTGAGCATATTGCCACAGGACGTTGTGCTCAGATTTTATGGATGAAACAAACCCTAGAAGACTACAATATGCACTACACTAAGATTCTTATTTATTGTGATAATACTAGCACCATTAATCTGACTAAGAACCCACTATGTCACTCACGTACTAAGCACATAGAAATATGTCATCACTTTTAGCGCGATCACCAACAACACGAAGATATCTGCTTAGAGTTTATTGACACAGATCATCAACTAGAAGACATATTCCAAAATCACTAGCTGAAGATCGTTTCAACTATCTATGTCGAGAGTTAGGCATACTTAAAATTTTCAGAGTCGTAATGTGTTATGATTAATAAAAATGCTTAAAAATTAATATTTTGCGATTTATTAATTAAAGTTATTTTAGATATAAGCTGAAAGGGTCCTTCTATCAACAAGGCATAAAAGGCTAGACGACACGGTGCCAAGTGTATTGGAACTACCACTAGCTGAGATCCGGCCCCTACAACTAACCCAAGGTGATGAATATTAATCAAATCAAAGAAATAAAGTTTATATGCTATTTTTATATTTCGTTACTCAAATATGACCTAAAATACAAGTGGCTGAACTTGGATCGAACTCGAACCGAGTTCAGGCTGAACTCGGTGGGGAGCTTTTTATAAACAACAACGAACCAACAACCCCCTCTCTCCTATTCATTTCTTCTTCTTCCTCCTCCTGAACAACTGCCTCCAATCTAAAAAACCCTTACCCTGGGTTCTAGAAAACCCCTTCCCAAGAGTCCAAACTTCAATTTTCTTGTATCTAAGGCTTTAAGAAGGCGTTCTCTACCGATTTTGATCTCCATTGAGGTATATTTCTACCGTTTCTTTCTCTACTTTTCATGGCTCACAGAATTCTAAGAGGAAGAAAACCAAAGACATCGCTTTATCTTCTACTTTGGAATATGAACCGATCAATGTGTTTAGTCCCACTCGTCCCGATGACGGTGAGGACTATGACCCGATCAACCCTTTAGTTCGATCATTTTCGGTATCAAAAAATTTCTCTGGGAAAAATGGTAAACTTTACCGTTTTATCTGAATATGCTTCTACTTTTGAAAACCTAGGACTTCGGGAATTTCTAGAGACTTCCAATTCAATCTATGACAATGCTATCCACATGTCTTATTGCAAAAAACAGACAGCAATATTCATTCTTGTGTCAGCGGCAAGAAATTTGAATTTAACTCTGAAGACTTGAGCGAATATTTTCTAATGCCTGACATTGGTGACGCTCTCATCAATATTACAAAGGTTCAATTTTCTCCTGACATGACTCTTGAGTCCTTCAAGGTTGCGTCGTGTCATCTGAGATCGGTTCCTCGGTCACGGTTGTACGTACGTCATCTCAACCAACAATTCTATGAACTTTATCGTATTATCTATTCATCATTGCTACCTAAGATGGGATCCACTGACGAGATCATGCTCTTAGAGTTATCTGCTATGTATCATATCCACTTCGGGATTACATTTTCTTTTCCCAAGACTATGATATCATTCATGACTAGCTATCGGATGGCAGGCCGCAACCTCCTATATCCTATACATCTGCGATCATCTTCCAGAGATTTGATATCGATTTAGAGTTGTGTCATATCTTTGGAACGCCTTTAGAGCTCTTTAGGTCTAGGAAGTTCCCTCACCATCCTGGTGATGCTCCACCTCTACCTCCACCTGCTTCAGATGCTACCATAGTAGCCGCTCCAGCCCCTACAGCTCTGGGTCATATCATTGACGAGCTCTATTAGAGGTTCGATGCTTTTATCGCTCTCCAGGGACTGCAGCATCAGGCCTATCTAGTTCGCTTTAGTGATGCTGAGTTTTGCCACATTTCTCAGGCCTAGGTCTTGAGAAATGCGATGGCTGACATCCAGTGGGCGATGGTTCACCATCCTACTGCTACTTGGTGATGCTCCGTCATATACTTATTTTGATCCGACGACAGTCTACTTTTATCCACAGACTCCTACTGATCCTACTGGTGGTGCCGATAGCAGATGATTCATATTTTTGTCTAGTATTTTGTGTGGATTTGTCTGGTGGTTGATGATGATGTAGTGACACTTTATTTTCTGTATTTTGGACTACTATAGTGATGTTTTATTGTATGCACTCTGGACTTCAGTTGTATTGACTTTCATTTGCTATGTTAGTTGTTTTTTCATGTACTGCTCATATTTTTTTACTGGTACTACTGATGTTCTTGTTCATATACATGAGATGATGACCTGTTAGTTTATATCATATTTGGTATTATTCCTTTCTTTGTTGTTGTTGGATTCACAAATTATGGGGGAGCCATATTTTGAGTACATGACAAAGGAAGAGAATGAGCATATACCAAAATTAAAATTTCAAGATTTAGAACAAGTCAGGTATATATTTCAAAGTTACATATTATTTATTATATTTTGGTATAGGCTCAAAGTTTGTCAATTATCAAAATGGGCGAGATTGTTAGACCATTGGTTAATGATCATACCTTATTTTGATAATCAACGTCAACCTTGGTCGATACGCAAAATACATATACTGCTACAAATTTTCAGGTTTCAAGTCAAAAGTACATATGCATCCAAAATCTGCATCCTACTGCTACGAAGTACAAACGTTGTGTCGTTATCAAAAACCCAAAGTACTGGAATCAAGATCAAGTCTTTTCATATTTCTTCTATGATTTTATTTTTATTGAGTCTATAAAGAATATGTAAGATTGATGAGGATCGGTACTGGCTTAGGATTTCTCAGTCCATAAAAATTATAGCCTACCTATGCACAAATTCGTATCCAAAAAGTCCACATACTAAAAAGCCCGAAACCCAAACCAAAATTGGTCCAAATTGTTCTGTCCTGACCCTGGCAGAACTCGGCCCGAGTATGGCCCGATTTTGGTCTAGATCAGATCATTTTGATTTTTGAATCCCTTGATATCTGCATCCAATGTTCGAATGCAAGATTTTTGCATCCGAACTCTGTCCGAATTCGGTCTAAAAAATACTATAAATAGAGAAAAGCTTTCATATTTTCAAATTACTCATTCATTCAATCTTCTCTTATCTATTCATTCCTAAGTGTTTTCTACGAGCAACATGTTGACCCAAACTGGATCACAGTCAACCTGATTTAGAGAATTAACAAAACATATCAAGTTCATGACAGACGTCGTCAACAAGCTGTTACATTGCAAATATATTTGTTCTCAGTCTGTAATTTTTCAATTTATTGAGTCTAGGAAAATGTACGTTGAGTCACACTGATTCATCTCAACCCATAGACATACTTCTCCAAGCTCCACCATACAAAACAAAAATAATTCCGGAACCAAACCAAACCACTCTAGCCCATATAGAATTTCTGGTCTGAGGAAGATAGAGTTCGGGATGAACTCTGCCTAAGGCAGAACTCGGGCCGAACTCTGCCCCCTAAAAATTAGCAACCTAATTTTTAGGAACACCTTGCTATGAGCTGTCCGACGCTCGAATTTTTTAATATTTGGGACAGAATTCTGGCCGAACTCTGCCTCCCCTGACTAGTATAAATAGGGCTTGATTTCTCTCATTTCAAATCATCTCTCACTCTTAATATTCTAAGCCTTATGCATTCTAAGTCTTACTCTTCCAATCTACTAGCCACAAAACTTTCTAAGCTCCAAAGTGCTCAGTACGATTCAGTTAGAAGTTCTGTGCAAGAGTTAAAAAACAGTCACTTGGAAAATTCCAAGTTTTACCTCTTCGAAATTTCAAGAAGTTGGCGTGCTCTTCTGAGTAAAAGCACATGTGTACCCTATTTCACAAATAGTGGATTTCAATCCTGAGCTATACTTCTCAGGCCTGGACTAGTCCTCCACGAGGGAAACCAGGTTATATCGCTGTATTTGCGTGTGCTCTTTTAAACTCTTATATTTTCGCATTATTACTCTCTGATTATATAGTTTCTTCTGGACTTAGCATAGAGTTAATTTTTAATTGGTCATTATTGACACAAACTCTATTCACCCCCTCTAGAGTTGCCTACACGTTACTTCAATTGGTATCAAAGCTCTGGTCTCTTGATAAAGAATTAACATCCTAAGAGCTGATTCGCGGTAACCACACAACCCATTTTTACCAACTATGGTGAAGGACAGTCCACTAATAGGCCACCCCTATTTGATGGAACCAACTACACCTACTGAAGACACGAATGAGTTTCTATCTGAAATCTCTAGAATTTGACTTATGGACCATAGTCACAGATGGTTATAAGAAGCCTGCTAGAATTGTTGTTGAGGGGAATCTCATAGAGAAACCCCACGACAAATACACTGATCAAGAAAAGAAACATGCTAGTCTAGATGCTAGGGCTATTAATTCTCTCTTCTGTGCTATAGACATGACTGAATTCAACATGGTATCTACGTGTTCCACTTCCCACGAAGTATGGAAGCTTCTAGAAGTGACTCATGAATGAACCACTCAAGTCAAGAAATTGAAAATCAGTCGGCTAACACAGGAGTACGAAGCATTCAAGATGAAGCCCAATGAGACGATCAAACAAATGATCACTAGATTCCTCGACATCGTCAACCCTCTATCTTCCCTTGGTAAGGACTACTCCAACCATGAGAAGATACTCAAGGTGCTGAGGGGACTAACAAAGAAATGGAACCCCAAAGCCACGACATCATCAAAGGCAATAATCTCACCACCATGTCTTTGGAAACTCTGGTGGGCAAACTAATGACGCATAAGCTTGACCTCAAGAACTTTGAAGAATCTGCTCCAAAGGAAAAAGTAATCGCTCTAAGGGCTCATTGTCGAAAAACTGCTCCAGATGAAATAGACGATAATGACTCCGATGGTAATGATTAAGCTTTCATGGTTCACAACTTCAAGAAGTTTCTACGTTTCAATCAAAGGAAGAAGGAACAACACAAAGACGACGATGAAAAGCCTATCTGTTTCGGCTATAAGAAGACGGAGCATGTCAAAAAAGATTACCCTGCAGCAAAGAAAGGGAGCCAATATGAAAGATCATACAAGAGGTCATCCTCTCAAAAGTATGCCAATACATGCATCTGGCACGAAAGCAAAGCCAGTGACTCAGAAGAAGAAGAGGACACTCCCCAAGATACTGTAAATGTTTGCCTAATGGCAATGTCCGACAAGGTAACAAATGATCCACTTGATGACTTTACTTTTGATGAACTTGGAGATGCTTTTAGTGACTTACTTGAAGATCATAAGAAGTTACTTAGCAAGTAAAAATATGCAAATGATAAGATCAAGACTCATAAAGTTGAGATTCATAGACTATCATGCTTGCTTAATAATGTTAGAGGAACATCTCCCACTGATAACACTGAGGAATTATCCAAGCTTAAATTAAGCTTACACGATGCTGCATCTCGTATTGAAAAACATACACATGATCTTACCGTACTCAACAAAGAGCTCACGGAAGAAAAAAAGAAGTATAATACTGCAGCTGTAAGAATTAGTGCATTGACTTCTAAATATGATGAAATGTATACTGCCTCTAAAAGATTAGAGATCAGGCTGGGCAAATAGGTTATTCAACCTCAAACTCAGTATCACGGTCATAGCACTCACATGAGACACAAGACTACTCAACACAAAAATACACAACAAAGGAAAAGCACACATACATATGCTGCACACAAATACGCCTTTATGTACACATATTCTCATACAATACGACAATCACCCATACATAGACATCATTATCATCCTGCTCCTAACACAAACATATATACCACATGTCACTACTATGGTAAGTATGGACACACTTTACCTCAATGTCGATTCAGAAGATTAGTTGATTTAAACTTGTACGCATGGGTACCGAAGGCTAACATTTCAGGACCCTCAGAATTTGGGTACCAACGGTCACATCTACTCGTGGTGTAGGTAGACCTTCCTTCACTTTCTAGAAGCAAATAGATTCTCGATAGTGGGTGCTCGCGGCATATGACTGGAAATGCAACTCTTTTCGTAACACTATCGATAAAAAGGGAAGGATATGTATCCTTCGACAATAATCTGAAAGGTTATATTATAGGTAATGGTACTATTGGTAATCCTCCCTTTCCTGTCATTAAAGATATATGTTTAGTAACAGAGTTAAAGCATAACTTGCTCAATATCAGTCATCTCACTGAAAATGGATATGATATTAACTTCGGGAAAACAAAATGCTCTATATATGATAGATCATCTAGAGACATCAATTTTGAAGGGATAAGGGAAGATAACATTTATATATTCTATCTCTCGAAAGATACTAACAATGCAAAAAGATGCCTCTACGCTCACAAGGATGAAAGATTACTATGGCATGTGCGTCTTGGACATACAAATATGGATACCATATCAAGACTGTAAACCAAGAAGCTAGTAAGAGGACTACCAGACTTCACATTAAAAAAAGATACGGTATGTGCCGAATGTGAGAAAAATAAGGTGACTATATCCTCTTTTAAATCTATCAACTCTGTAAGTACTACTAGACCTTTGTAACTTCTTTTTATGAATTTGTTTGGTCCTAGTAGAGTAGCCAGTCTTGGTAGAAAACTCTACGCCTTTGTGATTGTTGATGACTTTTCTAGATTTACTTGGATTTTCTTTCTTTCAAACAAAAGTGATACTATTTTCGTTTTCAAAATTTTTGCTAAAAAGGTTCAAAATGAAAAAAGCTTTATGATTACTCGAATCCGAAGTGATCATGGCGGCGAATTCGAAAACTATGATTTCAAAAAGTTTTGTAATTCAAATAGTTTTAATCATAAATTTTTATGTCCTAGAATTTTCCAACAAAATGGTGTTGTGGAGCGAAAGAATAGAACTCTTGGCGATATGGCCAGAGTCATGTTAAATCAATTTTCACTTCCAAAATATTTTTGGACAGAAGCTATAAGTACAGCATGCCATGTCTTACATAGGGTTTTAATTTGACCTATTTCGAAGAAAACTCCCTATGAACTTTGGTTTGGTAGAACCCCAAATATTTCTTATTTTAGAGTGTTTGGTTGTCGCTACTTTATCCTGAATACCAAAGACAACTTAGGCAAGTTTGATGCCAAAGCTGACGAAGATATTTTTTTTGGTTATGCTGCCAAGAGTAAAGGATACAGAGTGTTCAACAAATGCTCCATGATTGTTGAAAAATCTGCTAATGTTACTTTTGATGAGAATAATAGTTCAGTAGCTATTCTTAATGACGACGATGATGTTCATATCAAATCAATAACTCCTACCCCTGAGAATACATCATCTGGAACCAGTTCTCTGGATAGATTGCCAAAGAAGTTCCGCTTCACACCAGAACATCCAAAAATGTTGGTAATAGGTGAGGTATCAAGAGGAGTAAGTACTCGTTCATCCGTTAGAGATTCTATAGCTAGCATTGCTTTTATTTCTCAAATAGAAGCTAAAATTTTTTTTAGAAGCTTTTTCTAATGAATTTTGGATATCTACAATGCAAGAGGAACTCAATCAATTCGAAAGAAATTAGGTTTGGGAACTTGTTCCTAAACCTGCTGATCATTCGATCATTGGTATTCGATGGATTTATCGTAACAAAGTTAATGAGGACGGTTCAGTCACACGTAAAAAAATATGTCTCATAGCTAGGATACAACCAAGAGGAAGGTATCGACTACGATGAGACGTATGCTTCTGTTGTACGAGTTGAATCAATCTGCATGCTTTGTGCCTTTGCAAATTTTCAAAATTTTAAACTTTTTCAAATGGACGTTAAACGTGCTTTTCTAAACAGTTTTATTAAAGAAGAATTCTGGTTTTGAAAACTATAAGTTTTTTGATCATGTTTTCAAGCTTAAGAAATCTCTTTATGGTCTCAAACAAGCCCCTCGAGCTTGGTATGAACGCCTAAGCACTTTCTTACTTGAAAATGGCTTTTCAAAAGGGAAGATTGACACGACACTCTTTATAAAATCAATTGATGACACAATTCTATTTGTGCAAATTTATGTAGATGACATCATATTTAGGTCTACTAATGAGGGATTATGCCAAGAATTTGCCAAGTGTATGCAGAATAAGTTGGAGATGAGCATGATGGAGGAGCTTAACTACTTCCTTGGATTGCAAGTCAAACAAAACTCACAAGGAGTCTTCATCAGTCAATCAAAGTATACAAAGGACATGCTGAAGAAATTTGATCTTGACAACATCAAACCAATCAGTACTCCGATGGCTACTATAACTAAATTAGAACCTGATGATAGCGGTAAACCAGTCGACCAACATAAGTATCGAGGTATGATTGGTAGTCTACTCTATTTAACTGCTAGTCGCTCCGATATAACGTTTAGTGTTTGCTTATGTGCTCGATATCAAGCCAACCATAAGGAATCACACATGACCGCAGTTAAGCGTATCTTTCGATACCTTAAAGGCACCATTACAGTGGGCTTGTGCTACCCCAAAACCACATTCTTTGACCTACTCGGTATTTCGGATGTTGATTTTTCTGGATGCAAAGTCGACCGTAAAATTACCAGCGGCACGTGTCATTTATTAGGCAAAGCTTTAGTCTCTTGGTTTAGCAAGAAGCAAAACTCTGTTGCACTATCTACAATATAAGCTGAATACATAGCTGCAGGATGTTGTTGTGCTCAGATTTTGTGGATGAAGCAAACCCTAGTAGACTATAATTTATTTTTTTAGCACATTCTTATATTTTGTGATAATACTAGTTCTATTAACTTAATAAAGAATCCAATATATCACTCACGCACTAAGTATATAGAAATTTGACACCACTTCTAAGAGATCATCAATTGCAAGGCACTATTAATCTAGAATTTATTGACACTGATCATCAGCTAGCAGATTTTTTTTACTAAACTACTTGTCGAAGAGCGTTTCAACTTTGTTCGTTGAAAATTAGGAATCTTGGATGAAAATGTCATACAATAAGTCTTACCTGCGCAAATACTTGTTAAATCAATTTCGTACATGTTATATTATTTTGGGTACAAGCCGAAAGGGCCCTTCTGACAACAAGGCGTAAAAGCCTAAGCGACACGGTACCTAGTGTCTTGGGACTACCGCTAGCTGGGATCCGGCCCCTACAGCTAACCTGAGGCGATTCACATGTATTGATCAATGATTCACAAAGTTTGTCGCATGTTCCATTTATTCTATGGCAAACAAGATCCATTATTTTTAATTCTAGATTATTTTTTCTCTATTTTGTGACCATCCTTAATCTGCTTGGAGTTCTGGATGCATCAGAACCGAACTCGGGCCGAATTCTGCCTATAGCAAAACTCGGGCCGAACTCTGTATGGTGAGTTCCAAAACTCTCAGCCATTCCAAGCCGTCCGATCTGGCTTGATCAACACAACCTGTCTCTTATAACAGCCGGCCCTATATGTTATATACCCAAAAATTGAGCATCTTCTTTCATCTTCCACCACTCTCCAACCTATTTTCTTTAAACCCTAACCCTAGATCTCTCATTTTTTAGTGCTATCTTCTATCCAAGCTCAAGTTTTGAAGCTTTTGGGGGATTCTCTTCCATCCTCATCACTTATTTTTGAGGTATATTTCTTGTATTTCCTAATTTCATTATCTTCTTTCAATGCCACCTAGACTTTTCAATAGAGGAAAAAGGATTAGGAGTGAAGCTTCATCATCCAATCCTCCTTCTCCTCCTCCTAATGTCAATCCCCTTCACCCATTATTCAATCCACCTCCTCCTCTCAATGCCGACACCTACAATGAGCAAATCTTTGTTTCATTAGAAGCCTCTAACGAGTGGTATTCTGATTTTTTTTCTCACGTAGTGTGGTGCCGGGACATCCCATCAATTTTACCGTATTTTTTGAATTTGATCCTAATTTTAAGGATCTTTGTCTTGATGAACTTGTGACTACCTCTTCAAGAATTTATCTCAATGCAATTCAAATGTTCTACTGCAGTCTTACGTATGATGACCGTAAGATTTATTCTAGGGCAGCCGGTATCGACATTGAGTTTGATGACTTTGACTTGGCGGATTGTTTACAACTCCCTGAGCCCAATTCTTGGGAACGGCTTGTCGATGCTCACAACTTTAAATTTATTGGCGATATCACCCTAGAAGGCTTTAAGGACATGATGTGTGAACCAAATACTCGCCCTCGTATACTTCGTGCCAAATATCTCAACAACCATTTTTATGTACTTTATCGCATCATATTCTCTTCTATCCTGCCAAAAGTCGGATCTACTGATGAAGTCACTTACCAAGAGATTACAACACTTTATTATCTATATTTCACCATCCCTTTCAACTTTCCATACACGATGATGGACTGGATGCTAGGAAGAAGCCCAAAGCACTTGTCTATGTTATGTACCTTCCTATGATCTTTCCTGCATTCAATATTCCTTTAGACGAGTGTCAGTTTCTAGCAGCTCCGGTAATTCTCTCTAAGGCTCGTAGGATTGTTCCTGTACCTGTTCCTCCTGCTCCTATTGAGGAAGAATCTTCTGATTCTGATGCCCCTCAACCTGAACCACCTGCCACCCTGGACTCCATCAGAGATGTTGCACGACCGCTTTTGATTGGAAGACGATCACTATACTCAGCTGGACTATCGGACCACTCTTCAGATGATATCCATTAGCAACACTCTTCATTACATCCAGTACAACATGGCCCGGCATCCCACTATGCCTTTTCCTACGGGTCGGGACCCTTCTCGCGAAGGTTACCGGATTGATGACCCTTGGTCCAGGAGGTATCTGGATTCTGATGCTGCTTTTGACGATCTTCGTCGCTCTGCCAGCGAGCCATCCGATTCTGCCGGTCCATCCCATCCTCCTGCTCCGTAATGGCTGTGGTCTACTATTTGATGTTGTTGCTGATGCTTTTTAGTTATGCTTTGTAGTTTATCATTTCTTTTCATAACTCTAGTTATATTTCTACTGTGTTTTTATTTCATTTCATATGTATGCCTGCAAGTTTCTTTCTACTGGATTATCAAAACTGCTAGTTTTCTCTATTAATGTTTGGTTATGGTTGAAGTTGTGTGCTTGCTCTCTTTACTTTGTCTATCTTTTGTCTCTTTACGGGAGAGCTATGCACTATTTTGCTAAGTGACAAAGGGGGAGAATAATAGATATTTGATGTAATGATGTCATATTATATATAAATTGTGTTGTGCTTGGATAAGAACTTTATACCAGGACAGAAACGAAAATATCTATTTGCGGGGGAGCCACTTCATACGTGCAAATTATTTTATCTCCTTCAACATGTGTCCAGGTAAATGTTGAGATATATAAATATAATTTTGTTAATTATCAAAATGGGAGAGATTATTGACCGAAACTGGATCATAGTCAACCTGATTTAGAGAATTAACAAAATAATATCTGATAGGATCCAATATGACACATCAAGTTCAAGACAGAACATCATCTACGATCTACAACGTATCAAGTTCAAGGCAGACGTCATCAACAAGCTGTTACATTACAAATATATTTGTTCCCAGTCTGTAATTTTTCAACTTATTGAGTCTAGGAAAATGTACGTTGAGTCGCACTGATTCATCTCAACCTCTAGACATACTTCTCCAAGCTCTAGCATACAAAATAAAAACAATCCCTGAACCAAACCAAACCACTCTAGCCCATATAGAACTTCTGGTCTAAGAAAGACAGAGTTCGGGCCGAACTTTGCCTAAGGCAGAACTCGGGCTGAACTCTGTCCCCTAAAAATTAGCAACTTGATTTTTAGGAATACCTTGCTACGAGCTATCCAACGTTCGAATTTTTGAATATTTGGGACAGAATTCTGGCCGAACTCTGCCTCCCCAGACTAATATAAATAGAGCTTGATTTCTCTCAGTTCAAATCATCTCTCACTCTCAATCATCTAAGCCTTATACATTCTAAGTCTTACTCTTCCAATCTACTAGCCATAAAACTTCCTAAGCCCCAAGGTGCTCAGTGCGATTCAGCTAGAAGTTCTGTGAAATAGCTGAAAAAAGTCACTTGAAAAATTACAAGTTTTGCCTCTGCGAAGTTTCAAGAAGTTCTGAGTAAAGGCACGTGTGTACCCTATTTCACAAATAGTGGATTTTAATCCTGAGCTAGAGTTCTCAGGCTTGGACTAGTCCTCCATGAGGGAAACCATGCTATATCGTTGTATTTGCGTGTGCTCTTCTAAACTCTTATATTTTTCGCATTATTTCTCTCTGGTTATATAGTTGCTTCTGGACTTAGCATAGAGTTAATTTTTAATTGGTCATTATTGACACAAACTCTATTCACCCCCTCTAGAGTTGCCTACATGTTACTTCACTACATTTTCAAATCAAGCCTCTACTACTTTTAGCCAAGCTAGTACAATTTCTGTTTAATCTAGAGTTTGGTGTTGAAGAATTGTATCGGAGGCTACATTCAGAAAATGTTCCAATTTTCAAATTGCCTTCTGGAGTCGATCGTACGCTCACCACCAAGCACAGTGTTGTAAGAAACTGCAAGCTCTCAACTAGCTTGTGTCATAGTGGATTAATATCGAGCAAGAGTACTCGAGACTATTTCATTCTCTCTCTTCTACATTCTTAAACCCTAAACCCTATTTCTCTTCTCCATTATTCCAATTCCAAATTTCTAAACCCTAAATTCCTTCTTCATTCCCCCAATTCCAAGCAATGGCACCCAAGCCTAAACCTTTATCACAATCTAGGTATGTTTTGAAATATTTTGTTATATTTTTGTTTTAATTTTATTGAATCTTTGGTAATGCTCAAAATAGTTAGATAAAATATGTTAGAACTAATTTAGGGTTCATGCATCTTTCTTTCTAACACGAAAAATCCATTTTATGCATCGTAGAATCAATGTTTTGGCCGTTTTGGCCTATAGTCGACCATGAACACGACAGGACTATAGGCAAAACCTACAGTCCTTTATTTTAATAAGGACTACAAGGATTTTCTATAGTCCTAAAATATAGAAAGGACTGCAGTATTTTCCACAGTCCTGAAATATAATAGGACTGCTGACAGTCCTGCAGTCCTGGAATATAGTAGGACTATTGTTATTCCTACTATCCTGCCTATTTGGTTGGACTTTAGGATTTTTTTGACAGTCCTTACACTCCAACCTGTTTATCCTTCTATCATAAATTAATTTTTTTCAATCATGCGGCCGCTAGCAAAAGAAAACGACCCACCGCGTCGGTGCGCAAGGAACGCAATGTGGCACGTCCGGTTGAGAGACCACTCAGAAT